>JAPQRQ010022190.1:0-14304 GCA_037367365.1 Apogon talboti
TCAATAATGTAAAGCGCTTTGGGTGACTTGAAAAGCGCTATAGAAATCTAATGCATTATTATTATTATTATTATTACCTGTGACCTATAGCATTAGGATTAGAACAGTAGGAGCAGTTAGCTGCCATTGAAGAGGCTCGGGAAACAACCCCAGACCTTCATCAATGTGGAGATGACACAGACTACGATGCTGCCCAGTTAGAAGCAAACAATGAAGAATTATGCCTGATAACCAACTCGTGTTTTTCATGTTTCTTTTCTTTGTCCAACCTCAAAAACAAAAATTAGAATTCCTTTTCGTCTGTATTTCTGTTGTCAGGACTGTGTGCTAAGATGGCTAAATTTATCTTCCAACATAAATTTTGTTGAACAAAGTAAAAGTGACTCTCTAATGCATATGCTGTAGTAGTCATGTCTGTCTGCGTCTGAGTCGTTATTGACAAACATATGCCATCACTTCCTATGGATTGTTTGTCAGTCGAGTGAGATGCCAGGTGTGAAAGCTTGACAGCCATAGCAACAGTAACTAAGTGTGGCAGGACTTGAGGGGTTAATTATAGTAGTAGGATTGGATGAAAGTGAAGAGTCGTGGTGCTCGTGTTTGAGAGCTAATGCTGTCATGTCTCATCATCAGTCATCCTCTGTGAATCGGCGTTCAGCCAATGTAACCTCTGAGTGAGTTGTGACACATCTGCTCTGACAGAACCAAAGTCGTTCTGTTCGGCAATGTCCACCCACCGCCACAGTTCCAAAACATTGTAAAGAATTCCAAGTGCATTTGCTTCAGTGATTAGAAGAAGTATCGCTTCTGAAACTATGACTTTAACAATTTTAGTCCTTCTTGCCAGCAGATTTGAACAAGCCTGATATACGTAGTAGATTTATGGCATTATCGGGAATAGCCATGGGCTTAATATGCCAAAGTCCTCTTCTTGTCGCAAATCTGTCTCTTTTTCACATAAAAATGGATAATTCCCGGCTTATTTCATTGTGTCCAATTACCAAATTAGCTTCATAGCTCTGGGCTTTTTCCCAGTCTGCAGTCCACAGCCCCCACTTCCTCTCACATGTGACTTGAATTGTTCCAGTACAGACAAAGCCGACTGAGGTTGAGTTTTGCATCCGTTGTACACCAGAATAGTTCATTATTGCAACCTGAAAACTTCTGTCCAACACAGACAGTGAGGGAAATGACTCCCACTCTGTTTGTACTCTTGAACAGGCTCTCTACAGGAAGCTACATGTCAACATCAAATGAGAACACATTACACTTTTTTGATGCTTTCATTCTTTTTTTTTTAATTTTGGGGGGTTTTTGCTTTCTATTTTTGTTCATTTGCATGTTCTGACATCTGTCTTCATCCCCGCTGGCATTAAGGCTGAAATAATTGAAGTTTCTTTTTTTGGTGATGCTTCTATGTTCCTTGTTTAAATTCAGACTAAAGCTGAATTGTTGATTAAAGATTTTAATCAACCATCTATATTTGATGTGTAAATTATACAAACATTAAATCAAGTGAGGGGTTTAGTGTCTTATATAGTCAACACATGCCCCAATTTCCTGTGACCGCAGTTTGACAGCCCTGAGGGGAAAGGGAGGGAGGCGAAGAGCTTCTCGAGAGGAGCTTTGTTTAGAATCAGATGTTCCAACAACACAGAATATGGATGTATCCAGTATCTGACCTCAGAATAGCACTGTCAGAACATAGCTTTAGCAAGAAAAAGGAAAGTATTATTCACGTTTTTTAAATGGCAGTGGAAATGTTTGAGACAAACTCTTATTGTGTAAAATGAGTAATCGTTCACAGACAGACAAGTTTATTTATGTAGTGCATTTCATACAAAATGGCGTTTCAGTGTGCTTTACGTAAATAAAAGGAGGATCGAGACGGAAATAAACAAAGCAGCAATGAAAATCATACCAGCGGGCTAAAGAAAGAACATGTGACTTTTTTCTAGTGGGACAAAGTATTTCTTTTTGCCGATATCGGTGAACATGTCTGCTTTTCGGAAACGTGTTGAAGATATGTGCCATTATGCTACTTCCTGTCACCAGTATATTTATGTATTTTTTTAGTAGTTTTATTGCATTCTCTGAGATTTAAAGAAAATGAAGATAGGTAACAGCAGTCAGCATTAGCTAAGGTGCAGAATTGAACTAATGTTAGCTTGCAAGGTAACCAAAGAGTATAGATGCAGAGAGGTGAAAGGTGCTTTTTTGACAACAGTTTCAATCCAACCTGGTGGAGCTCTGCTTCTTTGTACTGATACTGCCATTGAACAACAGTTAGGTAAGAGGAGACACAAGCCTCTTTTACACAGCACAATATTTCCCCTTTATTCTGGAACAACGTCTGTGTAAACGAAATGGTGGGTTCATTAGGTCCCACCTCTGTCATGGCTCTGTAACTCCTCTGGAGGTAGTAACAGAGCCCTGATAAAGGTGGAATCATGATTCCGGAACGCTATGTAAAAAGAACACCTCTCATTCCGCAACCAAGGTGAGACCCCTGGAACGACGGGGGATTTAAAAATGAGCGCGGGCCGTGTACAGTAAACAAACACATCAACGCGACCAGAAAGATGTCGAACTAGGGTGACGAAGACATTCGCGAGCTGTTGTCACTTCCAGCGGAGGACTCTACCCATGCTAACATTTGTGGAACAGTGAAAGACTCTGGAGTTGTTTTGAGCATTGAGAGTCAACACCGCTATGCTCGGGGCATTTCCGACAGGCAAGTTATACGCTGCGTCACCGCCCCTTTGATTTCGGAACGTAGGTGCGCTGTGTATACATCCAGCTCGTCTCACCTCTGTTACTCTTTTGGCTTGGCTGTGGAAATCGGTCAGTGGTGGAAAAAAGGCGGGATCACCATCTCATCTTTTTTCCGGGATCTCTGTGTAAAAGTGGCTACAGATTTGAGGGAAAAGACCAAACTGGTGCTTTATGAGAACTAGATTTTGTCCATTATTGCAGGAAGGCGGCTCTGTTTCTGGGAAATTATTTTGCAATGGATAGCATTCAAATGACTTTCACTTCTGAGAAATCTAAGGTCTTTGACGTAACAGTAGCAAAGATTAGCAAGCTTGCTAGTGCAGGTTACCAGTTCAGTCAGACCAGACACCATGGAAGAAAAGATGTGCTTGTCTGACAACAGCTTTCAGTCAAACATAGTCAAAGTACAGCGCTACTGATATACAGCATTTGTTTGGTTTTAGGTGTTATTTCTCATCAATGTAAGTTGTTATAGCAAAATGTGGAGAAAACACAACTGGTGGAAAGAATAACAAAACAGTGGTGCTTGAGAATTGGGTTCAGTTCAAACTGGCACAAAGTTTGCTGCATTACTGAATGATATAGTCTAGTTCTTAGGGCTGTAGAGGTTAGGGCTTAGGGCTTTAGTGTTCTGTAAAGAGCTCAACAAAAATCCCTTGATTGTCATTTGAATATTTTTTCAGTGGAAGTGAATGACAAAAACAACAATTCTCCCTAAAACTTCAGTTTCAATGTATGTCTGAAATAATGACCTTTTGTTTAGCCCTACAACCAATGTCAGTTTATGACTTTTTCTTAATGAAAAATGACATTATTATCTTTGAAACCCTTATTACGTGAAAGGAAAAGTCTTTGACAACAGCCAATATGATAATGGAGTCCATCATGGAGTTTAAAGTAATAAAATGTGACTTCTTTTGAATTTGCTCTCCACTACAACAATTGTAATTCAAGCTTTGGGCAGATTTTGAAAGCCTTCCATTTTATGTCTGACACTGCAGGTTTTTCAAGGAGAAAAAAAAACCTGCAGCACACACAGAGATGGTGCATTTTAACTTTGCAGCATGTTTGAAATAAATGAGGTACCTGATGGTAAGCCCATTCAGGTTGAACTGCAGCTGAACTCATCGTGTAACTGCGACACAAAGACAAACATCTGGAAGTCTGTCATGAATATTTCAGCGTCATGTTTTGTATTTATGGCATATCCTGCTGTGTGTTTGTCATATCAGTGGGAATGATGAAGCCTGGAGTCGTGGAGCAGGTTGACCTGACTGCGACCCTGGCCCTGGGACTCGGCCTACCCATATCTCAGAACAACGTGGGTCATGTCATCCCTGATGTCTTGGAGGAAACCGCTCTCCGGGACCAGTTGCGCTTCCTGCATCTCAATGGCCACCAGCTCAGCTGCCTGCTCAAAGACAGCATGGCCAACTACGAGAAAGGTACGTTACAAATGCACTGTATCCAACCTCTGGACTCATTAATAATCCAGAAAGCCAGGAACCTGTCCGGCAGCCGCTCTCATCATTATGCTGTATGGTCCCCAAACCGGTGATACTATCAGGCACTATATGTTTTCAATGTGACTGCTGCCATACAGATGAAATGACTGCAATTTAAGAGATGGTGCCTTCCCAAAATGAAGATGCCTACCACCTTATTTCTCCTGTCAGTCACAATCACTTGAGACTAATTGTCTGTGTGCCAAATAGGACATGACAATTAATCAAAATGGTATTAAAATGGCTGTACAACCAAGTGCAATATCCAAATTGCAGGAGCTTCAATTTTTGATAAAAATAAAATGTGTCACAACATATTGTAAATGAAGTTAACCTGTTAATCACATTCTACAGATGGAAGGGGACAAGCCGGTTTGGTAAAAGAGTGAATAAACAGCTGGACGCTGAAAGTCTGTTCCCACTGTGTGAAAATGAAGCCCAGGAGCTGCCCCTACTCTATCCAGAGTAGGCTGTAATGAACAATTACTGTCTATTAATTTAATGATTTTTTTTAAATTAGTCTGTTGATTACACTCTGATTAGTCATTTAATCCTATTTTTGATTGAACAATAAATAATTACTATATCTTCTTTTATTCTTATATTTATTTTGTTTTGTTGTTCTTATAGTTATATATTAATATAGTTTTAGTTGAAAAATGATCAAAGTTAATCAATAATTATTGATTAAATAATATAGTAATGTAGAGTGTAGCTGCAGCCGGATAAATGCTTATTAGCCACGTTGTCATATTTTGAAGGACTGAATTAGTGAACTAGATGGACTGACAGCATTTATTCTCTTCTGTCCAATTCAGAAAGAAGCTAAAAACTCGACAAATTCAACAGAATTGTTTTAGAAATAAAATGGGCTGTTTAGAAGACGAGGGTTTTGATCTGGAGGTTAAAATGAAACGCATTATGGCTACAGCATCAGCAGTGGTGATGTCGTCCCTCCACTTTAAAGACAAACTACCCAGTCTTTGTAACCTCTGAATCCACGGGAAACTTCACATGGTTGTTCTTCGTTGGTTGTAACAGACTGTTACATGTACCTTTGGCTTCTTTTTCCCTTTTCCCTCTCTCCTCAGAGATCACCACTCATCCTTACTACATATATTGATGATTACAAATTAAAAGCCTCTGAGGAGGTGTCTCATTGTAATTTCATGACATTTCATAGCTTTAATTTTTGGGCAGCCAGAGCAGTCTGGGACCTGAGGCAGTATGTGGTCTGTCAGCCTGTCTGTTTGTCCAGTTCTCATGAATACATCTGTGCAGAACATTTCCTTGGAGTGCAGACTGAGCTGACTAGATTGTGATGCCTAAAGGTCACTGTGACCTCACAAATCAAGTTTTGTCCATAACTTAAGGATTGACACCCTTGTTATGTCAGAAATGTCACACAAACGTGTAATTGGATAAAATGATGAAGTGATGACATTTTAACTCCAAGAGGTCAAAGGTCACTCACTGGGATATCATAATGTTCTTTTATGTCCATTATTCAACACCAAACTCCTGTTGGTGTTCTGATGTCTGTAAATGAAGACATATTAACAAGAGACATTTGTTAATGGTTACTTAATATTTACTAATGCATGTTCTGTATTAACTGATGCTAACTGCCTTAGAAAATGACACTGCCCATTAGGGGTGCACATCACTAGGTTCCTGACAATTTGATTCTGAGTCTGAGGTTTACGATCCGATTATAAACGCTTATGGATGCACCCCGCAATTACTTAATTTTTCTCACTGTATGACAAGTACTTGCTCTTTTTAAAACTAAGTGCATTTCTAATGATCCATAATGAAAACAAACTGATGAATTTGCTTCCATTATCTTTTATTGAGACAACACAAATGTGTCAACTGGAAGGTTCTACATGTACCTGACAACACATTGGATTACAAAGAACCAACGGGAAGATGAACATGCTTCATCATGTTCGTCGTGTTCCCAAAATACTTCATTGGGTCTGGACACACCTTGTAAATACTGTGGCTTTGGTCCAGTTCCCTTTTCCCCTCGACTTTATAGAAATCTAAATGTTTCCATATACTCACTTTTAACCCAGTTGTAGGCACCGCACAGATTGGTTTTTCTGCCATCTTTTTGTGTGTGCGTCGCCGTAAACTGTTCGGGGTGGCGCGGTGGTCGCAATTTAGTTCCGCCTTTTTAGTTCCACCGTTAACATTATTAAAATAACGTTCCATTCACAGCATCGATTTTTGAAATTTTTACATCGATCCATAATCGTGCACGTCATCATCGCGATGCAGCCAGTAGTCAGGTAATGGTTGGCTGCAGGGTTAACTTCAATGAAACGTACCACACACTGGGAATGCTTTAGCCACACTTTAATCAGAGTGAACAATGTGTTTTGCCTTTGGCTTCCTAAGGTTCACTCAGTGAACTGTATGCCATTTTTTGTGAACTGAGTGAACTTGAAGAATGCAGAGGCAGAATACGTTGTTCACTCTTGATTAAAGTTGCAGTAAAGTCAGTCAGTGTGTGTGTGTGTGTGTATGTGTTAAAGGGAAAAACATCAGAATTTGAAAATACAGAGAAATATCAAGAGTCATGTCTGAGAGAATCGCATGAGTTATCATAATTATAGCTGACAATCTCACACTTGACCCTCCTACCTCTCTGAAAACACCTGTGATTGGCCAAGACCTCCCGTCACGGGTAGATTTTCTACAGCTCAAACACGAAGTCCTGAAACATAAAACACATCCAGTTGTTATTTTACCACTTTACATATGCAGATAAAGAGCAGAGGAAGTGGGGGAAGTTGATAAGTAAAGTTACACGTCTTAGTTAAAGAAGAAGTTTGATTTTAGCTAACATTACTGCTTTAGCTAACGGACAGTTAGCAGTTAGTTCCTAATGCATCTGCCCAACCAGATCGTTATGGATTCCCCTGACGTAGCATACAACTTTATGAGGTGTTTTAGATCTTTACACTTAATGTTTCATTTTTTAGGCTTTAGCTTTATCTGCTGCGTGGAAAACATTGGTAACTATTCACTGTATCTGAGTTAAATAAATTAATTTAGCCCCTTCTGAACCCTACCTGGTGTCCCATTTAAGAAAGAAGTTATCGGAAACCGCTTACAGGCTCCTCTGTTGTTTACTGTTTGGACTCAGACATGGGTTTTATGGCTCCATGACGTCAGACTTAACAACCAGATTGAATTAACTAATGAAGTACCTTTCAGTAACATACATTATATGACTGTGGACAGGGATGGTTGTAAACTGCAGTTGTGGTACTCCAGTTTTATGTATTTTTCAGCCCTGTGACAAACATCAGTTCACATAAGTCACCTCAGCATTCATTCACTCTGCACAAAGTCTCCATAGCCTGTCACCTTCAACTCAGCCACCCTTAAACCCCAAAAATGTAGGTGTGTAGTTTTCTCTTTTTTTTTAGCCAGTTTATCCAAGACATGCTACATAATTAATCCTTATGTTCCAGGTATATTCCAGTCACATTGTAGTATATGTGCTTGAAGTGTTGTCACAGTGGAAAACCAGATGTGTGACATGAATAGGAAACAGGGTTATTAGTTGAAGTCCAGCTCCTCATTATTCATGTCATGTTGTCATACATCAAAGTGTATTAACCTGAAAGAGGCTGATTAAGACAAGGGGAGAATCGTCTTAAAAGTTCAAAAGATTTATCATAGCAGTCCTCAACACACTGATTCTTTACACAAATATACTCATTTTGGAAAACTATATAGATTAAAAAAAAAGCAATTTCAACAGTTTGTTTTTTCTTTTGAGCTAAGAATCTGGAGCAGTGCTAAGCTATTTGACATATTCATCTTCATACAGTTTCTTCTAAATGTTTCAGCTCATACTATAGGCCCTTTTCCACAGCACTTCTGTTCCAGGAATATTTCACCTTTATTCCGGAATGACGTCTGTGTAAATGAAATGGTGGATCATTTGGTTCCACTTCTGTAACTCCTCTCAAGGTAGTAACAGAGCCCTGATAAAGGTGGAATCATGATTCCGGAATGCTGTGTAAAAGGAACACCTCTTGTTCTGCAACCAAGGTGTGACATTTGGATCACATATTGTGTGTGTTACCCCTGTGCTGAGGGATTTAACAATGAGCACAGGCCGTGTACAGTAAACAAACATATCAACACGACCAGAAAGATATTGAACTGGGGAGACACCGAGATCTGCGCGATGTTGTCACTTCAGGCGGAGGACACTATCCATGCTAATATTTGTGGAACGGTGAAAGACGGTTCAACTCTGGAGAGGTTAGCTAAGAAGATGTTTTTTTGTTGTGTTGAGAGCCAACACCGCTATGATTGGGGTATTTCCAACGCGGAAGTTATACGTCCCACTATACGCTGCCCTGAGTCACCGCCCCTTTGATTCCGCAACACAGGTCCGCTGTGTAGACGTCCAGCCTGTCTCACCTCTGTTTCCTCCTTTGACTTGGCTGTGGAAATTGGCCAATGGTGGAAAAAAGGTGGGATCACCATCTCACCTTTTTTCCGGGATCTCTGTGTAAAAATGGCTAGTGTTTGTAGTTTTTCTCCGAATGAGGTTGAGGAGAAGAAAACAGTCAACATTCAATTCAACTGTGTCAAACTCTTTAATGCAATTCAGTATCCACATTTCATCAGCTCTATAAGTTGATGACCTTACAGCTGTGAAACTGCATATAAGGTTGAGCGCAGCCGGTGCTCTTGAACATTAATGTGCCTACTCTTTGTGCTAATGCATTCACATATTCTCACTGTGTTACATCTCTGGGTTATTGTGTTTGTCAGGGTCGTCCAGCTCACATCCGTCCCCCTCTATGTCTGTGTCTCTGTTGCCGACCTTCACTTTCACAAACATTTGATACACCAGTGGCACCAATTACCATTTGTAATGTTTGATCAGTCCAGAGTCATTTATCTTTTCATTTGAGGCAATACAGAGGGAAGGAGGTACAGGGAAAACTCTTTGATAAGGAGCTTGTTTTGACATATGGTGTTTAATTTAAGATTTAAGAATTTAAGATTGCTGAGTCATCTCAGATCTAGATTTGATTTGTTTGTGGATTGATGAACAGTGAAGTAAGATTCATTAGTACTGTGTGTTTCTTTTTCTAATTGGGTCTAGATTATAGCCGAACAATTAATCAAACTGGACAGTCACTCAGGAAGCGTAGGCCTCCCCCCACCAGCACAGACAACGCACTCTTAAAATAAATAAAAATATATAATAATAGTAATAAATTAAACAATAAAATACGTTGTGCAATAATCGAAGATACGGATAGAGACAACGGGTAGCATCACTACTCATAGATCCTGTCAAGCCCACCTCGAATACTGGGACATTAATCAACCTGGTGCACTGGTAGATTTTCCATATATTTTATAAATGGTTGCCATATCTTTAAAAAAGTTTCTTTGCAATTGTCAAAAGGGTTTCTGTAAGTTTCTTACGATACTTTGTCTCCAGATTGGAATTAGTGAAATTCCCCAATAAGTAAATTTCAGGGTCCAGTGGAAATGTGACCCAGTGGATGCTTGATAGAGTTTCACATGCACATCTGCACTTTAGAAGACTGCCAGGTAGAATGAAGGAATGTTCCTTCCTCCGTGCCAAACACAGAGGTGATCTATTGGGGTTGTATTTATGTAATTTATGTGGGTAATATACAGCTGATGTAGGAAGTTGAATTGTATCAGTCTATACCTAGTATTTAAAGTAGAGGTGACCCCATCTCTACACAGATTCCTCCATAACTGCTCCTCAGTGGTGATTCCCAGGTCCTTCTCCCATTTAACCCTTGATCTGTCCATATCTGGTATTACTATAGTTGACATAAGGGCTGTATACACCCTTGAGATAGTTCTACCTTATGGTTGGTCTGCATGACACATAAGTTCAACTGGAGACATGGGAGGTAAATTCCATTCTCCTTTTTGATTAACTCTAATAAAATTACGTAGCTGAAGGAAACTAAAGAAATCTTTATTTGTCAAACTGTACTTTTTTTAAAAAACTATTCTAGAGACATAAATACTCCATCTTTATAGCAGTGCTCTATACGAGAAATACCTTTCTCCTGCCAAGATCTAAAGTTTCTACTCTGAAGAATCATTGATAGTAATCTATTTCCCCATAATAGAATTTTAGGAGAAAGAAATCCTTCTATCTTAAACATTTCATGGAGTTTATACCAAACTTGGATTGAATGGATGATTAAAGCATTTTCCGTTTCAGGTTAGATTTTTTTTTTATCCCATTTATACAATAACTTTATTGGTATGTACTCTTTCATCTCTATCCTTTCAATATCGAGCCATGAAGGAGGAGGACCTGCGTCAAACATCTGTACCAAGAATCTGGATAGAGCAGCATAATAGTACAACTGAAAATTAGGGAGCTTCAGACCTCCACCCTCATAATCCAGAGTTCATTTATCCATGCGGAGTCTTGGCGTGTTACCATGCCAAATAAACTGTCTGATTATTTTTCTAAGGGAGGAAAAGAATGCACTTGGGATGTGGATCTGGAGCGACTGAAACATACAGTATATATGAATCTAGGCAGGATATTCATCTTTATAACATAAATTCTTTATAACATTAATTCTACCAAGTAAGGTAAGTCCATTTCTGTCCATTTTTTCAAATCGTCTCTGACCTTCTGAGGCAAACTGACTAAATTGAGCTTGTAGAGATTTTTAAGGTTACTATCAACAAACACCCCTAGATATTTAAAACCCGTAGGAGACCATTTAAAATAAAACTTGTGTTTAACGCTACTAAAATCAAATACAGACAGTGGAAATATCTCAGCCTTGTCAAGATTAACCTTGTACCCATCTGCAAATAGTGAATTCTTTTGTGTAACAGTGCCAACCTTAAAGCCACTTATGTTAGGATTGTTTCTAATGGCCTCTAACAGGGGCTCAATGGCAGACACAAAGAGGGCGGGGCTAGCTGGGTCCCCCTGTCTGTTGCCTCTCTAAAGCTGGAATGGGCCAGAGGTGATCCCATTTGAGACGACCCTGGCCTGGGGGGATCTGTAAAGAGACTTTATCAAATCAATAAACCCAGCGCCAAAACCAAATTTCCCCAGAACACTAAACGGATATGACCATTCAGCCATATCAAAGGCCTTTTCAGCATCGACTGAGACAGCCATACTTGGTATTTTATTTTTGTTGGCCGGATGTATTATGTTAAACACACACCTTAAGTTATTAGTAGACAGTCTATTTGCAATAAATCTGTTTGATCAGGGGTAATAAGCAGGGGAAGACACACTTTTAATCATTTAGCTATCATTTTAGTAACTAATTTATAATCTGTGTTGAGGAGTGAGATTGGTGTACAGGAGGAACATTTTTGAGGGTCTTTCCCTTTTTTATGGATAACTGTAATAACAGCTTGCGAAAAGGAATCTGGGAAATGCCCGTCCCTTCTGCTTTGTTCTAACTCCTCCATCAACAATGGTACAAGGTGGTCACGAAATGTTTTATAAAATCCAGAAGGAAAGCCATCGTCCCCAGGTGATTTATTTACAGGAAGTGATTTAATAGCTTCCAGCAACTCAGCACTAGTAAAAGGTTTCTCCATTCTCTCCCTTTGTTCATCTGATAGACACAGTAATTCAATAGAGGATCAGAAAGACTCCATTTTAGACATATCTCTATGAGATTGCGATGTATAAAGGTCCATATAGTACTTTTTAAAGGCCTCATTTATTTCCGTGGGATTATAGGTTATATCTTTAGACGGCGTTTCTATGGCATTAATTATTTGTTTGCTTTCTTCAGATTTAAGTTGCCATGCTAGTACTTTATGTGCTTTTCCCCCAAATTTATAAAATTGTTGTTTTGACCTAGTTATTGCCCTCTCTGCTTGATATGTATTTATAGTGTTGTATTTTAATTTCAGATTCACCAGTTCTCTATATACCTCACTGGTTGGGGCCCTTTGGTATGTTTTCTCAAGTGCATGTATTCATAGTTCCAGAGTATTCAGCTCAGCGCTGTGTTTCCTCCTCAACCCTTTTGTATAGGATATTAAAAGGCTTTTACTGCATCCCAAAATATGGAAATATTAGGAGCAGATGACCTATTGGTTAAAGTGAAAAAGTCAATCTGTTCTCTGATAAAAGTACAGAATTCAGGTTGTTTTAAAAGTGTAGGATTAAGCCTCCATCTGTATTTCAGTGACATTATGGGGGAATGGATACAGACAACACCAAAGGAGAGTGATCACTAAGCAGTCTCGGAAGATATTCAGTGTCTATAACTCTATGAAATATTTGACTAGAAACCAAGAAATTGTCAATACGGGAGTGACAGTTATGAGGATGTGAATAAAATGAAGAGTCTCTATCCTGTGGATGCATCTGCCTCCAGGCATCAATTAAATTAAAGTCTCTCATGAAAGAAATTGTGGTTTTAGCTGATTTCGTGAGAAGACAAGGTCTATCAGAAGATCTGTCCAGCACAGTATCGAGACAGAAGTTTAAATCTCCTCCCACTAAATGGAACCCAGGTGTTTGAGAGACCTGAAGAAAGACCTCTTGCTCTAATAGATGATTGTCAAAATTAGGTGCATAAATGTTCATACAGGTCCAGGCGTCTGAGTACATCTGCCCCTGGACCGTGATGTATCCACCTGAAGGGTCAGATACAGTTTTAGTAGCAACAAAAGGGGACGTTTTTATGTAACAAAATCATTGTTCCTCTCAATCTTGGCCTAAATTATGAAAAGAAAACCTGACCTACCTGGTCGTCCAAATGGATGGATGATTATAGATTATAAGAGAATAATAAAATGAACTGTAAGTACACTTGCACCGATTAATTGGCCATGGTCGGAAATTGGCAGATTTTCACCTGGTCGGTCATGACCTGCGACCGGCCGGTCAGTCTGAAATTGACTGATTTTGAGCACAGGTCAAATCTTACACCATATGACCGTACAAAGTGAAACATAAGACGCTTTACTAATTTCTCTGTCTCTCCCCTGTTGTGCACCTCATTTTCCTTTTCCCTATCTTCATAAACTTTTATTTGCAGGGGCAGGACAAAATAAAAGAAACAAAACATGAAAATGAAATCATAGTAGGTTAGAAGGACCAGTCCAGTTCACTCTAATGCCAGGGGGCTAGAGGCTAATGTTAATCTGATTGACTTGTCTCAGGGGCAGTGGTCCTGAGCAGGTGGCATCAGTGTGTCATGGCAGTCACTTAAATAATCAGTTCTGCTCCAATATAAATCATCCAAATGGTCCAGTGTAACGACATGAGCAATATGGACGGGTATTCTTCATTGAGGACTCGATGTTGATGCTCCGCATTTGTCAGCCCTGGGAGTCAGCTGCCCATCAGGTTGTTGACTAATATAAAAGCATCCTCTGCGGTGTCGAAAAAGCAGGTTCCCCTGGCGTCTGGCTGGACGTAGCGTTGTTTTATGTTAATTTCTAGGCTAAGTTAGAGAGCTCATTTTGGGAATGTCTATTGGTTGGCTGTTAGCTGATGTATGCGCCGCAGCAGTGGGTCCAGGTTGAAGCGTTTACCTCCTTAGTGAGCAGGTCCAGTCTAAAGTGCATGTAACAGATCAAGAGAGCCTGACACACATTGGAGACTCTGTAGAGGTCATTGAGGTGTGTGACTGGTCACCAAAGCAGGCTTACCTGCACCGATATGTAAACATGACAATAGAAACAAGAATACCTTCTCTCACCAGTATTTTAACATTTTTGTTCTGTAGAGTTGCACAGGTTACTTTTGTTCGTAAACAGACTCCGCCCCCTCCTCTCCATTCAGCAAGGGAGGGATTAGATTAGATTAGATTCAACTTTATTGTCATTGCACATTCAGAGCAACGAAATGCAGTTAGCATCTAACTAGAAGTGCATAGCAGTTGTTTTATATACAATGTACAGTATATATACACACTATATGATGACATATATTGTAAATATATATACATATATACATAGTGCAATTTTAATAAATAAAGTG
>JAPQRQ010022233.1:0-14302 GCA_037367365.1 Apogon talboti
ACCAATTATTTACATGTATTGATAGGATTAGTGGATCAACAGGCATTAAACAGTTTAGATCAGTAGATGGTTTTGGTCGGTGGTGGATGTTTGGGTTTTTATGGGTTAATGTGACTAATAACAACATGAATTATTATGGACAAGCAGAACCCCACGACTGTGCCCACTTGAAATTACATTAATTTCCGTTCTGTATGCACTTAATTGAATAAAACGATTCAGTTCTTCCTGTACAAATGGACTCAGAGGTTAACCAGTTCTCACACTCGTAATACGTCGGAGCCAAAACACATGAATCTGAACAAAGTGTTGAGAGCTCCTCGCTGTGTATCTTATATCACTGTAATAGCTGTTAAGCGATACGGCACAAAGCTTCCTGTCAATTCACTCAAGAGTCAGGGAAGTGTCAACTGCAGCACACAGGAGTCCTTCTGGTTTATTACACCACCCAGCTCTGCTACTCCAGGTAATATTTGTCTTGGCCGTGTTGTTGCAGCAGTGGTCTAAGTGGAGGCTGGCCAACCCTGTAAGGTGACGCTGAGACTGGCAGCGAGGTCTAGACCTCCCTTAAGACTCTGCGTCTCGGCGGATGGAGCAGTCAGAGCCTTCAGTGTATTCACACAGAGCTGCAACACTGAGGCCTTTCACAGCCAGCTCGACCCTGATCGCAGAGCCGGTCAGGGCCCAAAGCGCAGGGCCCGACCCAGGCATGAGGTCTGGACCGGCTCCAGTTACAGCGCTTGGCAGATACATCAGCTCTCATTACAGTCTGTAGGAGCTCGGAGGCCCGACCTGTGGCCATCTCAACACACTGTCAACACGCTGGGACGGGATTACTCAGCCCTGCCTGAAATAGAAGTCCACTTCTTCCCATGTGGTCACCGTCTGTAAATCACTGCACAAGCGCTGCATTTGAACATCACCGTGTTCACACAAGAACTCAATGACTCGGACTGCTCAGGACAATTTCATGTTTTCACATCAACTGAAGGTTAACTACAGTAAACATGACACTCACTTTGGTCCAGTCTCTAAATATTTGGCTCAACATTTATAGGATTTGCTGATTGATTTCATGTGGCAACAATTATCCAGGAAATATCTATGGAGTCTGGTTGCATTTTTACTTACATAGAGATGAACATCATGATTTATATGTACTGTTTTGTTTAATTTCTGTGATTTTAAGCATTTATTTATCTCATCTTACCTGTTTTAAGCCAAATATAAACTTTGCGACTCGTCCCAAACCAAAGATGACAGAATACAGCAACATCAATGATCATTGGATAAAAATCATGGTCCTTCGTCACATAAAAGAGTCTGGACACTCAGAAATGTAGTTTAACCATCTTACAGTATGAAGCCACAATGATCTACTGTACCGTCTACTTCAAAACTAGCAGCAACTCAGCATGAAATGATGCACTGATTGATGCAAAAACTACGTTTCTACAGCTATAAATACTGACCTAGTTTCATTGTTTACAATTGTAGCAGCTCAGGTAGACAACGTAGGCTGATGATCTTTTGTTTTTGTACTTGCATCTTATTCTGAAACTCAGTCAATGTGAAATCTGCTCACACACACTGTACCTAAGTTTACTGGATCTGTGTCACACATTGTGGCTGCTGATAAACTTACACATTTGCTGAAAACTCACAGTCTATAGTAGGCTTTAGTTCATATCAGGGGAAAAATCTGTGGTAAATTTGTAAAGTGTTCCCCATAAAATGTTTTACTTTCTATTAGAAAAAAGCTTAAGTTGCTTGAAAAAAAAATCTTTCTTTTTGTCTCTGTGTTGTAATTTTTCAAGAAAATATTTTAATTAAGTAACATACAGGAACTAATGGCCAACTTTGAGATTCTCTGGTTAAATGAATGAATGAATGAATGAATGAATGACACCAGGAACATGAGCTAAAATGGCTACAAGTCCAATTTACGTTGCATCAGTTACATATTTTAAATGTAACAATGCTTAAATGTATTAGAAAAATGAATATCTTTGTTGTCATTGTACATGCATAACAAATTTGAGAATGCTATTCCAGAGGAAAAATAGCATAAACCTAAAAAAAACCCATAAAACCATCAATAATGAATAAAAAACCTGAATAAAACCAATAATAAAACAAGCCAACCACTCACACACACATTCTGCAGGTGTTGCAGAATGAACTCAAAATCCTTCTCTATTAAAGTATCCGTTAGTTTATGATCATTTATCAAACTTTTCAAGGACAGCCTCCTCTCTGTTGTGAAGTACAGTGTGTGTTCTCCCCAGTACTTCAGAGTAAAAGTCCTGTTGTCTTGCTGCTCTTCTGCTGCTGCTAATCTGCTTGTCTTTTTTTCTTTTCCTCTGCCTACAGGTGTTTTAAGCCTCTCTCCAGGCTGTCATTACAAACAATAAAATGGTCCGCTTGTCTCACCTGGTAAAATAAACATTAAAATCAAATGAGATCATTGAAAACACAGGTTTTCATGGATATCTTAGATGTTGTGAGTGGGAGACCTTTCCACGGAGCGCTGCCACTGTGGCGTTGGCATCGTTGTGTTGATTTATGAGAGTTCACTGAGCTGCACAGATTTAGCGATTCCCATATTAACTAAACAACTGTTTTCAGTCATAGAAGTCTGGCTGGGAACAGTGTGGTATTAAGGCAGGGTGAAATTAGACAGTCAGGAATAGACAAAGTGTGGTGAGGACACTGAGGACGTTGGTTTAAGACGCCCTCAAAAGGACACAAAACTAAGAGGATCTGTGAGGAGCACCGGCCGAGTCCTGGTTCTGCACCACGGTCCAAATCCTCTGGGGTTTAAAGTACAGTATGTGAGGTTCCAAGCAGTTCCAGATGGACGCCACTGTCTGTGTGCACTTAGACTTACCCCGAAACTAGCCCAGTCGTCCTCAGTGTTCCTCCACAGGTACAGAGTTGGAAGACCCGGAGGCCCTGGAGGTCCTGGATCTCCTCTTTTCCCATCCAGACCTGGGGTTCCATGAGAACCCTAAGAAGAGGAGATAAGAATTACTCAGTGACTCACTTTCAATGGACAGATGCAGAAGAGAAATGAAGGCAAACGTGATACCTGCCTGAATGAAATGACCCAGAACATGGTCAGAAGACCTTAATATCTATAGCAGATGGGTCAAACATACGGCCTGTGGGCCAAAACCGGCCTGACAAAGGCTCCAATTTGTCCCATTGAATGAATTTACGAAGTGCAGAAATTACAGCGAATATATTTACACTCAAGGATGTCAAAATCATTTTAGTTCAGGGGCCACATACAGACCAAGTCGATCACAATCATCATAATAACATATAAATAATGAAACCTCCATATGATTGTCTTTGTTTTAGTGTAAAAAAGGCAAATGACATGAACACTTTTACATTTCCAACTATCCTTTCACAAAAAATGTGAATAACCTGAACAAATATGGACAACCTGAAATGTCTTAAGAGAAATACGTGTAATTTTAACAATATTCTGCCTGTTATTAAATTTTTGTGTATTTGTAGAGCCACTGTGATCTGTAAGTTGTAATGTACATGTGTAAATGATAAACTGAGGCAGAATATTACTAAAATTACACTTATTTTTCTTAAGGTTGTTCATGTTATTCACATTTTTTAAGGGATACTTTATAGAATATAACATTTTGATAATATAATTTATTTTTTTTCACTCACAAACATGGAGAAAAGTTTGGAGTTGACATTATTTTTAGGTTATTATATTATTATTTTACTGCTCCGTCCCACTTGAGATCATACTGAGCTGTATTTGGCCCCTGAACTAAAATGAGTTTGACACCCCTGATCTACAGTTAAAGATATGACCTGTGAAATAAATGAAAACCAAACCAGTTCTATTTTGCCTTTTTAGTTTTTTTGTGTTGTTATTGTTGCTTTAATTTTGTTATTCACAGGTCAAGACACAAAGAAAAACGTGTACCCACTTTAGTGCAGTATGTTCAGACCAAACTAAGCAACTCAAAGGAGCAAACAGACAGTATGAATTTATGATAGACAGCTTTCCAAAAATCATGTTAAATGCCAAGTGTTGATCATACGACATCTGTGATCCTGTTTACACTTTGAACTGCATCCAGTGTTATCAGATTGGACTGTGTTAATCCAAGTGTAAATGACTGTGAACGTTACAGTCTGGGACACATTTGATATCTTTTATTTTTTTGTGTAAATGCTGACGTGTTCTGATGCATCCCTGACGACAAGTAACAAATAAACACAGCATCAACACAGGACATGGTGCTGTTTTGGAAGACCATTGATAAACACGTTTCACAGTTGGAACAGTGCATGTACATCAGTTTTTTGTGTTTATGTGTGGTCTGTGTGAAGCAAATCTGGACTTTTATGCCAAATCTCTGGACTTTTGTTCCTAATACAGTAGGTTTTACATCCTCAAGTTGTTTTAAGGGGTTGAGATTATATGTAATGTGTTGTGTTTTTGTTTCACATTTGGGTTTTGCAGTGATTGGTTGGTCTGTCATGTTCACACTGGGGCACATGCTTACTAAAAATAGGACCAGTGTCCCTGTATCTCACTGGTATGCTCTATCAAGAATCAATAAAAAGTTGAAATTTGTGAGGTTGTCAGGTTCTGTCTCTATGTTAGAGTCCTGTGGTCTGGATGCAGGAGATCAATAGAAGTGGGTGGTACTTTCACTGGAGGAGAACTCAACTAATTCAATCCAAGTCCATATATAACTTCTATCAGTGATCAATAGGAATAATATTGATATCTGTAACCATTTCCATGTTATAAGCCATTAAAATATGAAGCATTAGAAGTAAAGGAACATTTTTAATATTTTAAAAATTCAGCAAAAATTCAAAAATCAAAATTTCTTAAAACTGTGAATAAACTTTGTAGACATTGTCCCAAGGACGATACATAAAAATACTGAAATGAATCCAACCAGTAGTGTCTGAGAAGAAGATTGTTGAAATGTGGACATTGGTGGTCACTCAAGGTCAAAGGTCATGGACCTAAATGAAAATCCAATCCCCCTACTAGGAACTTTTTAAGGGAAAGTTTTTACCGGGGTAATTTTGGTGGAAATGTGCCAAGGTTTTTCTAAATCTTTGGTAAAGATAAAGTTCCTGGAAATGTTCCTACGGTGGAAAAGGGGCTATTGTATGCCAAAGCAGTGACTCTTAATTCTGAAGGACATAATAAGATGAGTATATAGAGATGTTTCTTGGTTTTATTTGTCTTTAAATCAGTAACACACACTTTAACTGTAAACAGGGTTTGAGATTTATTAGACTTAACTCAAACCTTTTACTTTGCACTGGGGAAAAAGCTGCTAAAGACAGTTACCACACACAGTATTGCCACTGTACACACTGACTAATAAGATACTGAAGACAAACAAAGGTGAATATAATTGCAGTATAATATGATTACGTAAAACAAACAAAAGGAAGTCAGCCTTACCTTGTCGCCTTTAAATCCCATATATCCTTGCTTCCCAGCACATCCCTGTAGGAACAAAATACAGTTGAACTATTTTTACAAAATGCTTACATTTTATTGGCAACAACTGCCTGGCATCGTCTTCTGTTCTGATGCCGAAGAAAAGGTCAGTGTGGTCTCTTCAGGACCTCATTAATGCAATGTGTTTTGAAAGCGATCTCTCCACCCTGTAATTTCACAAGTTGAATAAAAACCACGATGACTCAACTTCATGCATGTCGATGCAACCGCAGCTTGAACAGAATTACCATAAATTCCACCTACAACCAAACATATTCTGATTAAAAAGGTGTAATTTAGGGACTTACATAAGCCGCTGGGAGAAACTTGGTGAATTACAAATAGAAATGTTTTATACAACTGCTGATATTTTGGTACCGGTGACAAAAGCTATATCTATTCTTAAGATTTCCCAAAGTGAACTGAGAGGTTTTTATAAGTAGCAACGTCCACATCAGACTTTGTCGACCCATCAGTTTATGAAGTTGTATGTTGTGTAAATGTAAATGTACATACTGTAGCTCTATAAGTCAGTAATTTTGCTACTAATGCTTTTGTTATAGAGATTCTGGGAAACAAGATGAGGATTGGTACCAATCTCATCAGATTTATGAATAATAATAAATATATTATACATACATTAAATGTTCATAATAATACATATAATTCAGGTACTTTTCTAAACTGGTATTTTCGTCCAATCCAAATGTATTTATTTAACAGAGTTCACTGAAGTTCTGTTAAAAAATACAGCAAAATACTAATACTAACAATAACTTAAAAGAATAAAATACATAAAATCAGACAAAACTTCAGCAATGACTCACACTGTGTCAAAGGCCATGGAAAACAAGTGTGTTTACAGTTCTGTGCAAAAGCTTTAGGCCAAAAGCAGTATAATGATGTATTCTTTTCAGATGTGTAAATAACACTAAAATTATATAAAGTATTTATTTTGTATAATAGTATACATTTGTTTTTCGGTTGTCTAATGATGTTAATTCCCTTCAGGCATTTGCTTTTGTCGGTGGTGCTTTCCTAAAACCCTGTGTATGTGCAGCCAAAAGGCCCAAATTTAGAAAAAAAATTTTTTTACTAAAAATCTGTATTAGTGTGGACTTTCAGCAGAATAACATTGTCTTATTTTAACATTCTGTTGCTGTTTCCTGTTGCTCTCAGCTTTATCATCATGATGTTCCACCATCTCCCAAAGCTGATTTCTGTCTTATAAGGTAGATATTATCCATCTGATTTATGTTCTATACTATCCTTCTCATACTTTTGTCTTTACGGGCAGGTTCACATAAACCTCATCTGTTTGCTGTGGTCTGAGTCAAATTAACATGAGTAAACCTCCTCCAGAACAAAGTGAAGACCAAACAGAAGGTCTGTGGTGTGACCAAAGGAGGTGGTCTTGTTTTGGATCAAACTGAAACTATAGTTTGACTCATTTATTTACAATGTGGAAACACTTTTTGGACAGTCCCAGACTTTGGAACCGATTATGGGGAAGTTACAGAAGTCTGTCATCTGCAATACTGAAAAGGGATAAAAACAAACAGAAGATGGAAGAAGTTGATAATGTGACATGAAAATAAACAATGTAACGCATGTACACTGTTGTCCATAAAGTTGGAATAAAATATTTTTACCTGTTCTCATGAAATGATTGTGACAATGTGATTTATTATTAATATATAAAGTGTAACTGGGACTCAGTATGTGATCATTGAACCTGGTCAAAGGTGATACTGACATGTATGTGAAGAGTAATCGCATTGACGCCATTAATTTGACACACTGAACCCAATTTGACCTTGAAAATTAAGGTCAAGGTCGATGCCTGAAGAGGTTCAAGAGCTTCTCAAGTTACACCAAAATACCAACCATAAAGGAGGTCAGATGATTTGGTTGAGAGTAATTATGTCGATGCTGTTGCAAGGGGCCAATTTTGATGTATCAACCCTGATTTGACCTTGAACATGAAGGTCAAGGTCAAAGGTCAAAGAAACCGTCAAAGAGTTTCTCATAATGTACCTAAATATCAAACTTGAGGGGGATTGGGCGATTTGGTGAAGAGTAACTACATTGACGTCAAAGGCCAATTTTGATACATTGAACCCAATTTGACCTTGAACATGAAGGTCAAGATCGACGCCCAAAGAGCCTGTCTAAGAGCTTCCCACGATGTACCTAAACACCAAACATGAAGGGGATCAGAGGATTTGGGGAGGAGAACATAACTTGACACTGATGTACTGATGGGTAAAAAGGCGAGTCAGGTTGAGCTGAACCAGAACCCTGCAGGGCTTCTGTGCCATTAAATCCTCAAATCTAAATTCTCATCTTTTATGGCTCTGGAGAACTAAACCACATCAAACAGGATGTAAAAAAGATGCTTACTCTTTTCCCTTGTAGTCCCGTCAGACCAGGAGGGCCTTTGTGGACTCTGTAGACTTTCTGGTCCAACCCATAGACGATGGTCCCGGTTCCATCTGCCGGTACTGACACCGAGTTCTTCTGCTGGTGACGTGTGTCCGTCAACATGTGAACCTCTGACGCCACCAGTGACACCATGTTCTTATCCAACAGTACGCTCATGTTGTCGGACTTCACCTGAGGTATCTGCGTCGGGGAATCATGGGAGGTGAAGTCCACGATGTTGTATAAGGCCGCGTCTTCAGCTTCCTGTGGGACATTTTCATGTAACTTCTGGATGATTGGACTGGATTCAGGGACGATGTGAGGTTCGTCAACCAGAGCGAAACCATGTCTTTGGTCTGCGGCCTCTCGGTGTGTGGCGTCCACTGAGCTTCTTTCAACCAGCTGATCCTGAGAACAGACAAGAAGAATCAAAATAGAGTCAGAAGGTAAGTGAGAAGGTGTCCTGTGTGGCTCCCTCAGACGGTTGGGTAACATCCATTACATTCAGGGTGAAGACGTTGCCCTGTGGTGATCGCCTCAGTGTTTCTGCTGCCAAGAAAATCAGGGATTAGGACCCAGCATGTCTGCCACCTGAGCCCTCCCCTCAGCGCTGAGAAGAGAAGACCTGTTTGTACACTAGAACACTTTGATTCAGAGGATTGGATGCGACTTAACCCTTCTATAAACGTTGGAATGGCTCATATCAGTCTCTGCACAGTGAAGCTTAAAGGATGCACACAACATAGCACCCTCCACATTGGGCAGGAAACTTTTTCTTTCTTGCAATAGATGCTTTGAAAATGTAGTTTCTCAGGTGTGGTGCCATCCAGGCTGTAGTGTGCTTTGGCAAACTGTGAAATACTCACACAAATGGTGAAAGAACTTCCATTTAGAGCTGAGCAATATAGTTAAAACATATTATTACAATACTTTTTCCATATTGAACATTATCAATATTAATCCCACTATATAATTTTCTAATGCTGCTAGTTTGAGAATATATTTTGTTAATGCCTAAAGCCTGAAAAAAGATGGTTAATGTGAATTTTATTGTCCCAGAGGAGACATTTCTCTGTAGCACTTCACATAAAATGAACCAGAGTGGCCGTTAACGTATTGTACTTTTATAACATCATGCAAAAAACAGCAATAAAACAGACATTACATAAAGATGCTTCTGTATAGATCGTGCACTGCTTCTGCAAACTGCTAATGGATTAATGAAGGCTGAACCAACCAACACCTTCAGTGTATCATATTCTAAAGACAGGATGTGGAGGTTCTGTTGTGATTTTTGATGCTTTGTTCTCAAACATCTGTATAGTATGTGACATCTGGGGGACAAAAACCAGACAGACCACAAGGTGGTGTCTTGTCTGACTGTTCCTCATGAGGTCAAAGTGCGGTTTTGACACAAAATTCTACACAAATTGTAGAAAACAAAGATTCGAATAGATTCTAATAGAATAGAATAGAACAGAATAGAATAGCCTTTATTGTCATTGGGCAATGAAATTAGAAGTGCTATTCCAGTCAGGGAAGCAGTATTTACAAAAACTAGTACTACAGAAATAACAATAGAGCGAATATAGAATTACAAAAACTAAAAATAAGATAAGAAAATAAAATTTTACACTTTAACGAAGTAACATAAGAATAGAGCTTAGTAGAATAAAAAATAAAACTGGACAAAATATGAATAGACGTAATTTACAGTATTAACAGTATGTGACAGTATGTGTATGTATGAACAATATTAACAGTATGTATTACCCATAAAAAACAATATGTATATCTATTAACAATACTAACAGTATGTATTGCCTATTAAAAACAGTATGTATATTTATGCAAACAGCATGTACACCTATGAACCAAGTCTATAAAAATAGAGTACTTAATTTTTGATAAAGTATGTTCTTATGGACATTTACTTGGAGTTTGAACCCTCCATATTCTGCTCATTCACTGACAGTTACATTTGTGTTACTCTGATTAAAAAAAAAACTACAAATTTGGGTCAAAGGTTCCCAGTGCTGTGCATTTACAAGGATAAAACTGAGGAATGTGGTAAAATGTTGACGGTAGAAGCCATCTGTGATACAAGTCGGAGGCTGATGGACTTCAAAGACCATCTGTAATATAAAATGAGAGGGCAGCAATGTTGAGCTGAGTGGCATGAGGCTTTACAGGCCCACATTTCCCTGTTACATTGGACCACAATGCTCCTTTATCCTGCACAAGCTGCCGTTGTTGCTGCAGCTCTCGTCAGCCTGCAGACACTTGATCGCTCTGCACCTGAACCTATTTGTCCAGTTAATCTGCACACACTGCTCATCACTTCTGCTCCGACACACACCGAAGGGGGGAAATCACTGGATAAAATGACTATGAGAATCCAAAACAAAGCAAATCCTGAACCAACACCGGCATCCAGACCATGACCACACAGTAGACGAGGAGCGGATCCACACAGACCACCACTGTGTTTGGAGAGTTCACATGGACACTATGTGGACAAAAGTATGTGGACATGCTGAATTCAGGTGTTTCTTTTCTAACAGGGGTCTGGGATACAAAACAATAATGACAAATGTCATAATATAGTTTTATATTGTGATAAATATCATTACATTGGTTAGTTTGGTTTAAATTGTTATCTTTACTTCCAAAATGCCTCAGAGATGGTTTTGACTTAATTTCTCTCAACACTGATTTTGTTTTTGTTTCTTTTTTTTATCCATGACTATGATTTTAAATGTTCTACTTCTAAATTTCTAAAATATTTTTCATGGTCTGACTGGAAATAATAATTTTCTACCACAACTAACCATCTACTTTCATAACAACCCACTTACGAAGAATAATCTCCCATTAAACTTAAAGGTAATATTGATGTTTTCATCTCAAATCAGCATGAACAGGACATGTTACAGCTGTAGACATGATGTGTCCCAATATTTTTGTCCATATAGTTTAGAAACATCATTATTTTAGAAATTTAGAGGTAGAACATTTAAAATCATAGCCATGAATTAAAAAAAATAAATAAATCAATGTTGAGAAAAATTAAGTAAAAAGCATCTCTGAGGCATTTTGGAAACAAAGATAATTTAAAACCAAACTAACCAATGACATGATATTTATCCCAATGACATTTGTCATTATTGTTTTGTATCCCAGACCCGTTAGAAAAAAAACACCTGAATTCAATGTGTCCACATACTTTTGTCCACATAGTGATTATTAAGATTGATTCTGAATGATGACTTCTAGTAATTATGGAATAGTTTTTAACCAGCATCTCACGGACCATGACATTTACACAAGGCCATCCAGTCGTTTCTTGTTGTACTGCTGAGTAGGTCTGCTATGTCAGCGCAGATTGAATGATGAAAGTCCTGCGGAGGTTGAAAAAGTGACCGCGACGGCTAACCACAAGCCTCTGCTGAGTGTTTGATGGTTACTTATTTCAGCTTCAGAACTATAAGCAAATAAAGCCTCACATGTCTAGGCCTCTCATCTCAAGTACAGTACACAAGTTGTAGCTGCTGTGGTTTTGTGTTTAACCAATCAGATACTTTTAGCAATGCTGGCTCCTCCTCATCAGAAAATACTGGCCCCGGTGCCAGGATCTGTCTTCACACCAGAGATGATCCAACATGGACTATGTATAGTCCTGGTTCCTCAAAAGACTCTTGTTCACTTTAAAATGTTCTTTCACTGTAAACGCACTATTGAGATCTGTGGTGCACTATGGGAAATACAAGATGATAACATGCTCTTTCAGAAAGTTTTATGTACATTAGTGGGAAAGGACATGTAATTCTGAATCCATTTAAGAGGGTTTTAGTAGAGTTGGGCAGTAGTAGTAGTAGTTTAACCCATAAAGACCCAAACAGCCACCGGCAACCAAAAGTATCTACTGATCTAAACTGTTTAATACCTGTTGATCCACTAATTCTATCAATACATGTCAATAATTGGTGTAAAATACAGTTTGTCATCTTTTCATGGTCGTCAGATATGACCCATTTGGATGTTCAGAGGCTCTGTAGTTACCATGGAAACACCGTCATCTTCTACAACATACAGAAAGAGTAGAAACCAGGGTTCACTCTTTTTGTTTTACCTGCATGTATGTTCTGACAGTATTATGGATTACTGAACCGGTAGTGCATGGAAATGTCAGCAAAACCCACTAAATACTGACTGGTCATTCGCTTATGTACATCTCCTTGGTTAAATTTGTAACAAGGCAACACAAAAGAGATCTAATGTCCGTTGAATTATAGAGGCTTGTGTAATTATCAACCGTTTCGGTCGGTCTTATTATAAGACAAAGGCTGTACTTGTGTGTTTGGTGCAGATGTTTTACACTTGTTACAGGGAAACTAAACTAAACCTGACCGTGTCTACATGAGTGAAGGTGAACATGTGGTTGGAAGTGCAACACACACATAAAACAGACTTTGATTTGTACCGTTAACACTTCACTATCAATTAAGCTGCAGTGAAAGAGATGTCATTGAGCTCTAAATGCTCTGTAATCTGGTACAAAATGACAAAGTCAGAATGATAAGAACTCAAATAAAAGGCAGCTGCTCACTAGTTATATAGTGATTTTTAGTGGAGATCATTTATTTTGTCAGTTGTTAAACTATACAAGTGAATATCTAGTTTCAGATTCTACTGATTTTCCACTAAGGATGAGCCAGCATCACTTTCCAAAACTCAGATTTTAACTCATAAGGTCAAAGCCACAAAGAATGGACTATATTTGGTAATTACAGGGTATTGTGCAACATTTGCACCTTTAATCTGCTCCATTTTAAGGAAATTCTCCCAAAATATTTTGTGTTAATGGTGAACTAGCACCAATACATCATTTGAGGTTTTTTTACCCATTGTTTTGCATTGGCGCTTCTAATGTTTCAGGTGTTTCTCCTCATTTCAACACAGGTATTAGTCCACCATAAAAGTGGAACAAGGTACGAAAACCCTCCTGACTGAGGTGAGATGCTAAACCAAGGGGGTCAAACTCACTTCAGTTCAGGGGCCACATTCAGCCCAATATGCTCTGAGAGGGCCGGACCAGTAACATAATAACAGTGAAACAAAGATACGTTACATTATGAAAGTGTTCACATCTACAAAGTTTCCTTAAAGCAGCGTATGACTTTCATCACAATTTTTTTTTTCAAATTTGTACGACCCCAGTGAAGCTGAGCCTAATTATCACTAATCCATTATAATCACTTCCCTCACGGTGGACAACTTCGAAGGTGACTCCATCATAAAAACAGTCTGCGTGTTTACATAACAAACCCAAACGTCACTCGGGCCTTTTCGGAAATTCTATCGCAAAGTGCATTGTGGGAATGGCGACCAAGCGAAAGTGGTTTCTCCCAGCAGACATGAAGAATATCTAATCTGTGAAGTCAAACAAAAGAGCAGCAGAGCGGTAAGTTTCTCTTTTCTACAGCCATCAATGAAGTCCAAGACGCTCCATGAGCCCAGCACTGCAGCTTTCCATCAACATCACCTTATTACTATATTACATTTTATTGTATTATATTACACTTTAACAAACAACGGTCCTTGTCTGCATGGCGGTGTTTTACCCCTCAGGGAAACATAAACCTGGTTATTTTAAGTATTGGTACACTGACAGATGTGGTTTTTCTTCATAAATCCATCATATCAGGGTTCTGTGGGTGCATATGTAACTCTACCATACGTCAAGATCAAAAGGAGAGAAATATCAACGAGAGGCTGAGATTTAATTTGATGTCACTGACTAAAGGAAACCCAGACGTAACAAGAAGTGTAACGAGGTTCCACCAAACCTGCCAAAGGTGTTGCATTTCAGACACAAATGATGCATTATTAAACTAAACTGCACATTATTTCAGATTACGTGCCATTCTTTGACAAACTCTACTTTGTTTAGAGTGAATGTGAACATGTAAAGGTTTCTCCTGTATGGGTAGGGTGGTGCAAAAGTGGAGGTGCCAGATGTAGTCACAAGCCGTTTTCAACACTTTTCATTGGTTAAATATTTCTAAAACCGTCAGGCCAACATGAAGGCTGACCAATAGAATCGTTTTATGCCAAAAAGAAAAAAGACCAAAATTGGACTTACGAGGTTTCCGCACAACAGCGACAATATGGAGTTTAAAAGAAGAGGGAGGGGAGGTGAAGAAAGCATTGTAATGTCCACCTTCATGTAACAGTAGCCCTGTAATCCATGTAAAATTAAGCCCATCATTTATCTGTGGTTGGAGTAAATCTGGTCTTTCCGTGTGTGTGCGCGTGTGTGTGTGTGTGTGTGTGTGTGTGTGTGTGTGTGTGTGTGTGTGT
>JAPQRQ010022244.1:0-14301 GCA_037367365.1 Apogon talboti
ATAATAATAATAATAATAAACATTACAATTACAATAGGGCCTTCGTGGCCATTGCATGGCCACTGCTCGGGCCCTAATGAGTGGTTAGTCTTTAATTAGTCACACAGCAGGGAGAATATATTTTTTCAGGTTTTACACAACTCGTTGATGGAAAAAAGATACGATACTATCACACAGTATGAAGTCCAGCATAATAACACAACAGTGATAATGTTTTAAATATACTTGTGTGCAAAAGTCTTTGACCACCTTCAGTTTTGTTCTTGTTGCAGGATTGAAATGAGCATACATATTTATTTCTCATTCTCTTTTCTTCAGATACAACAAGAACATACAGGAAACATGTGCACAGCCTTAAAAGACACACAAGAAACTGAACTAAATGGGTTTTATACTTTAAAGTAACTGTTTAGTGTGACCCCTATCCCCATGACAAGAAGCAGAACAAAGAGTTAGAAACATTTGACATGTGTGGAATGAAATCTGGTATAAAACATAGATATAAAACATAAAAACAATGAAATAGATGTGATGCAAGATTTATGAGTCTTATCTGAATGCTTGTGTATAAATCACATACTTCTAATGTAAACTTACTATAAGTTTATGACTTCAGCAGTGTAATAAAATGTGGGACTCATGATGACCTCAGGAGATTTTCTTTGCACTTTGGCAACTTGAGTTTTCTACCTGACGGCAGCAGATCATGTTAAAATACAAATACTGTCACATGACGCTGACTAACCTGTTTTTCAACTGTACTGTTACGGTTTCAAACACCATATCTGAGTATACGTTGCAGGATTGTGAAATAACACGACACTCAGTTGTCTTAGAAGGTGAAGCCTCTGCTGTGGCCGTTTGCATACGCTGATCAGCCAGAATATTCTGACCACTGATGGGACAACTGTTATAGTATTGATAACTTCATTACAATGGTACCTTTCAGTGGGTTGAATATATTTGGCAACAAATTAACATTTAGTTCTCTAAGTTGATGTGTTGGAAGCAGGAAACGGACCAACATAAAGAACTGAGTGCCTTTGACAAGGATCCCATTGTGACGCTGATGACTTGGTCAGAGTATCTCCACCGCTGCAGGTCTTGTTGGCTGCTCCTGGTCTGCAGTGTTCAGTACCGACCAAAAATGGACTATGGAAGGACATCTCAATATTCGGACCACTGGGCATCTGTGGGAGGTGATGGTCCACCTCTCTACTTCCAGGACTTGAGGGACCTGCCGCCAACATCTTGGTCCAGATACCACAGCGCACCTTCAGAGGTCTGGTGGAGTCCAGGCCTCGGGTCAGAGCTGTTTTTGTGGAACCTACAAAACATTAGACAGGTGGTGATAATGTTCTGTTCCCATAGATGCTGGATTGGTTTTAGATCCAGCTGTTGTTCTTTAGATACTGTATTCTATCCATTAACCCTTTATGCTATGTGTACAGGCTTCCTGCGCATTCGTTTAATGAAGGGTGGTAAGAAGAGGATCGGTCTCAGTTCAATAATTTATTTTGCATTACTCATCAGGAGAACACACAGAGCTCCGGTCCTCCTTCTGTCCCTGACAATCAGACAGTCGTTCAGGTCCACAGCCTCAGTGAGGATGAACCCCTATCACTTCCTGCCCCGATTTTTTAGACTAGATATTAAATGTAGGTTGATCTCCATTCCAATCGATCTCCAATACAGTCCATTCCCGTTGCTGTGGACACCCCCTCGTCTGATTGGTCCTCGTAACCTGACTCGTTGCCTCCCATTCTGGTCGCACACGTGCGTTGGCCCGTCCTTGGGGACCATTCTCCCTGGATATCTGCTTGAAACAGAAGACACACTGTCTGCCTCGTCCTCCTGTTGACCTTTACTGTATCAGTAGTCCAGTCCGCTGGTCCTTCTGGGTCCACTCCTCTCACCTACATGAACCCTAGTCTGAGTACATCAGTCACACAAGGTTATTACACACCATTAAACATTTCAGATTATATTTACAACTTTCTTGTTAGTATTAAAACATGCAATTATTCATTATTTATTTTCCCACAATACTTTTGGTCAGTATGAACCACTGTACACTGGGAATGAACAACCGGATCTGGACAGGATCTGACCCAATGATTGGACCATCATAGTTTCTCTCTTGTCAAAGTTGCTCAAAAACCTACTCTACCCATTTTGATGTTTCTAGCGCATCATATTTGAGGTCTACATGTTCACTTGCTGCCTAATATATCCCACCCCCTGACAGGCCCCATTGTCTGCCAGTGGTCAGTTATGGCTGATTGATGTATACCATTAATATATGTTTTCCAGCAGAACAGATTATTGTAAAAGTGAACACTTAATTGGTAATCTAATTCTTACTAGATTCCTGCCTCAGCTTAAAGATAATTTCGAGGCCAAAAATGAAGTTATTGCAATGTTTATGTCAGTGCTGGACTATGTATGATAAGTAATATGTGCATGCACCTTCTCATGCTTACAGATGCTGGATACTGTTTACTATGGTACATTAAGGTTTATTCCAAATCGTAAAGCCTCACTCACCCTTGTTTGTTGTATTCTTGTGCTGGACAGTCAGCCTTGTCCCCTGTATACCATAAAAGACACTTTCACAGAGGTTTTAAAAGGCGTGGAGGCAGAATTATTTGTCTGTATGTGTTTTGCATTATTTCAGTTGCATATTAATAATTCTCTGATGTGTGTGTATGTTCAGCTGTAATACTGTCTAATCCCTGTCAACTGTGCTGCTGGTCTTGGTGGTCTTGGACAGGTACCTGTGAAACTGAGGAATGTAATCTCAGTAAGTTCGTCCTGGTTAGTTAAAAATAATAAAAATCCCACAACTGGATGATTATGTCTATATCATAGAAGCATCACTGTCCTTTGCAGAAGACACAGAATCACGGTGTCATCCAAAAATATAAAAACATGGTTATTAGAGTGTACACTTGTGTACTGATATGTAAACAGCTAAAAAAGAATGGGCTACACTGCATATCCTAATGAAACTTTTATATTATGTAATTTCATAGGGTCTTCAGTCTCACAACATAAAATGATATCATGTCTCTTCTGTTTGCAGTTACAGTTCACACAAAAGTTGCCACCCTCTTTTCTTAAAACTGCAGTTAACTGTATAATTATGAAAGACCACAGATGTCAAGAATCCATGTCCTACAAGTTTCTCTAACTCACTTTGTTTGGTGTATGGATGACTGAAAAAATATAAGCATAAGTTTTGTGGGTTTGTTAAACTGGTTTCACAGGATCTTGGAACATTGTAGTATCCGTCCCTGGATCGAATATAGCTCATAGGAAAAAAATATTCATCTTGTATTCCTGTTTTTTTCAATGCTGTTATAGTTGAAACATAAGAAGGTGGTTGTAAAGCACAGTGCTTCACCTCTCTTGAATGTACTCTTTTCTTTGGCTAATTTGGGCCCTCTGCTGGTCAATGGAGGAAAAGCATGGGGGGAAAAAACGGTTTCGTGATGACAAAAATTACAATAATCTGAAAAACTGGAAAAGTCACCATACATACAGAATCAATGGCGCATTACAGAAAATTTATGAGCTAAAAAAATATTTTTACTAAGCAATAATATATTCCTTCATAAAGATGCAAGTGTACACTAAGTGTAAAGATAGAGAGCTGCAATGATAATTGATTAGTTTGAAATTCTTAAATCAATTACTAAGTATTTTGTTAATGTATTGCTTGGTTTGAGTATTTTTTTTTTTAAATAAGAAAGTCAAAATTCTCTGATACCAGCCCCTTTCCTTTGAATATTTTCTGGTATCTGCTTTCTTCTATGTATCTATGAGTCATAGGTATAGACTAATTATGAGTATTCTGTTAATAATTTACTGATTGCTGTTTTAGTCTGTATTTTCTTTTCTTTTGGCAAACTTATTAACTTTGGGTATTAATAAAGTAAATCTGTATCTATGCTTCTTTCATGTTTTAATTAGGAGAGAACAAATACACTAATAAAACTGTGCAGAAAGCTGAGCTACATCTAGCTTTGTTGTTTTTCTGGTTTTTGTGATCTGTTTTTGAAATGAGCATACATATTTATTTCTCAATCTCTTTTTTTCACACAAGAAAATACAGGAAATATTTGTACAGCCGTAAAAGATACACAAAAATTGAAAAAGGTTAAAGTTACTATTACCATGTGAACCCTGTTCCCAGGCCAAGAAGCAACACAAACAATTTGATACATCTGATAAGTGTTGAATGGAACCTGGTATATAAAAAAAGAAAATGTATGCAATAAATGTCATGTTGTCTGAACAAATGGATTAAAGACACGTTAAGTGCAAAGGGAGGTCACACTAAATACAGCTTCTTTGGATTACAGAAGCTGTTTTTCCCCCTGAAATGTTTTTAAGGCTGTTCATAATTCCCATATATCCAGGTTGTTATAATGTTATAATAAGTTTAAAAACTTAATTTTGACCTAAGACATTTTCCCCAGTACTGTATGAACCCCACTGAAGACACCTGGGATGTGATGGAGAAGATGACAGTGAGTTATAAACCATCAAACAGAGCAGAGCTGCTTCCCAAGAGGATATTCCAGGCACGTAAACACGTGCTAATGTGTCAATCTATAATGTCATATATGTGCTTGCATTACATGTGGAACTTGCCTGTACTTCTGAATTCCCAGCAGTGGTGGTGCCTACCATGGCAGCGGCTCGCACCAGTCTGTGGAAGAACTGTGCAAACGACATTTCTTGTGGTTGTAGTTTCTACATGCCATATGACAATAAAGAAACCTTGGTTCCTTGATATACAGCAGCCAACAGGAATGTTAAAGCCTAGTGGAGGGCATGTCCGAACACATGACAACTGACACTGAAAACCAGGCTCATTCCTCCAAACTGACGCTCATTTATGAACTCTTTCCATTGGCTTTGCATGAGGCCTTTTCAGTTGTTTTGACCTGTGGCGGCTGGTCAAATTATTTTTTGGTGAGGTGCAGTATCCAAGTCAGTTTTCAGCTGCACTGTAACCACATATCACCACTAGGATACACCAAAGTACATGCACCATGAATTAAAATAAAAAATACACAGCATGTGTTTTCAGTCATGTATTTTCTTATATGTACTTTTCACCCGTCTATCCTTCAAACATGTACATCTTTCTATGGCTATGGTTAAAGTCAGGCAGGTCCCTGACAGGTGTGTTTTCCACTGATAATAAGGACAATACATTTAGACCAGGGCTGAAGGTAGTGTGGGTAGACTGAATGGCAATGAAAAAATAGAAAATCAACATAAAGGTTAAAAACATATCACTGATAACACTTGTACCAGTCCTGCATCTCCCTGCACTGTAGTCCACTGTGAGAACCACTGAACGAACCAACTGTTTACTTGTAGCTCAGTAGTATTACTTACAAACCTATTCGCTGATTCCATTTGTGAGGAAGGTCTTGATGCACTCCTCTCTCTGGCAGTGGAGGGGTGTCTGTCATAGGACGATTTGAGTCTCGGGACGTTGTGAGTCACACATGCGTAGCAGCATTTATCTCTATTGACCATCTTTTACAACTGGCTTGACTTTGATTGCTTGAATGGCATGCTGAAAATCAAATGGTTAAAATCCTTTTTGATGTGCTCTAATAGCTTATGGCACTGCATATATAGGGAAGTATTTAAGAAAATGGGTGGTATAACCTTTACTTTGCAATGTGATTTCATGGTCCTAAAATTATCTGTAAAACTCTCTTCTTTTCATGCACATGTTCTGTTTTACTGGAGAATGTTGTTCATCACATTTTCTCACCCCATGACACTCCTCTCTGGAACTGCAGATTGGTTTAATTTAGACATAAATCTATATATGTTCAAGAATGGCGCGATAAAAACATATGGTCCATACCTCACTTACTAGATCAATATGGCAATCTCATACCTTTTGAATAATTATGCAATAAATACAATTTACAATGTGATATAATGCACTATAATAAAATCATTAAATGTATTCCACAATCCTTTCTATATCTGGCAAAGAATGCACAACCTCAACTACAAATATCTCTGCAAGTTCCCCCTTTGCTAGTGAATGTGCAATAATTTTTGTCCTAAGACATTTCCAAATAAATTAATCCGCAGTATATTAACTAGTCATTTACACCCATGTCGAATACAAAGGACCATGATCTCATATCATGTCAATAGCTCTACCTCTAAAAAACTATTCTGCTCATACCTAAAACTACGTTAGTCCAAAGATCAACGAAATTCATTTCAAAGTATTAGATGGTAAATATCCATCTTCTGAACTTCTCCACAAACGGTTTAAATTTGAATGGAGTAACTGTGTCTTTTGCAATGAGGCAGCAGAATCCACCGACCATGTGCTTTTCTCCTGCATCTACAGCAGCGCCATCTGGTGTGACGTCCATGAATGGTTGGAACAAAAATTCAGCACATCTCCAATTTCACAGAACGAGACATTATCTGTGGACTCACTGTAAGGGACAAAAAGACTGAAATAGTGATAAACTTTATAATTACTACCTGTAAATTTTTTATCCACAAATGTAAATGGATGAACACAACCAACTCTCCCAGCATACAAAAATGAACTTAAACAACATTACAAAACTCTTTAACTCCAGAAAAGCAATTCTGGCATGAAGATGCACAACTGTATTACTGGGTTAAATCTCTTCAAATGAACCCCTATAGTAAATATGACCGATTATGTACCTTATTTGATCTATGCTCTCTGTCCTCTTTCTTATTTTTTTCTGTCCTTCTCTCTGTTCTTTTTATATGCTTTTATTTGCTCTCGATAATGTCACGATTTACCTGCTTGTTAACATTGTTTTATTTCAATAAAGGAAAAAAAAAATAGACGGCAGCATTCAATGCAACATCTAGTGTTTATATATATGTCCTGAACCGATCTGGTCGCAACACTAACACTCTCCCAGTCTCATAAACACTAGATGTTGCGTTCAGCCTATCAGCATGCGTCAATAGAGCTGCCATCTTGGGATGGGGTAGAGCTCCTTTAAAATGAATGAACGTCAGTCAGGGCCAAGGTGTATACAGAACTAAGTCACTAGAGATCGCAAATTTGAGAAGCGATGTTTTATGTCTTTGTTCATTACAAATGTCAGACCTGTATTTACGACCAAGCAGTGAGTAAAATGAAAGAGAAAAAAGTTTTTTGACAATATTGTCTACTTTATGTTGTAAATATAATACGCATGTAGGCGATTCTTCCATTCAAAATAATATCTACAGACGGGCAGTACCAGATGTGAAGATGCCTCTATTGCCAGCTGTATATATTGTATAGTTTGTTCATTGTCTATAGTTCTCTACAAACCTATACCAGATGTTTGTGTGTATGGACCTGTCTATAGTTCTTTTTCCAAGCTTATACAAACAGGCTGCTGTTGGCGGGTTACAGGCAAGTGGATCTTTGATATTAAATGTCTATAAATGTATTTAAAAAGTGTTTCCTTGCCAGGAAAATATACTGTGTACAGTTCAAAGTCTGTAGTTCTCTACAAATCCATACAAGACGCCTGTTGGTATGGACCTGCCCTGCCTACAGTTCTTTTCCCAAAAAAGCAGGTAAATGGATCTCATATCTGATATAAATGTAAAAAATTTAGTATTTTCCTTGCCTGGAAAATGTATTGTATGCAGCTCATTATCTATAGTTCTCTACAAATATATACTCTACTATCTATCCAAAATTATAGGAGCAGGCTGTTTAATTTACATTTTTTCAGGCCTAACCAGGCTCACTTGTGATTGTGATTGAGGGGCTTGTGTGATGGTGGTAACATCAGGGGGCTTATGACGACTGATGGATTATCAGAGTCTTTAGATGGCAGCTAACATCGCTGGCCTATTTTCTGCATGTAGCAGGCGTGTAGTTTATTTTGAATGAACAATTGCCTATATGCGCATTACATTTTCAACATAAAGTATGCTATATTGACAAAAAACGCTTTTTTCTATCATTTTACTCGCGGCTCGGTCGTAAATACAGGACATTTCTAACGAACGAAGACATAAAACATTGCTTCTCAAATTTGCCGATCTATTACGATTTAAGTCTGTACACACCTTAACTGACGTTCACTCATTTAAAAGGAGCTCTACCCCGTCCCAAGATGGCGGCTCCATTGACGCATTTGGTCCCGTAGACCGCACCGTTCAACGCGACACCTGGTGTGTTTACTTCCGCTTTGAAACAAGAAGTGCTCGCCCCTTCTTCCGGTTTGGGTCCGCCCCCTCCTTCTGTTTCTCCTGTCCGGCAGATGCAGCGCCCTGGCGTTCAGAGGACCACCGCCGATCAGCACCAGCGGGAAAAGGTAACCTCCGACGTCCCTTCTTGCTTTTATGCCTGCTACCGCTGGACTTTGAGAATTACAACAAGAAATGAGAAATGTCGAAAGCGAGAAAAAATGTAAAGAAATGAGCTACTTTTGACAACTCAAATGTTTGTTTTTGTCGTCTTTTTGTCGGTGTGTGGACAAGAGGCTGAGCGACGGGAGAAAGTGTCCTGACGCTTCGACAGCACCGGGTCAGTTAAAGTTTATCACAACTGATATTTAAGTCACTTCTGGAGAAACGACACCTGTCTGCCTCACTGTACCCGAAGGGAGCCAGACTTTTGTCCCGGTGACCACACCCACTCAGTTCTCTTCCACTTACATGTATCTGCTGTTGGAAACACGGGCAGGTCGAGTTGAGAATATGTCTGAAGCAGATCTGTGTATGGGAAGGCACGCGTAGTACATGTAACTTTCATTTCCCAAGGTTTCTTTTTACTAATATGATAATAGGACTAGCTTATTCAAAATAGCCACCCTTTGCTTTGAATACTGTTTTGCATATTCTTGGCATTCGCTCAATGAGCTTCATGTGGTAGTCACCTGAAATGTTTTCCAACAGTCTTGAAGGAGTTTGCAGTGTTAACGTTGGCCATCTGTGGTCCATCTCATGTCATTTAAATATATATAATGGAATGTCCTTTGCAGTGGACAGCATTTCAGCATTAAAGCTGTGAAATTCTCCTGATATTACTGTGAATCAGAGGAGAAAAAATGCATTCCTCGGTCAAAGGTGGATGTCTTCATGTCTTCTGACTTTAGCATAACACCTGTGCATGCGTGCAATAATGTCATGCATGAAAGGGGTAAATGTTTTATTGAAAATGTAAAATTTTTTGGTGGGGAAACTACCAGTGCCATTATTCCCATCAGTCCTCCTCGCCCTTACACTATCAAATAACAATCACTTTTTTTAGTAAAGGAAAAGTGTTAGGCCACAAATAGGTTTGGTGTTTTACCAAGAGTATAGTTGTGTAGTATGCAAACACATTCTTCTCTCTCTGTTGAAAGATACAACTGAACTGTGAGTATGTATGAGAGTCTGGTTTAGACCAGCTCTATATGTAAAGTGTCATGAGATAACTGTTATGATTTGGAACTATAGAAATAAAATTTGATTTGATTTGAAGTATACAACATATATATATATATAGAATATAAGAATTTCAGAAAACCCCCCAGACTGTAGTATTCAGTATTTAGTGTGACTTTCCTTTGTACTTAACATGCCGTGAACTCTTCTGTGCAGACATGAGATTTACTGAACTAATACTGTAGTGTTGAACACCAGGTTTCATTCAATACATGTCCAATGTTTCCTATTGTTAGGGCTACTTTTGTCATGGGAACAGAGATCACACTAAATTCCGACCTGTAGACGTCATGCACTTTATATTTTTGTGACTTATTAATGATGTGCACAATATTCACCTCTGTTTTTTTGTTGTATCTTCATAAAGAGGCTGAGAACTAGATATTATGCTCATTACAACCATGTAAAAAAACAATATAGGTGTAAGACCTCTGCAAAGTACTGTATGATGTAAGAACTACAGCAGTTTCAAGAGCATGTTGAGACGTTATGTTTTCAGTTATGTTATTGGTTAAAAAAAAGAGGGCAGTGATGTTGAAATTTACTTTGACCTATATTTTATTGTGGACAGAATGAAGATAACATATGTTTTGGTGATTATCATTACCACATGTATATTTGCTTATCTGTGGTATCGGAAAAATGTGCAGCCAGCCTCAGAATCACTTCTATGACTTATTGCACATATACTGTATTACAAAATGAGTGTAACTTTCCACAGTAGTAAAACCCTTCTGTTTTAATTAACTGACTGAATGGTGACCAATTTTAGGAAAAAAGCAATACATAACAATGCACGATTGTAACAACATCCTATGAAAACCCTTCTTGTTTTTTTGTCTGCCATTTGTTATTTATTCATATGTCTTATCTTACATGTAACTTCTCAAAGTAATTGTTGTCCTTGTTTGTCACCAGGTCAACATAATGGCAGACAGTGACTGTTCCACTGCTAAATTTGTCTGTGTCTGCAAGAATGCCTACTACTTTGAGGGTAAAAAATGATTTCATACTCTATCATTGCTCCTCCTCAGAAAGTAATTATTACCTTGGTATTATTTTATTATTTGTTCGTGTAAGTCAAACTCTTCCACATTAAAACCCATGTTTCCATGGTGGCCAGCAGAGTTCATTTCACAGCAATGTAAAAAACACATGCAAGAGACTCTTCTTGGTAGTTCTTCTAGGTTCAGCTGGACTGGTTGAACCTAGAAGAACTACCAAGAAGAGGAATGATTTGGGCAAATGAGAACCTACACAGACATGCAACAGATGATGAAGCACAAGTGAATTATGAAAATATCTTCACATGTCTGTGTAACAGGTAGTGGATTGAACTGAATTGCAGTACAGTTCTTATGGGTGAGGATCAGAACAGTCTTTAATGGCACTTATGACAGGCAGGAGTTCAACAAGAATAATAATAGATGTAACTCTATTAATTGCTGGGTGCAGTGAGTCCTGGTGAGCGGCTGCGTAGCCCAGACTCAGATACAACACACTTAGGGTTAGGGTTGTGTGAACTGGAGATCATGGCGTAAACTGACACACGATCAAATGGTGTTGAATAACACACGAAAGGTCGAAAATGCATAGGTATAGCATGCCTAATGCTATAGGAACTGGCATGACATGCAACGCCATTTATTGAGATCAGCCTGAAAATAGTATGCCCCCGCTTTCATGTAGGACGTAGGGTACTGGTTGGCTCTGTCTTTTGCAGATATTTTTGTCGGCAAATGAGCTGCATTTTTCATCATCCTGCAGGATTTTTTCTGAGGCTTGCGGTTAGTTTACATTCTGTGGACGCGCAAGCCGATGATATTGTGCATTGCATATTACATCACTACCTGTGTCAAGTTACAATGCAATATTTTTTGAAGTTTAGCAAAAAAATGCGGGGATTTTGAAATCATGTGAGCTCTGCATATTTCTCCTGTTTTGTGCAGAAATATGCTATTATTGTGGTGAATATGCGCCCTTTTTGAAAAAATGTGGACCCCCACATAATGTGCACTATTTGCTTGATTTTGCATTGAATTATGTGATCGCATAATCCCGTTTTTCTAGAGGGACTGATAAATGACTTATCTTTATATTTACCTGCCACACTTGAATACAAATGAGCTAATTTGTCCAAAACTCAGTCTTAAATGTGGTTTAGTATGATCTTGAAAAAACATGTAATTTTATAATATTATAATTTTAGCATCATTCCTGTTCTGCATTTGACAATGTCTCATGAAACATTTGTCCTCTCCAACTCCAAGGGCCTCAATGTGCCACTGAGGATGAACACGGTAGGAGAACCGTTACACTTCTTATTTAAACAGAACGACTCAGAAATCCTTCAGTTGAGAGTAGATGATGCTGACTTAAGTATCTACTGTGTTTCTGTCAAAGATGGATTCATTGAGGAGGATCTTTTCCAGGCGTCACAAACCAGTATGAAGTTGCTTCGGTGCCATGACAACAAGTTCCTGATTTTAAGTTACAATGGCCTGTTTGAGAAACAGGACTTAACAGCACAAGGCCAGAGTTGTCCTGGTAAGACGGGGTTAAAGTAACTTGTTTGGAGATGGGTTTTCAGTTTCATTAATAGTCTTCTTGTGTAACAACCTCAGTTTCCTCTATATTTTTGATGCAGCAACCTTTATAATTATACTTCTTTTGTATTTGCACAGCAAAGCTTACCTTTAAATCAGTTTTATCATCATATTTTACTGTCAGCAGTATTTTGTGAGTAACAGTTCTCTGAATCCATGGTTTGGTTCAGACTGCATTTTTTAAGCCACTGGTGAAAAAGTAGACAAGATTGAAATATTAAATTAATCACATTTGTCCACTGTCATTGCATTATAATCTATCCATGGTGTTCTGTTAATTATTAATTGTCATGGCCAAAAATGTGCTGGTTTGATTGCTTGACCTTTGGCCACCAAACTATAAAGAGTTCATCCCTGTGTCCAAGTTAAGTTGATGCTAAATATGAAGAGATTCCCTGAAGATGTGGCCTTCATAAGAATGGATAGACATAGGTCACACCAACACTGACATTGGCCATTTAGCTTTGGCCACCACTACTGAGTTTGTTGTGGGAGACTGGGATTCGAATCCCAGCAGGAACATAAACTACAACATGGACAAGGCCCTTAACATTATACGCCTTTAAATTGGAGTGAACAATATTGTAAATGACAAGGTCCATCACAAGCCACCCAAACCTCACAAGATGCTACGGCAAGGACAGCTGACCCGAGAGAGAAAATTATGAAGTCCTGGGGGAACTCAACTACCTCCTGCTTGCCAAGGTTAAATAAAGTACCAGACCAGTTGCTGGAAGACCTGAACACCACACTGCTATCTATCCCTACCACAAACATCACTGAGAAGAGGAAAGAAAGAAAGAAAGAAAAGAGCAGAAGAAAGAAAAGCTGAGGGAAGAACCTCCCAAGAAATTTAACAAGCTGTGCACTGGAGACTGCTAAGCAAAGGCTCACATCCTGAGCTACCTGTCTGGAGAGTTACACGCAGGGTAACAAGGTGACAACAGATCCACCCAGGATAAAGCCCAATGGATGATGGAGCACAGCAACCACCCAGAACAAGACCCAGTAGTCACAAGACCCTAGCAGACATTAGACAAGAGTCTCTAGCACCAGGGCATGACAGGGTTCACACCTACTGGCTTAAGGAGTTGACCTTCACTCCATGAACGCCTAGCAGCACAACTGAACCAACTGATAATGAATGTCTTTGGGTACCAGTTCCAAAGTGGAACGACCATCAGCCACTTCATCAACGTGGATGACATCAAGCTGTATGCCAAGAATGAGTGTGACATTGACTCCCTGATTCACCTCACTTGGATCTACAAAGACATTGGATGCCTTTGATGGACAAGGAAGCTCCTTACAATGCATGGAGGATTTCACCCTAAATCCAGCATCCTGAGGCTGTACACATGGTGGAAGGAGGGAGGCTGAGAACTAGTTAGTGTCAGAGCTACTATCCAGAAGGAAACTGTAAGCCTCCAGGAATATATCAAGAGGATGCCCCCAATGACCAACTACTAAGTGAATACCTCAGGCAACAGAAGCCTAGGAAGGGGGAGGAGCCGGAGGGGCAATCATGGAAGGACAAGTCCCTGCAATTGAGGAAGTGGCTGACATTGAGGAAAACATACCAGTGGCTAGAACAGGCTGGACCGAAAGACAGCACAGACACACTGCTCATGGCTGCACAAGAACAGGCCGTGAACACAAAAGCAATAGAGGCGAAGATCTACCACACCAGACAAGACCCCAGGTGCAGGTGCAGAGAAGCCCCACAGACAGTGCAGCACATGGAGAGATCTCAAACATGCAGCTCATGCAAGACAGCCCAAGAACTGAAAGGAACTGGAGGCTTTTTTACCAAGAAGAATGGGCAGCTTTACCATCTGAGAAAATGAAGCACCTCATCCACAGCGACCACAGAAGACTTCAAGCTGTCATTGATGTCAAAGGGACCAATACAGAGTAGTTAGAACTAGGGTATGCAAACTTTTGATCAAGGTCATTTGGATAGTTTCTGTTGTCAGTATAATTTAAAAAGAGCAAACACATTTGTTTGATAAATGGTTCCACCCAACTAACCATGAGCGAAAGAAAGGTTTTTGTATTATCATTCATATTCTCTGAAAAATGGCTAAAATGATCACAAATTATGTATGAGCACATCTCTGTATATATATATATATATATATATATATATACACACACACACACACACGTGGGGTGTGAAGTGTGTGTATATATATATATATGTGTGTGTGTGTGTGTA
>JAPQRQ010022595.1:0-14277 GCA_037367365.1 Apogon talboti
GTGTGATGGAAGAGGGACACATCTAAAACATGCAGGACAGCGGCCCTGGAGGACCAGGATTGCCCACCCCTGGTCTAGATCGTCATCTACGCATCTTCAGGCCATCCCATTCACACTAACCTGTCTGCGTATCTTTGGTAGAGGAAGGCCGTTCTCCTCCAGTTCAGACTCATGCAGGCTTCAGTTCACTGCTGAACTGATGCAGTAAACACACAAGGCAAACTGCACAGTCTGATGCACCTGTAGACTCCAGCCCACATTCAACAGCTCATTACAGTTCACATTCCAGCTGTTCACCTCATGCTCCAACCAATGTTCAAATAAGTCACACCCTAATAAGTACTGTTGTGAAATGAATTTGCACAGAATAATCGTAGAAATTGTGAAACCGTGATTATTTCTCTGACTATAATGGTAGCACTAACACCTGTGATGGTTCCGTCTCTACCACAGAGTTGGCCTTCTTCATCACTTTACTTAACCTTGGTGGCGCTGCCTCAACAAACCACAGCAAAGACATGTACGCTGCTCCAACGGTCTGGTGGACACAGTGGACACAGAAAGGACAGCCTGCTCTGTCCCTTCCTGTTGAGGTCGGTCCAGTCCACGTCATTGTTGATATGTGCTCCTAAGTTCCTGGACCTGTCCACCCCTTCTGTTTCCTGTCTCTTCATAGTGTTAGGTAACAGAATCACACAAAGACGATTGAACAGCTGAAGTCTGGGAAACAGCAAGAAGCAAAACTCTACAGGGAAATACTACTATGTATTCTCAGTTCCTGTACACATAAAAATACTCATACCACACAGCGACCTTTTCCCAGCCCTAGTCAAAGCACTTTTATGTCCAAACTGAATGAGCAAACATCCTGGATTTCACAGCTCTAACGTCCATCCCACCGACCGTCTGAATAATAACCAAAAATTGTCATGTCAGGTAAATTAACTAAAACTGAGATATACTATGGTTATAGAAATGTTAATATGATATGAATACTTTTGGATCCATCGGCTGCAGGTGCGGTTTGCATAAATATACCTGACTGGGTGTGATTGACGCGCTGTAAAGTCGAATGTTTCCTGAAGCACACGATTCATCTTTTGTCCTAAAAAAACAAACAAAACTCAGTTTAGTTGTTTCTCAAAAATGTTAGGAGCAGTTTGAGCTTCAGCTGCGGGAACCCTTCCAGGTCAGGTCAGAGTTCATGAGCTCGGGACTGTCGGGACTGTGTGTGAGCTGAAACTACCACACAGAACCCCTAACAGCTCAGAACCCATCGCACAGAAGTTTAAAAGTTTTCATTCTGCCAAGTCACATCCAGCTTCCAGCTATTTGCTGATCTTTATGCCATAAAATAAAACTATTGCACGCCATTGGCAGACCTTTAAATGATACAGTATTATGGTATAGTCCTGGTTCCTTCCCAGGTGCATCCGTCTCCTTTGAAGGCGAGTGCTCTGTTTGAACACTAATCTAAGACAGGCATGTTTTATAGAAATGATACCGCAGCTGATAGACGTCCTCTTACTGACAACAGGAAATAAACTCCATTTATCAGCCTGTCTTGGGTTATTGCATTGATGTAACATTTATCTATTTCCACATGTGTTATAATGTACCTTTAACTTATAACAGGAGTCTGGAGACTGTGTTTTTTACTCCTCACCTTCTTAGATGAAAGGTAATGGGTAAAAAATGACGTGACGGGTCTATGGAGGAGTCTTTGTAATAGGTCACAGATGATCGTTGTGCTCAGGCAGCTGCGCTTCCACTTTGATCGCAGTAGGCACTGTCTTAATCAATGCTTGTTACGATGCTGCCATTTCAGTCTAATGATAATCTAGTAATGTCCCACTGTTACGAGTCTGTTGGACGGCGAGCGACAGTATGACAGCTGCAAAGGAGTTGACGCAACATGTTGTGGTCTGACAAACCCAACTGGTGTCTGTTATTATTAGCTGCCTCTGCAAATGCATGAATCATTCACAGACAGATTTCAAACTGTAAATGTGTGAAGATGTGTTGGATGCAATGTTCCATATTTCTGTCTTCATATTTCAGACTTTCATCTCATAGACATAATAAAGGAGTAGACACCGCCATCATGTCAACACTGATTGGTTGATTTGTGAACTAACATTGTGAAGTCTGCAGTTTAGCATTTTGGCTATTGTCATTTAGGAGTTTGGAAGGAGAAGTGACCATATTTGGACAAACAGGAGGAGCTGGGTGGGGAGCAAAGTGTGAAACCTATGGGCAACATCCAGCGCTACAAAGTGGAGGTAATGACGGCCTCTAGGGGCTGGCTCCAAGAAGGCCTGGCTCCCTTAAAGTTACACTAAATTCTTTAAAGTACATGTAAAACGTATTGCTCCATTAATAGGATGTTCAGGCTGTGATGAGTGGTGATGGTGTGTTAGGCTTTGACTGATATGTGTTATGTACAGTTCACTGACTTGTTGAGGTGGGCTTTCAGAGTTTCTGTTTTGTGTTGTTTTTTTCTGTACATCTCACATCTCTTCCAACATCTGATAAGATAAGATAAGATAAGATAAGATAAGGCTTTATTTATCCCACTCTGGGGAAATTTCACAGTTAACAGCATCAACTCGAACAGCACTCGCAGCTCAGTTCCCCACCACACTGCTGTACATGTCACAGCCACATGTCTTTTCAGCAATTGAAGAGGTTACCTAGCAACAGATAAACAATAGGGCCATGTTGACATGGTGTCAGAAGTCATGTGCAGAAACAGACATGTCGGCTGAGAGGTTATTCAACTGAAAGTGCCATAAAACATTCCTGGATCCAGACGATGATCTGGATCAGCCCCAAAATCTAATCACATGTTCCTTGTCCCATTTCGGACATTTCCTGAAAATTTCATTAAAATCCGTCCATAACTTTCTGCGTTATGTTGCTAACAAACAGACAAACCAACAGACAAACCCTAGTGAATACATAACCTCATTGGCGGAAGAAACAAGCAATTGCAGATAGAAAAGACTGGTAGAACAACCACACCAGTGAAAATGAAAAATAAGAAGTCTGGTATTTATATAAATATTTATATAAATAAAGAATTTGAATTAAAAATCAAATATTATTTACATATTTACATCATCGTCGTCAAGTTACACTGAAAAAAAAAACACCAAATGACAGTAAATTAGCTTTTAGCATTAGCTCACCCACTTGTTTCTGAGCTCTGACCTTTTGTCTAAAAACCTAAGATGCCCAAAATTCAAATCAGCAGCAGTCAGAACCCTGGGCCGGTGTCTGTCTTTGCCCTGTGCTCTGTGACTGTCACTCATGCTACTGCTAACTAGCCACACTCCTAACTAACAAGCTTAAGTTTGAAAACAGTATTGTCCACTTCATGAAATGGAAGCATCTTAATCAGTGTTCGCTGGCTGAATGAGGGGCTGGTTGACAGACACTACAGTGTACTGATCTGATGTTAACATTAGCTAAAGTAGCTAAAGTTACTACGACAGGCTGGGTATCCTACTGACACACTGACTGATGACTGCACAGCCAAGTGCTCAGACGGTCCTATCACCAAGTTTGCAGATGACAGACAGTGTTGGGGTAGTTACTGGAAAAAAATAATTAGTTACTAGTTAAAAGTTACTTGGTTGAATTTTAATGAGATTACTAGTTACTGCATTTCTTCCTTTACTTTTCAGTGTAGTAATGATAGGTGCTCCACTGTACCGTGTACACATTCTGTTTTCACTTTGGAATCAGAACTCAACCTTTCAACTCAGTGTCTGTTGTATGAAGTTGTTTAATACTAAGTCATATAAGAACAGCAAATAAAAGAAATAATACATACAATTATTAAAGAAAAAGGCCATGTCTCATGGATCAATCCAACCAGAACCCGGTGTCACAAACAATTATTACCCCCGTATTTTTTTTACCCCCTAAGACTTCTGCCCCCACTCCAAACCATCAGCATGCGCACCCACATTCTTTTGGATGTAAACGTCCAGTAGTGAAACCTGTCGTACGTTTATTTATCATTTATATAGTACATTTCCCTTTATTTGCATATTCAAAACTACACAGTTAATGGGAGTAAAAAACAGTCAATGGAACCTGGTTTAAGTAACGCAAGAAATCCCGTTCCTACTGTCAGTAATGGACTATTGTCAGGGTGTGTTTGGTGGAGTGTGTTACCGTACTTCATTACCCATAACAGGAACAGAGTGACCTTTGTAATCTGGTACCCCAACACTGATGACGGAGTGTCGGTTTTAATGACCTGCATATGCTCACTGCCCCCCCCCCCAACGAGCCCTGGGTTCGCACACTGATTGGTCCACTTATCTTAAGCATTCTCCATCCAATAATACATGACAGAAATGGACTCATGTCAGACTGTCCTGTCTGAAATTGTGAATGAGCATGTGCAGCTCTCTGTTGTTTATGGTGTGTATTCATGTAGGCGCCGTAGCGTCTGAACGGGTCAATGAATGAATGGACAGATGGTAGTTTCTATTCCTCGTCTGTTCTGAAACTTCTTCAAAACCCAGTGTGACTAAATACACGGCTGTGAATCTCCCGAGTCCTCTAATACATGATAAGAATAGCTCGTCATTATATATAATATCTCCTCAACCCCCACAGTACATCTTCATAAAGCCGCCTCCCCATTCCAAACACAATAGTGTGGTCCTGATACGAGAGCAGGAGCAGCGCCTCAAAATAGTCGTGTCACTCACTGTATCACCTTCCATGGAATTAGGCCTCAGGCAAACGGCTTAACAAGATTAGCCGGCCAACCAATTTAACAAAGGAGCAGTAATTGTTTAATGAAGATATTGAATATGCAGCCATATTGTGTTCCATAAGCTATGACTTAATAACTGTCTGCAGTCCAAATGAGAGTCATTCTTTACATCCTAACTGCTGTTCTGGGAGAACTCATTCCTTTCTTACTCTCACCATAACCCAGGGTATTGTACTGAGTATGAATGCATTTACTGTATGTTTGTATGTACGTCCACACACCCAACATTCACAACACATTCAGTCATTCATTCATTTGATGAACTGGAGATGGACACCGGGGTGCCAGAGCCTATCTGATGGGCAGGGTCTGGGTCCGGGTCCGGGTCAGGGTCCAGGCCAGGGTCCGGGTCAGGGTCCGGGTCAGGGTCCGGGTCAAGGTTCAGGCCAGGGTCCAGGCCAGGGTCCAGGCCAGGGTCCAGGCCAGAGTCCAGGCCAGGGTCCAGGCCAGGGTCCAGGTCAGGGTCCAGGCCAGGGTCCAGGCCAGGGTCCAGGCCAGGGTCTGGGTCAAGGTCCAGGCCAGGGTCCAGGCCAGGGTCCAGGCCAGAGTCCAGGCCAGAGTCCGGGTCAGGGTCCGGGTCAGGGTCCGGGTCAAGGTTCAGGCCAGGGTCCAGGCCAGGGTCCGGGTCCAGGCCAGGGTCCAGGCCAGGGTCCAGGCCAGAGTCCGGGTCAAGGTTCAGGCCAGGGTCCGGGTCAGGGTCCGGGTCAAGGTTCAGGCCAGGGTCCGGGTCCAGGCCAGAGTCCAGGCCAGGGTCCGGGTCAGGGTCCAGGCCAGGGTCCAGGTCAGGGTCCAGGCCAGGGTCCAGGCCAGGGTCCAGGCCAGGGTCTGGGTCAAGGTCCAGGCCAGGGTCCAGGCCAGGGTCCAGGCCAGAGTCCAGGCCAGAGTCCGGGTCAGGGTCCGGGTCAGGGTCCGGGTCAAGGTTCAGGCCAGGGTCCAGGCCAGGGTCCGGGTCCAGGCCAGGGTCCAGGCCAGGGTCCAGGCCAGAGTCCGGGTCAAGGTTCAGGCCAGGGTCCGGGTCAGGGTCCGGGTCAAGGTTCAGGCCAGGGTCCGGGTCCAGGCCAGAGTCCAGGCCAGGGTCCGGGTCAGGGTCCAGGTCAGGGTCCACGTATGGAGTCTTGTATTTGTTTTGTGTTCAATAGTATGGAATTTTGCAGTGAGTTGGATGATGTAAGCGTGTCTGCAGTTTCTGCCTTTTCCTGTTTTCTTTGGGGTTTGTGTTTCATAATGTCTGCAATTACTCCATATCTTCTGAGAAAAATGTAGATGAAAGTTTTGTTAATTTGCGAAATAAATAAGTAAATAAATTCTCACTTCTTGATCTTCAATCTGAACAATGTACACAAAATAAGCTCTATACTAGGGTTTAGTAAATTATTTATGTATATTTGTACTTCAGTATATATAATTTGATATTTGAAGCTAAGTTTTTTAGTATCAGATTTTTTTTTTTACACATTTGTATCTTATTCTTTTCATTTTCAATATCGAGTCAGTAATGCTCTTTCACATTAAACAAAACATCACGTGTTGACAATAAAAGCTGTAGGTTCATACACAGCAGAACTGAGCCCACATGTGCTGTTCAATACCTGAAGATAGTTTTGGATTCAGTAAAGCTTTGCTTCAGTGTTTTACTCCAGAAATTGCACACAGATTTAATCTGTATATGCTCAGTCATTACACAGGGTTCCTACAGGTTTCTCCAAGATAACTTTAAGACCTTTTTAAGACTACCTATTTAGGAAAATGTTTGTATTGACTCCAACGCCTTGATTCCCATCAAGTCATTTCTCACCGGTGGCTGTAAAGTTAGTAATAATTGGTTGCTAATTTCAATATAAATTGTTGTTATTACTCTAATGTTACTGTCTTTGCAGCTTGGATATTTCCCAGACACATTTAAACACAATACAGCAAACAAGTTTATGCAACATAACTGAAGACCTACCATATCAAATTTAATACCTTTTAAAGACTTTTTTAAGGTGTTGAATGAAGATTGGTCAATTCAAGACTTTCAAGACCCCCGCAGGAACTCTGATTACAAATATTATGGCTGCATTGTTGATATACATGACTTTCTGTCAGCCAGTGGAGGTGTCCTTTTGTGGACTTTCTCAGAAAGGTCCCTCTCCAAATATGTGGCAAACAATGGAACCCAGAGCCCTTACATGTACTGTCTATGCTGTACCTAGGTAGCTAATATGTACAGCTAATGAAAACGCTGATGGTATCTAGTGTTGTACACTGATGCAGTTAAAGGCACACTGGCATTAAAGGCACTTGAGACCAAACAGTGCACAGGTTGTTAGCATGGATGGAGGCACCCAGAACAGTTGTTATCGCAGAATTAGATCAGTGAAAGCACAGACGAGACATGAACACACGTGAAAATCTTGTTAAAATCTTGTGCAAGAAGTTTGCAGATTGGTTCCCATTTTCCCTCGTTTCCCCCACTTTCAAAAATATTGTATGCTAGGTTAATTCTCCTGTCCGTCAGTGGCAGCTCAGTCATTCTTGTGTGGGTACTTGGATGGGTCAAGTGCAGAGGTTCAGTTTCCAATTAAAATGAACTTCACTGAACTGTAAACTGACCAGGATGACCATAAACTACTTTTTTTATTAAATGCATTGTGTGAAACTCTACCTCAGATAAAATATAATCATGACAACTGAGTTAAGTCAAACATTTTGAAAATCTGAATAGCAGCTTTCTCAGAATAACTTCTACATGCAGCCTATGTAGCCTACATTTTGACTTTGTTATTCTGATGCCTTCAAGCCTTCATAGAGGGGTGAAGCAAAGACTTGGAAATGGTGTGAATGGACTCAACAGAGGTAAATAAAAACCATGTAAAACACATGAAAGCAGTGTTTCTGTGGTTTTTCTCAGTAGACCAAGAGATGACCTTGACTTTGAAAACAGAAGGGAGAGGAGTCAAACCTCGAAATCCGTATCCCAGTACAACACAAACCACTTTATGGGATTCTGCCAACATGATGAAACTTCCTTGAAACATCCTGCAATGTTGGGATGCCACTCATCCTCCAAAAGTGTGTACTGGAGGGCGCTGAAGTGGACTGGATGCATATATGTGTGTACTGCACCCATCCAATCCTTCATTTTATATGTGCGTATGTATGTATGTATATGTGTGTGTGTGTGTATGTATGTGTGTATGTATATGTGTGTGTGTGTGTGTGTGTGTGTGTGTGTGTATGTATGTATGTGTGTATGTATGTATATGTGTGTGTGTTTGTATGTATGTATGTATATATTGTGTTTCATCTTTTTGTAATGTTTTTGTCTTACTCATTTTATATTTTTTTGTCTTGTATCTTTTCCATCATTTTCATCCTGTGTTTGATCATTTCTGTTTCAAGACACTAAAGTTCATATCAGCTCAAACCCATGAACTCAGAATTAGAATCAAAAAGTAGCAGGAAGGAAATGATCAATACTACAAAAAAATAAATCAATAACACACACAAACGTACATTTACAGTAAATAACTGTAAATATATATAAACCTAAATATACATATTAAAAACAGAATTAGAGCAAGTAAATGTACAAATATTACAGATAGAACCAAAGTAAGTGAACACGTCTTACTGTCTAAATATGGTTGTGTGTAATTGTCCAGTCTGATGGACACTGTGTCGACACTGTTGATGTCTTTGTAGGACAGTTTTCCAGGACATCCAGGTGGACATCTGGAGACGCTTTACGTCAGATTTGACCAAGTGTTGAATATATTTCATGTTTAAGGCAAATTCTCTGCAGAGGTGACTCTTCCGTTTCATAGTCATCCCACGCGCTGGTACAAACCTGAACAGTTTCATGAACCTGGAGGAGACTCTCTGTACTGAAAAATCTACCATCTCCAACACACTCAGGAGCAAACACCGGCATCGGAAAAACCACTGCCCTGGACCTGGCTCGGAGAGGGGCCCGGGTCATCCTGGCCTGTCGTGACCGGGGGCGGGCCGAAGCAGCGGCCAGGGACATCACAAAGGTATGACAAAAAAATACACAAAAGTATACAACATTGCAAAGGTACGACGAAAAAATACACCAAAATGTACAACACCGTAAAAGGTACGACGAAAAAGTACACAAAATGTACAAACACCGTAAAAAGTACAACGAAAAAATACACAAAAATGTACAACATTGTAAAGGTATGACAAAGAAATACACAAAAATATACAACACTGTACAGGTATGACGAAAAAATACACAAAAATGTGCAACATCGTAAAGGTACGATAAAAAGATACACAAAGATGTATAACACCATAAAGGTACGACGACAAAAAAAACGTATGACCTCGTAAAGGTATGATTAAAAAGATACACAATGACATACAACATCGTAAAGGTACAATGGCAATTCTCTCAATATTATGACCTTTTCTCTTTTTTTTTCTGGTCTATATCCTGGTCTTGGTTCTGGTCCACAGGAGACCGGGAACAGTCAGGTGGTCTTTATGCATCTGGATCTGTCCAGTCTTGAATCTGTTCGAGCCTTTGCTGAAAACTTCCTGAAAGCTGAGTCCAGACTGGATCTGCTCATCAACAACGCCGGTCAGTGGCTTCTGTTTGTTTACCCATTTATTTGTTTATTTAAAGGTTTTACCTGGTTTATTTACTTGGTTCCGTGGTTCCATGGTCCCGTGGTTTTGTGGTCTTGTGGCTCTGTGGTTCTATGGTCTCGTGGTTCCATGGTTCTATGGTCCTGTGGTTGTATGGTTTCATGATTCTGTTCTATGGTCTCGTGATTCCATGTTTCTATAGTCTCATGGTTCTATGGTCTTGTGGTTCTATGGTCTCATGGTTCTGTGGTCCTGTGGGTCTATGGTCTCGTGATTCTGTGGTTCTATGGTATCATGCGTCTATGGTGTCATGGTTCTGTGGTTCTATGGTCTTGTGATTCCATGGTTCTATGGTCATGTGGTTCTATGGTCTTGTGATTCCCTGGTTCTATGGTCACGTGATTCTGTGGTTCTATGGTCTCATGGTTCCATGGTTCTGTGGTTCTATGGTTTTGTGATTCCGTGCTTCTATGGTCTTGTGGTTTTAAGGTCTCATGGTTCTGTGGTTCTGTGGCAGGGGTGGGCAATCCTGGTCCTCGAGGGCCGGTGTCCTGCATGTTTTAGACATTTCCCTCTTCCATCACACCTGGTTCCATTAATGATCAGCTCATCACCAAGCTCTGCAGAAGCCTGATAATGACGCAATGGCAATGGCGTCCAGGTGTGCTGGAAGAGGGAAATATCTAAAACATGCAGGGACACCGGCCCTCGAGGACCAGGATTGCCCACCCCTGTTCTATGGTCTCGTGATTCCGTCATTCCCGTGGTTCTATGGTCTTGTGGTATCATGGTCCTGTGGCTATATGGTCTCTTGATTCTGTGGTTCTATAGTCTCATGGTTGTGTGGTCCTGTAGTTCTGTGGTCTCATGGTTCTATGGTCTTGTGTTTCCGTGGTTCTACAGTCTCATGCTTCTATGGTCTCATGATTCTGTGGTCCCATGGTTCTGTGGTCCCATGGTTCCATGGTCTCGTGGTTTTGTGGTTTTATGATCTCTTGGTCCTGTGGTTCTATGGTCTCGTGATTCCATGGTTCTATGGTCTCATGCTTCTATGGTCCCATGATTCTGTGGTCCCGTGGTTCTATGGTTCTGTGATCTTATGGTTCCATGGTTCTATGGTCTCATGCTTCTATGGTCCCATGGTTCTGTGGTTCTATGGTCTCGTGATTATCGTGGATTTATGGTCTCGTGGTTCTGTGGTCTTGTGGTTCCTTGCTTCTGTGGTCTCATTGTTCTGTGTTTCTACGGGCCTGTGGTTCTATGGTCCTGTAGTTCCATGGTTCTATTGCCCTGTGGTTCTGTGGTCTTGTGGTTCCATGGTTCTGTGGTCTTGTGGTTCCATGGTTCTGTGGTCTCATGGTTCTATGGTCTCGTGGTTCCATGGTTCTGTAATCCTGTGGTTCTATGGTTTCTTGGTTCTGCGGTTGTATGGTCTCATGCTTCTATGGTTCCATGGTTCTGTGGTCCTGTGGTTCTATGGTCTAGTGGTTATTGTGGATTTATGGTCTTGTGGTTCTGTGGTCTTGTGGTTCTGTGGTCTCATTTTTCCGTGATTCTATGGGCCTGTGGTTCCATGGTTCTATGGTCTCATGGTTCCATGGTTCTTTGGTCCTGTGGTTCTATGGTTTCGTGGTTCTGTGGTCATGTGGTTCTGTAGTCTCATGGTTCTGTGGTGCTGTGGTTCTATGGTGTCATGGTTCTGTGGTCCTGTGGTTATATGGTCTCGTGGTTATCAAGAAATTTATGGTCTCATGGTCCCATGGTTCTGTGGTCCTGTGGTTCTATGGTCTCGTGGTTATCATGGATTTATGGTCTCGTGGTCTTGTGGTTCCTTGGTTCTGTGGTCTCATTGTTCTGTGGTTCTATGGGCCTGTGGTTCTATTGTCCTGTAGTTCCATGGTTCTATCGCCCTGTGGTTCCATGGCTCTGTGGTCTTGTGGTTCCATGGTCTCATGGTTCTGTGGTTCTATAGTCCTGTGGTTCTATGGTTTTGTGGTTCCATGTTTCTGTGGTCCTGTGGTTCTATGGTCTCATGGTTATTGTGGATTTATGGTCTCGTGGTTCAGTGGTCTCATTTTTCCGTGGTTCTATGGGCCTGTGGTTCCATGCTTCAATGGTCTCATGGTTCTGTGGTTCTGTAGTTCTATGGTCTCATGTTTCCATGGTTCTGTGGTCCTGTGGTTCTATGGTTCTGTGGTTCTATGGTCTCATGGTTATTGTGGATTTATGGTCTCGTGGTCTTGTGGTTCAGTGGTCTCATTTTTCCGTGGTTCTATGGGCCTGTGGTTCCATGGTTCTATGGTCTCATGGTTCCATGGTTCTGTGGTCCTATGGTTTCATGGTTCCATGGTTCTGTGGTCATGTGGTTCTGTAGTCTCATGGTTCTGTGGTGCTGTGGTTCTATGGTGTCATGGTTCCATGGTTCTGTGGTTCTGTAGTCTCATGGTTCTGTGGTTCTATGGTCTTGTGGCCCCTTGGTTCTATGGTCTCATGCTTCGTCCCATGGTTCTTTGGTCCTGTGGTTATATGGTCTCATGGTTCCTTGGTTCTATGGTCCCATGGTTCTGTGGTTCAGGTCTGTGGAGCGGTGGACGGACCAAGGACGGCTTCGGGATGATCTTTGGTGTGAACCACCTGGGCCACTTCCTGCTGACGGTGCTGCTATTGGACCGCCTGAAGGTGAGTGGGCGGAGCCGCGTGGTGACTGTGGCGTCCAAGGCGTACGAGTGGGGACTGTTGGATTTCACCTGCCTGACGACGCATCGCGACGTGTCGCTGGGCGGTAGCGACAACCGCCTCCTCCAGAAATATGCCACCAGTAAACTATGCAACATCCTGTTCACCCGCGAACTCCACAAGAGGCTGAAGGACAGCACCGTCACCTGCTACTGCCTCCACCCAGGTCAGTACTACACTAGTACTACATCAGTAGCACTGTCACCTGCTACTACCTCCACACAGGTCAGTACTACACCAGTACTTCACCACTACTACACTAGTACTACATCAGTAGCACCGTCACCTGCAACTACCTCCACCTGGGTCAGTACTACACCACTACTACACTAGTACTACATCAGTAGCACTGTCACCTGCTACTACCTCACCTAGGTCAGTACTACACCACTACTAGACTAGCACTACATCAGTAGTATGAACTCCACAAGAGGCTGAAGGACAGCACCGTCACCTGCTACTGCCTCCACCCAGGTCAGTACTACACTAGTACTACATCAGTAGCACTGTCACCTGCTACTACCTCCACCCAGGTCAGTACTACACTAGTACTACATCAGTAGCACCATCACCTGCTACTACCTCCACGCGGGTCAGTACTGCACTAGTACTACATCAGTAGCACCATCACCTGCTACTACCTCCACGCGGGTCAGTACTGCACTAGTACTACGTCAGTAGCACCGTCACCTGCTACTACCTCCACCTGGGTCAGTACTACACCACTACTACACTAGTACTACATCAGTCTCCTGCTCCTGCAGGTGGCCTCCATCTATAAAAGCTTTAGGGAACAGTTCACCCCTCTCCTATATGATTCATTTAATGACAGCCTCAGAACAGCCAAGAGTCCTCCATCTCCGTTATTCCAAAGGTCAAAGCAAAGACCATTGTTCCAACTATAGACCAATATCAATCTGAAATGTGGATTACAAACTTACGACTTCCATTATTGAAAAAAGATTGGAGACATTTTTAAAGGATTTGATAGACAAAGACCAGACCAGTTTTATTAAGGAAAGACAAAACGCAGGACAACAGAAGAAGGACTCTACATTTCACAGAACACCTCCAAAAGTCAAGAGGAAGTACAATTCTGTAAGCATTGGTGCAGAAAAACCTTTGGGTCGTGTAGTTCTGCATTAGATCATTCTACCAGGAGCCAATGGCAAGGATTCAAATAAATCTGACGAAACGATTCAATTTGGAAAGGGGGAGGAGACAGGGTTGTTGTTTATCACCAAGTCCTTTCTCTCTGTCTATTGAACCACTGGCCCAGACGATCAGACTGGAAGAAGAAATAAAAGGGGAGGAGCATAAGATTATAGAATTATTTTCTTCGTAAAACAACCAAATGAAAGCTTTCCAAAATGAATGAGATTAATGGAGAATTATGGCGACTACTTGGCTTACAAAATTAACATCACAAAAACAGATTCTGTCAATAAATTCCTCCCACTACAAGAGATAAGAGGAAAGTATAAGCTCAGACAGAACAATAAATCTATGAAATATTTGGGAGTAAACGTTACAAAAGGAATTGACAAATTATATGATGCAAATTACACAAAAATAAATCAGGAAATGAGGGAGGATTTGGAGAAATGGTCCCACGTGAGTTTGGACCTCAGCTCAAGGGTAGAAATCATTCAGATGAACATTTGACCCAGGCTTTAAGACGTGTTTCAGTCTCTGCCAGTGACAATTCCACAAAAACGATTCATAGAATGGGAAAATGGATACAGAGGTTTGTATGGAGAGGAAAGCAACCGAGGGTCAGATACAAAGGACCAAGGAGGTCTAAGCCTTTAGAGTGCCACTGCACTGCACAAATGAGAGCTCTGATCGACCGGTGAAGGAAGACTACGTTACAAAATGGAAGAGTTGAGAGGGGAGAAAGAAAGACGTGGAGGTCCGACATCGAGTAGCACATCAAAGATTATTGACCAAATTAGGCAATAGAGTGAACAAAAACTACAACTAGAATCTGAAACACAGTTGTCCAAAGAGGTAAATTGGAAAAACAAACAAACCTTCTAAGTAGGGGTGGGCGATACTGGGAATTTCGGTATCGATCCGATACCAAGTAAATACAGGGCTAGTATCGCCGATACTGATACCGATACCGATACTTTTTACTTGAA
>JAPQRQ010022672.1:0-14272 GCA_037367365.1 Apogon talboti
GGAAGAGTGTTTGTGTGTGTGTGTGTATGTGTGTGTGTGCGTGACAGGGATATAAAGAATAAAGAAGATTTGGAACATCGTCAACTAATTCAGTAACACATGGTGGTGTTACTATGATGGTATAAATAAGTGTGTAGTTTATACCATTGTGTGTGTGTACTGGTTCTAGTGGTGTGTTACATTGGCATAAAAGCACTGCTGCATCATTCTACACGGCACTTTCTTTCAGTCAGTGTCAATAAATCTGCTGCCCCCTAGTGGCAACCTGGTCTATCTACAGCCATCACTGAAAGAAAAAACAAAACAAAACGCTTCATATAAAACCACATAAATCTGTGAGAGTCAGTGTTTGTGTGTGTGAACATAAGAGCTAAAGTCAGACATGACACTTTTTCTGGCCAGCAACCTTTTTTTTGTTCTCCTCATGTCAGATAAGAGCCAGGCTAAATTTAGCTTTTGACCATATATGGAGAAAGAAAGGAGGAAGAGTGTGTATACATATGTGTGAATGTATGTTACTGGGATGGGTTTGAATGACAAACATCACAAGGAGGCTGACCTTTGACCCTGTCACTGTGAAAGCAGGAAAGCCGAAAACAAAAAAGTTAAGGGAACTGCAAAACCTTGGAGCCTCAAAGTACGTCTTGGCGTGATTAAAAGGTGTGGCAGTTTACAACCTCTGCCTGTGTGCTCTGGGATTTGAGCTGACGACACAAGCTGAGCGTCAAACGAACAGCGTGTTCTTTTAGAAAATGGCCAAGGAAAAAAGCTGCATCCAGAAAATGACAAAAAAGACATAGTCAGCAGCAAAACACAAAAACACTCTGTAAAGGGAGTGAGGCTGAGTGGCAGTAATGTTGAACTCAATGAATGGAAAAAGGTCTTGCAAGTAGGAGCCACATTTTTATAATTACATGTTTGTGCCTATCTGAAGAAAGTGCTGTTGTGTGCTGTGACGTAGATTTAATTTCATCATTTTAATGAAGCTCAGGGGGAACTACCACAGTTGCAAAAGCGCCAAAGGTGAGTAATTGCTGCAGTCCAAACTTAAACGTTTTGCAGACAATTCCGGACTTGGTTTGGAAATGTCTAAAGAGACGCAGTGTGCTGATACATGATGTACTTACAGGAAAGAGAACGATGGGGACAGTCAGAGTGACGGCGGTGAGAACAGCCAAACGCACCAGCAACAACATGGTGTCAAACTTATAAACCTTGGTGAAGGTGTGGAGCAGCTCTGCCTCCACATTGTCTGCATTAAGAGGAGAAACACAGGAGTGAATGCGTTGCTCTATCAACATGTAGAGAGAGAAACTGTGTAAAAGCAGAGATGGTATGCCTCTGATTAAAACCCACTGTGGTGCGTCTTAAGTCTTACCATAAAATGTGAGGTAGCCAAACAGTGCTGACAGCATGTACATGATGAGCATGGCCAAAATGGACAAGTTGGAAACGTTTTGCATCTTTTTCCTGCTGCGACTGCAGAAAAAACACACATTCAAACATTTAGTGACTTGACTGAAATTCACACACTTTCAGAGTTTTAAGCAAATACATGCCATTGCACAAGCTGCATCAGTAGTACGTGTCTGCAGAGGCTGATACAACAGTGTAACACAACATGCAACACTTCTTGTACAATAGCTTGCATGTATGGTACATTGTGTTTCATCAGGAGGCTAGGATTCTGCACAACTCTTATTGTTTCTCGCATTAAGAGAACACTGCATTCATGTTCAAAGCTGCAGTGGACCTGAACAACTTACTTGCCAACATTAGATCCATCTCATTGATTGGTATATTTAAACGTGCATTGATTCTTACATAAAGGTGGTTGTGTTCTTGTTATTAATTAACTTGTTTCTGTGTACATTTCTTATGTATATAATTGCTGATCAATTCAACCTCTGTTTAGTATTTACTGATGGCTAGTTTGGTAATGGTTGTTGGTGGGTGTAGTGTTCCATCATTTCATATATATATATATATACACACACTTTGTTATATATATATATTTTTTTTAACTTTGTTTCCTTGTCTTTTGTTAGTTTATCCTTTAGTATGTCATTCATTAGTTGTCTTGTGTGGTGCATGTTAGGATCTCCTCAAAACAAGATGGTATACCTCACATGTTTTGTTTGTTTGTTTATTTATTATTTGTGTTTATTTATTTATTTGTTTATTTTCATTCATTCGTTCGTTCATTCATTTATCTAACTAACTTTATTATGCCCATATGAAAATGTGGTCTCTGCATTTTTCTCATCCTAATACACACAATACCTAGGATTAGCATTAGCATTAGTATATGTACCTGTTTCTTTCCTAATAAATTCAAATTTAAACGAAAACAAAACACTTTTCATGCCTCAGCACCACTAAGCAGCAGGCTTTTCTGTTGTGAAGTGACCCTTTACATGCTGTTTTAAGAGTTAATGCCTGTGCTTCACTGCTGGGTGTGACTTACTCTTTCAGCTCACTGTAGATGGGCAGAACCTCTGGATGGCAAACAAAGGCAAATGCCAAGATGGGAACAGTGTATGCAGTCTGAAAGGAAGGACAAAACATTTACGACAACCATAAAAGTCAAGCACAGTACTTATATCAACATGAAACAAACCTGAGCCTTATAATTAACGTCAGTCCTGAACTCTTTTAATAACGTTCCTTTAAGTAGCTGTGAAATAGAAACACCTCCTCACTTTTCCACATAGGACAGAGTAGCATTTCTGAGGTGAAATGAAAAAGGAACTAATGCACCAGCAACCTTCAACCAGCATTTTAAGACCTAAAAACTGCAAGCTAACCATGACAATAAAAACTTCCCCTTTTTAACTCCATCATACTTCCATACTTGGATAAATACTTCTCTACAATCCCATTACCTGCAAGAGGGCTGTGATTAAGAGTCCAAAATAGCACAAGACAGGTATAAAAACAGTAATTTGGTCAGAGAAGGTGAAATGACTATTTCCTCTCCTAAATTATTGTAACAACGCCCATCATTCTTCCAGATGCTCTGGTGCATCTGGTCAGAGGTAAACAGTAGGCTCAGGGTGTTTCTAAAAACAGCAGGGATCTTACATGGATAAACATTTATTCTGTGTATGCAAATTAAAACTGGTCTCGCATGTTGATCAAGTAATCTAGTGTTGCAATGGCAAAACCATAAATCATGTTCATATCCCGCTTTTCATTCAGGTCAAACACATATAGTTAAAGACACATAAAGTGCTGTAAAGGCCAAAACACACCCTAAAAGACCCACCTTTACAAAACATGTCCTGGCAAATACATTCCTTGTGTCAGGTTTGTCTGGAGTAAGTTGTATTCTCTTGTGTTTCCACCCAGTAGCTGCACAGTGTCACATTTTCCTGTGTAAAGTTTTCTACTGGTGTGGGTGTGTCTTCTGTCTACATTTGAACCCACCCGTCCATCACACATTTCCTGTTCATTTCCTCAGCCACCATAATCTTGCTGCTTTATCTAAACTTTCCGTTGTCACTAACACTGTCATACCTGAGAGTTGAACACAAAGTATTTTGGGGTGCACATCTCCTCATCATCGGGGTGGGGCTCAAAGTGGACGCCTGAGGAGTGATGAGCGTCGTGGCTGCCCAGGACCGGGGAAACGTCAGCCCGAGAGAAGTCCACATGCCCCGTGTTGTTGTATACGTGTAACGCATGCATGTCCGAACCGTTCATACTGAGGTTGGACGAGTGGTGGTAGAAGAAAGGGAGAGGGCAGGGCAGCTGGGTCTTCTTGTAGATCATCTGGAACGTAAAATCACACAGTGAGCAGGGGTCAGCATGTCAAAACCTATTGATGACTTTTCAAGGACCAATAACGTAGTTTCCACAAATATGTTCAACCTTTACACACGTGAACAGAAGTGTAGTCAAGTTTTAGTCAATTACTGCATGAAAACTACATAACAACTTTTTTCGGTCTCTACTTTTTGTTTTCGTGTTGTTTGTCTCTGTGTCAGCCCTGCGATGAACTGGCGACTTATCCAGGGTGCACCCCGCCTTTGCCCTTAAGTAGCTGGGATAGGCTCCAAGCGACCCCCAGGACCCTAGTGAGGATTAAGTGGGTTCAGATGATGACTGACTGACTGATGACTTTTTGTTTTCACTTCACATACTACAACTATTAAGCTATTTTGTAAAAATGGAAACAAAATGGATCCTGAATTCTGCAGAAATGTATTGGTTTAATTAAATAAAACTAATCTCCAGTTTCCTCAACTAAATCTGACATCTTTGCTCTCTTGTTCTGTGAATTTTTAAGCACTAAAATCTGGATTTACTGTTGATTTTTGTATTAGGGCTGGCAAAAGTTCAATACCCATTTTGATCTAAAAGAGAAGATTTTAGCTTAAAGTTTTTTGCATACCTAAATATAAAGCAAGAAAATGTTGTTCATGTTTCCAGGTCTGGAAACTTACACTTCAGAAGTCAATGATTTATCCATGTTTTCATGACCTTGGAGTCAATGAATAACTAATCTTATATTTGTCTTAAATACTGCACTTGCTGCTTCAGACATTTTCTTATAAGACTTTCCTATTAACTTTTTTTTCTTTAAGTAGAGGATCTTAAACAGATCGTTTAGGTAATGTGATAGGCCTGATGGGTCACAGTTGAGGTCATTATGAGGGGGTGGGGGAGGTCAAATGCCACGTTCAACCATAAGCTCATTAGCTTGTTAACAAACTGTTTATGTAACTAGTGTTCTTAAGACATCTTATTGCATGTGTCTTGTGTGCATGTGTTAGGCCACACTTATACAGCCTGTACATCTCACATAACTCATAACTCAACTCACCACACCCAGGAAGAACACCATGCAGGAGAGAGAAAACCCACTGGTGTAGCCCAGGTAACCTGAAGCACAAAACATACCAGGGATGAAGAACTGAAATGTGAAGGAATGTAAACGGGAAACACACAGTAACTACTGCAGAACCATTTGGCCTCTGTTCGTCATTGCTGTTACTTCATTTGATGTCTGTTCTGGGATATGGGTCACAACCTAGAAAGGATGTCACCTATATCCCAAAATATCCCGATATCCAAAAATAGTGCCGTAAGAATCAGATAAGAAATTCTGAATTCAGTTCAGATGACAGTCAAGTCAACGGCAAAATCATCACTGTGGTTTTATTCGTTTAATTTTCTTATTATTACATAATGAAGCCAGCGTGCGGGCGTCTTGGACCAGGCTGTTTCTATAAATTACATGTGAACGGCAGAGCTGATGCCAGTGTTACATTACTGGTAACTCCTTATGGCCAGAGCTGACTAAGACCTCAACTTGTGTTTCGTTACTTCTGGTCTGTTCAACTGATAGCTGCTGTAACATAAATGCACTAAAGTATTTGGCTACACATGACAGGAAGTGACACGGATCCCACATCTCACTAGTCAGAGTCAAGTATCTGATTTATAGCTCAGGAAAATATCATGATTTAAAAAGGAATTAACACACAGAAAGTGATTCCTTACCCAGATTTTTAAGGAGAGACAAGGGTAGAATAATTCCGACTGACACAAACACCACCAGGTAGTTTCCATTCATGTACCATTCACTGTAAACACAGCCTTGGTTAGAATTACACACAATACTGTACTGCACTTTATTCATCAGTAAAAACATAAACACTCACCCGGAGTTTTCTTCCAAACCCAAGAAGGCTCGAATGACTTCAGGTAGCTCATACTTCACAATAAAGAGGTAGCTGGACATGGCTGCAGAACAGAAGCAGGAAAGACAGAAATGGGAGGAAAATATATTGTTTACATTGTCAAAAAGTTCACCAAGTATTTCAATGTTGTGCTTCATTTGACTCGTGACTATTTTGATGTTGAACAAACATTTAATCATGATACTATATTAGTTTTGTGTTGTACCCTTACATTTCTTATACTATGTTATGACCGTAAAAAACTCTTAAAACTACAAATAACATTGTTTTTTATTTTTACAATTTTCACTCAACACTAAAAATTATCCTCTAATTAAACTGTAAAGAAGATTTACAGAGGATCAGATTCTACAACATCTTAGTCTGATGACTGACTGATGATTGCTTGATTATTTTGTTTTTGCTTGTTTTTATTTGTAAACTGATATAAAATTCAATTTCCTCCTGTGAATATTAATGTTTATCTGCATCTGTATCCTGATTATTATTTATATTAAAATTTTTACTGTGAGATCATTTCTGACATCACTCAGAGTTTATTACATGCACATATACAGTATTTGCAGACGTTATAGTTCAGTACAGTCCCTGAGTGTCCACTAGGGGGACAAAATCCACAGGTTCACAGTTCAGATTCATGACCTACCTCCAATGTTCTGCATAATTATTGATCCAAAAGCTGCCATCTTCCCAGGCCAACCAAATGCTCTCTCTCCCAGTTTTTCATAGATGAGGGATCCTGTCAGAGCAGACATGTGATGAATTAGATGTGCTATCAGAAAAAGCATTGTGGGTTTTTAACACTATTAAGGGGGATGGTCATTCTCTGAACGAAGATCAGGACTGGGCAAACCAGCTGAATTTGGATTTCAACAGGTCTGACTCTGTCCTGACTCCAGCTCCCTCCCATGCAGGTCCATCTTCACACCACTCCAGTGTGGCAGCCTCCCCCCTGCTGTTACCATCGACACCTCGGCTCCAATCTCACCTCTCTGTCCTGACTCAAGTCCCCACCCTTTCATGTCCCTCCTCCTTTCACCCCGCTGCGTGGACCATCGACTACCTCACTGATAGACCACAGTATGTGAGACTACACAACTGTGTCAGATGTGGTAGTCTGCAGCACGGGGGCCCCCCAGGGGACGGTGCTCTCACTGTTCCTGTTCACTCTATATACATCTGATTTCACACACAACTCCACCCACTGTCATCTTCAGAAGTGTCGACACCGCCATTGTTGGCTGTGTGTCTGAAGGGAACCAATACAGGGGGGTCATTACAGACTTCTTAGACTGGTGTGAGCGGAACAACCTGGAAAACACTAGGAAAATGAAGGAGATTGTGATTGACTTCAGGTCACCCTCACAACACACAGGTGACCATCCAGGGCTTGGACATTGAGATAGTGGATTCTATGAAGTACCTGGGTTTTCACCTCAACAATAACCTGGACTGGACTGACAACACAGACCCCCTGTTCAAGAAGGTGGAGTCACCTCCACCTGCTGAGGAGACTGAGGTCCTTCGGAGTGGGCGGGGCTCTCCTCTGGACTTTTTGACACTGTGGGGGCCTCTACACTCCTCTTTGGCGACGTGTGCTGGGGAACGGGCAGTGTGGATAAAGCCAGGAAGAGACTCTATAAACTGATAAAGAGAGTCAGCTCTGTCCTAGGCTGCCCACTGGACTCCATCGAGGTGGTGGCGGACAGATGGATGTTAGCAAAGCTGACATCCATCATGGATAACCCCTCCCACCCCCTGCACCACACTGTAGGGGCCCTGAGCAGCTCCTTGAGCACCCGACTCTTACATTCCCTGTACAAGAAGGAGCACTTCTGCAGGTCATTCCTCCCACAGCCATCAGACTGTACAACAGTTGCCAACAACACCCCCATCCCATATCACACCATGTACATGTGCAGCCATGCCCCTGCAAATATATAAATAATATTTCATTTTAAATTTTTAACTCAAATTTTGTAATTTTTAATTCAAATTCTTTATTTATATAAGTATTTATATATATACCAAATTTCTTATTTTTCTCTGTATATTTTTCATTTTCACTCTTGCGGTTTTTTTTCTACCTGTCTTTTCTATCTGCGATTGCTTGGTGTATGTTGCTGCTGTTAACTGTGCAATTTCCCCATGGTGGGACAAATAAAGTCTTATCTTATCTTATCTTATCTTATCTTATCTTATCTTATCTTATCTTATCTTATCTTACCTTAAACATTGGTATTCCTACAATAGGTCTCTGTACAGCAGTCTTAACTCATTTATAACCCATGTTTATTGTGTTACTTAGTGTTGCAGTGCTTTTGCCTTTATTGTGAACTAACCTTTATTCAATAACAGAGAAAAGTTTATGTCAGTAATGGTATAAATGAGAAGATCCCAAAGGAAGTGAATTACTGACCTCCTTCTTTTGCCGTTACAAGGAGGAGATGAACAGAATATAATGAGAGGATGGCGACAGCGACAAGGAGGACTCTGCACAGGGAAGAAAAGTGAAAAACATTGTTAAAATCATGACAACTCATTTCTCATTATCTTTCAACATAAGATGGAGGTTGTTTTAGCTTTAGCTCTCTTTAGCCGTGTCCTGGTAGGCATTTCTTGTTTTTACATAAGCAACATGAAAGGATCTTAGACACACTGCAGCTGTCTCAAAGTGTGTGTCATTTAGCTGTGCCTGTTTGTTCTTCTCTGGTGACACCCTGTGCTTTCAACATGACTTCAACATGAATCTACCATGGCCAGTGCAGCGTCACGTCAGCGCTACATCAATGAATTCCCCCACTGCATTCTTCAAATAGCACATGCTCATATCAACAGAATGATGCTGGAAAGTCTAGGACACTGCAATTTAATGCAGTTTGATCTAATTTTATGCCAGAAAATATTTTTACTCTATTGCACTCTTATGGTCGTCTTTTCCTCTGTAGGGTTTCCGGGTCACCCTGCAGGGAAAGCGATAGGGGACTGAAGGGACGGCAGGTGATTTACATGGTATACAGTGACAGTGAAGGTGTTCGATGTTGGATGTGACCCGTGAATGCTGATTATGCACATGCACGGGACAGAATGAGCTGAGGGAAACATAACAGAGGATCTAAGGGCACTGAGTTGAGTCAGAGCTGATCTATCTTCCACTTTACTATCTACAGTTATTCAAATAAAAGTACTGTGTATGTAAGGTAAATGCCAGTTTAATTTGCAACATTAAAAAGTTACAGCAGCAATTTTCTTCATTTCCTGTCTGTTTGTCTGTTAACCCATAAAGACCCAAACATCCACCGTCGACCAAATCCATCTACTGATCTAAAATGTTTAATACCTGTTGATCCATTAATCCTATAAATACATGTAATTGGTGTAAAATACAGTTTATCATCTTTTCATGGTCATCAAATATGACCCATCTGGACAGCCTGTGTAGTTACCGTGGAAACACCGTCATCTTCTACAACATTGATTCACCAGTAAAACCCATGGAGTTGGATCATTGACAGTGGATGGACACACTGGGTTTAGTTTCAGTTAATGATATCATTGCTGAAAAAAATCACTTTTTCTTCAGTTTTTTCTGTTTTGCAAAAATAACCTTTGAATTTATTGTGAATTTTAATGAACAGCTAAATTAAATATAAAAAATTAAATATAGGAAAATACATGATTTCCACTGAAAAATTCAAAATACAGAGGGAAAATTATAAAAAATGGTGATAAATCACCCAAGAAAGGTTAAATAGAGAGAAAAAATTCATTTAGGAACTGCCAGAAAAGTAGCACTGGGTCTTTATGGGTTAATGTACAGAACTGAAAGAGTCAAATCCCACTACAGTCTCTGTTAACCGTTTTTGTCGTGCCACAGAAATACTTACGTAAAGAGCACAATGCCAGTGTTAGCCATGGCAAAGGAGAGGCCCAAAATGCCACTGCCCATGATGGCGTTGCTCAGGTTGAAGACAGACATGCCAAAGGAGGCGTGGCCAGGATGCTGCTCAAAAAAAATGAAGAGAATGAGAAATATTTGTTATTAAAACACTGCTCCAGCATTAACCTGTTGTTGAAACTTGACTGTTTGATCTCCATATAAAACATAGTTACCCTGCTTTCTGTAAAGACAGAAGGTCAGTGTTTAACAGTTTGAGCTGTACACAAGACTTTACAGCACTGACATTACTTTCTCAGCATGTTTAGTTTAATGTAATAACTTAAAAACTATTGAGGTCAAAAGAGGGAACTCAACAAATCATCACATTAAAAGTATATTTGAAGAAACCACAAAGTGTGGATTTGAATATTGAAAATATGATCTGTTCAGACACATAACATCAGTGTTTCACATGCTATAAATCTGTCTCCAACCTTTTAGATACTACCCTGCAGACACAGAGTACTCACTCAGCACATTTCATTCTGAACACACCCATTTTCAGATTCAACTGTGCACTATTCCTTATCAATTCAATCCTTAATGACAGTTTTTTAACAGGAGACAATCTGAACTTGAAGGTGGTGATGATGAAAGACCATACCAGTGTGGGAGAGATTTGATTTCTGAAGGCGCTTCATCTCATGAACACTTCACTGAGCCAACTCTGAGGCTCAGGGAACTGAAACGTCTGCTTTTATAAACCACTGATCAAAGTCTGTTTGACGGTGTTTGATGTTTCTCTGGATTCTTGATCGAAGGGGCTCTTGTTCTGGATTTACACTGAGCTGCTCAGACATATGTGCACTTACTAGATGCACGTCTAGCTGTTGTTTTTAACACTACACTGGACTAGACAGTGTGCTGAACTGTGCTGCCCTCAACAAGTCGGTATCATTTTGACTAGCATAATGTGCAACAGACTGAATTTAAATAGCGGATTCATGCAAATTCCACCTGTGAATGTTTTAATATTGCATCATCTAACTTACACAGTTTAGTTTTTCATGGACTCTTAATTACAGTCATAAAGAGACAAAGAGGAGATAAATAATGGACCTTTTAAATGTATTTTAGACACAGTAAAAGTTAAATTCTCTCACATATTCTTCATGGTACTCCTCATATTTCTTCTTCTTCATCATCCCATTTGACAGGAACTTCTGGCTTTCCCCATCCTCATTTTCATCCAGAAAGTGACTGTAAAGACAAGGACAAGAAGTCAATACATTCAACATTGTTCCTTTTTGTTGCTTAGATGTAGCATAGATATAATAAGGGAAAACTTTTACTTTTTGTGTAATTTCATATCGACTGTCAGTTATTAACTGACTATTACTTAATCTAAAATGATGTGGACTTTTTACAACTCCATCCACACAGTAATGTGCTTTTAACATTTAACATGCATTTTAACATTAGCATGGGTGTATTATGGTATGTGTGCCTGTCCAGTATATATATGTATCCGGGTGGTCTTCTTACAGTTTTACTATGTCAGGTGACGAGGCAAGAATAGTCTGACCGGTTTGTGCTAGCTATTTGAGGTCATCTGTGACTGTCAGAGGCCTGATTTCACTTACAGTGGACACACGAACATGGCCCATTAATAACCGTCCATGCTTATTTTTCTATCAACAACATCTGTCTTCTATGGTGGCCCTGAAGGGCAAACCACAACAACAAATCACAAAGCACACACAAAAAGAAAAGCACACAAGAAAATCACGCAAACAAACAAAAAAAGAAATCACACAAAATAAAAAGAAAATCACACAAACAAGAAAAAGAAAACACACAAAAAAGAAAATCATGCAAACAATTAAAAGGTCCTACCAGAAAAGTAGGTACCTGCTGCAAGAATATATCTACATTCTAACGTGGACCTCTGAAGTGTGGATATATTCTTGTAGCTTTACAATCCAATCAGCATCCAGATCCTGATCTTGGCAGGTATCTACCTCTTCCGGTAGGACCTTTTTATTGTTTGCGTGATTTTCTTTTTTGTGTGTGTTTTCTTTGTCTTGTTTGTGTGATTTCTTTTTTTTGTTTGTGTTATTTTCTTTTTATTGTGTGCTTTTCTTTTTTGTGTGTGCTTTGTGATTTGTTGTTGTGGTTTGCCCTTCAGGGCCACCGTAGTCTTCTTCTAAAGCAGCATTAAAAATTAACAATAACACATGACCAAATTAATATATATGCGATTGACCAAGTTGCCAAAAAAGTAAATATTGAGAAAGAAATATGAAGGTTTTGTGGAAACACTTCAGATTTGAGATCCACTTTGTCTGTATTCTGAGTTAAAAATCTCCCCGGTTGCTAACCTGTTGATGGTGGCCTTCTCAGAGTCGATGGGCTCTGTGTAGCGATCATCCAGGCTGTCGGTGCTGTCATCGTCAGCCTCCGTGCAGACTTTTTTTAACTCCATGCGATCCGCGACGCTCGGCATAGTGGCAGCAGAACCAGGAGCTGAGGAGTTTGTGCGCTGATGTCAGGATTTGAAGTTTACAAGACAGTGATGCACTTGATCCTCAAACTCAGCCGAACGTTTATACCTACAGAGAAAACACCCATAAAATACAGAAATGATGACAGCAGTGTTTTGGTAAGGTGATCTTTTTGAGACGCTCAGATTTCAAGGTTTTGCGTGGCATTTCCAGTTATGTAAGAGACACTACTAGCTGCTGTAGTCCTTATAAATACAGAAACTCTCAAAGCTGACTTGTAACTGACTACAGACCTGCAGACATGTATTGTCTTGCTTTGTCTGCCTTTGCAGAGCCTTTGGCCTCACAGAGAACATTTCAGACTGAAATGAGAACTTCTGTGCCGCAAATGACAGAAATTATGTTACTTCCTTGAACTGGGGGGGCAGTTTGGTAAATTACCTTGAAGAGGAAACAAGATGCAACCTCTGAAGCCTCTTATAGAGTTTCACTAAGACCAGGTTTAAGTTCTGTTAGCTTTGTGGCTATTTTCATTTCTTTATAGCTACATCACTTTTCTTAAAATTTGTATTCTGATTGAAATAACTTGCTTATGCATCCACTATCTCCAAGAAGACATTCCATCCTTGCTAAAGCTGACATATATAAAGATGAATGAGTTTTTGTTGGTAGAAAGTCATAAAAAAATAGAGTTGGTTTATTGAGAATCATGTTAATATTATCAGGTTATTCAGTTATTAGGCTATATCCGGATATTATTATCATTAGTGCAAGAAGGTTTTAATAGATAATAGGTGGACCATCAAGGTGGATCACCAACATGAACCATAAAATTCAGTCAGATGCATCCATGATCCTTGCATTATTGTCTGTTCATGTAGTCGCCTCAATTAGTAACAACTTACAATTAGCAACAGTTTAACGCTCTTTAGCTTTTTAAATTAGACCGTTTTTTAAATCAGACCCTTTGACCCTTGGCCACCAAAATCTAATCAGTTCATCCTTGAGCCCAAATAAATGTTTGAGCCAAATTTGCAGAAATCCTCCTCAGTTTTTCCTGAGAAACTGCGCTGCAAATGTACCGACAGAGCATTGAAACATCCGACAGAACATGAATGACTCCCTCTTATACCTGAGTCAATAAAAATAATCTCAACTAGATTAAACAGAACATTTTTATCAATGACAGATACAACAGGTTGCTTAGTATTAAATATTTTTATTTTTTATATGAAATGACTTCAGATTCTAAGTATATTAATGAAGTTAGAGTTCCATAACATACAGTACTTCTCCACCACTGGCTTATACTGGAAATACCTACAGAGGCTTGTTAAGCGATGGTTTTGTTGGTTGAACAGCAGGATCTTTGCATTACAATGTATGAGGAATGTTTACAGTCAATATTTCACTTTGTGTCTACAGAGAAGCTTCTCATTGTTCAACATTAGCTGCAGACAATAACAGATATGTTAATGCTCTGATCCTGTCATTCTGTTTCCAGGCAGAAGCCAAGACTTTGTCAAACTTAAGCCATTGTTGTTCTTCCTGTGATCTTGCTCTTCGGAAGCAGGTTGATTTAAACCCAATCTAACAGAGCCAAAACAGATTATGCATTACCGTTAATAACCACATCATACACACCAGTACACCTAATCCCTCAGTGTCGCTCTCTGCTGTGTGGCGACAGAGAAATGGGAATGGTTTACACTTTCAAGCTGCCAAGAGACTTAACCTGTCTGACTGGGTTAACATCACACGCTCTGAGTTTAATGCAGCTCTTGTTACAACCATAACATTAGGAGCACACGTTTGGCGAACTGCCACACAGCACCCAGATCCATCTCAGATGTGGTACCAGCACTGCATGTTCACAGCTGACTGCAGTTCACAGTAGCAATTAAGTGTAACGTGTGAAATGCAATAAGAAAAAACAGTGACAACATATATATGATGGTAATACTGTAAGTGGACAGATGTACCCCATCTGTCCATGACCATTTCTGAGAGTCTGGGTCCGTTTGTGTCCTCAAGCGTCCTGGAAAACCTTCACACGTGTTTCCAGCTGTTTGTTTTAATGCTAAGTGTGAACAGTCACATAGCAGATATACGAGGGTAATTCAAAAAGTTCTAAGACAAATGCCATAAATTCAAACTGAGTCAAACTAGTTCAACAAAAT
>JAPQRQ010022699.1:0-14271 GCA_037367365.1 Apogon talboti
AAAAAAGACCCAAAAAACAAAATGCCAAGAAAACAACCTAAACTGAGCTAGGATGGTAAAATGTCCAGATGGTGGCGATAAAGTGGCCAAAATGCTGCCTTTAAGAAACTCATTAAAGAAAAGAAGTGATAAAAATAAAATCCAAACTAGACAAATTTTGTTTATGGAGTAAATGAATAAGGTCTGATGGAGGATTTATGATGGTTTCAATGCAAAAGAGACAAAACTGATGTAAGATGACGACATATGAGGATAAAGACATAAAAGAAATGGATTGGTGGAAACGACGCAAAAAATAAAAGAAAAATATACACAAACGACAATGAAAATGTCAGACAAGACTAGAAAACAACCTAAAGGAAGCTAAGATGTTTTAACAGGAAAGAAATGACACAAATGACGCAAAAAATTGAAAATGTAAAATGTAATGACGGCAATACAAAGAAGAGAAACGTCGTATTTCTACTGTCAAACATGAAGAAAATGGGCTAAAATGATCGTTGGGATTTAGAATAAAGACCGGTGAAGTTTTAACCAAAGCGTCAGAAAGTGACCAGATGAGATGAGAACCATTAAGAAACAACTTTTAGAGTCAAAGAAATGAAGTGATAAAAATAGAGTCATAGTTTTCTCCACTGGACTCAGCTGTAAATATAAAGAATGGAGCTGGATGGTGAAATGTCAGTGTTTCTTCTACATAGGTCAGGTCAGGCTAATGCTAATGCTAATGCTAGGTGCTGTGTGTGCTAGGATGGGTAACTTTTAAGAGGAAAACACTCATGGCCACACTGACTACGGTGCGGTGTTAGCTAGAGATAGCACCAGTTCACTCCTGCTGCTTCTTCCTATTATCGACGATTGTAAAATCAGCTTATAGCGCCACCGGGTGGACACTCTCATGTGTCATATCTTTAACTCAGTTACATTAGCCAAGTGGAAGTTAAAGGTTAAAGGCTTTGATTAACATGTAAAAATGGGTAAGATATGTCCCGTCGTCTGTCTGTATTCACCATCATGCTGTTTGTTAATGTAGATCCTTGTATAGAACTAGAAAATACTTGATATTTGACCACTAAGCTACATGAAAAATGACTCGATTGCTAACGAAATGCAAAGTCAATGAATCTAAGTTAACATCAGTAACAAAACTTAACATTAGGGTTAACTTACTTTATCGTCCCCATAAGGTCATTTGGTCTGTGCATTTTACCCATCCTAATAAACACATAGCATTAGCATTGGTCATTAGCATTAGCAATTAGCAGCCATTGAACGCACATATTCATCAGGTTGCCTGGTTGCACCCCTAGTGGTAAAAGTCAGTATAGCCGTTCAGTTGAATGATTGGCTTTGTACATTTTTACCCCAGTTACCCTCGTTAACGGCGACAGATGAGCTCGTGGAGGCGGAATCTAAGATTCAATCGATACAATGATGATGTTTTTCCACCACACTGATTCTGTAAGTGTTTAGTAATTCATGCATAATATCACCAATATTGCATCTTAACAGCAGGTCTGGACACGGTGAATGATCAGATCTAGATGAAACCTGAGTGTTAATGTATATCTGAACGTAGACATGCTGCTACTACGCTTTATGCTAACTGGTTTTTTGTTTGTTTTTTCGTGTCTGCATACATGCTAAAGCAGTCCCTTTTCAAACTATTTACATCGGCATTTCAGACAGACAGACAATTAATTTTAAAAATGTCAGATCCATAGGTGGATAATTAATAACATCAATAAAAATGAGTACAAAAAAATTACAAAATAGGCAACAAAATGGACAAAAATAAACAAATAAGTAGCAAAATTAACAAAAAGAAAAAATATACTAAGATATACTATATGTAATAAATGAAAAATGTGAAAAAGATCTGGGTAAAAACAACCTGGATAATAACTGTAATGTGCCAAAATAAAACTGTAATATTCAGATTTTTAATTCAAAAAGTGGTGGATTGTGGATAAAAAGGTGTTGTGTTTGTGTGCATTTACGTACCTTTGCACACTGTTTATGGCTCTGACACCAGCCCAGGGATCCGTTATTCTGCAGAGACAAAGACAGTGGTTGGTCTAATTGAATTAAGTCTATTTTAACACTTTAATTACAGGCTGCGGCGCCGCCACAGCGTAATTACAGTTTGTCAAACCACCATCACACAGCTTTGTTTCAACACAACTGGGACTTTTCTGTATGAAGACAAATGATTAACCCTTTAAATATCGTATTATGAAGTAAAATAGGTTTTATAACACAAAACTATTTCATTATTATGTGAAAATATATGTGACAAGTGGAAATGAAAATATTTCATCATAAAATAAATATAGTTGACTATTACTGTATAAATATCATTATAAAGTGAAAGTATCTGGTTTTCAACTCAAAATATACCAGTATAGCATGGAAATGCCATGTTCTATTGTGCAAATATGTCATTATAGGGTATTAATATGTCATTATTGTGTGTAAATATGTCATTACAGTGTGTAAAATATCATTATAGGGCATAAATATGTCATTACAGTGTATAACTATGCCATTGTATTATGTAAATAGTCATGATAGTGTATAAATGTGTCATTATATTGTATAAATGTGTCATTATAGTGTATAACTATATTATAGTGTATAAATATGTCATTACAGTGTATAAATGACATTATAGTGTATAAATATATCATAGTGTGTAAATATGTCGTTACAGTGTATAAATATGTCATTATAGTATATAAATATATCATAGTGTATAAATATGTTGTTATAATGTATAAATCTGTCATTATAGTGTATAAATATGTCATTATAGTGTATAAATATATCACAGTGTGTAAATATGTCTTCATATTGACAGTAAATCAGTAAAATGTCCTGCTGAGTGTTTTTCTTTTAGATATAGTTGTGATAAAGTGGGCGGAGTTGGAGTCGGTCCTGATGAAACGTGACTTTTATTGGTTCCCGTCGCATCGTTTCGACTCACGTTTCCGCGGCAACTCTGAATGTCATTATTTTTCCGGTCGGTTCCATGGCAGCTGACCGAGCGTTTCCAACTCTGACATTCACGGAGTCGATAAATAAATAGAGCGTGATGGATGGCGAGTTACAGCGCCTCCAAACCCCCTCGCCAACCATTAAACCGCACACGCTCAGAGGTGATGGCGACGAGACCCGACTGATGGGAAACCATACTCAAATGAGTCCACGACGCCCGGAAACTTACCACGAAGGCAGGAAAATATCATCAGAACATTAAAATATCAACTTATAAAGTCAAACAAATGTCAGAACAGCAAACTGTCACTATGTTATTAATGAAAAATATAATATTATAAGACGACGATACATCTTCAAAACAATAATATTATTCATTATAATGTGGAAAAAATCTTGTTATAACATGGAAATATCCTGTTAAAATGTGAAAAGAGGTCATAATAATTAAAATATTTCACCATGACTTTAAAATACATCTTATTATGGTGTGAACACATCTAGTTAGAATGTAATCGTATGTTTCAGAGTTACATAAAACTGGAATGTTCCGTAATACAGATGTGTAGAAACTAAAAGGTGGATAAAACAAACTGAAATAGTTTAGTTTTATTGTCTTTTATATTAGTTTTAACAAATTTTAAGTCTGTTTAAACCATCTCTTAGTTTGGTTTTATTATGCTTTAATCTAGTTACACAATCTTTAAGTCTTCTTTAACCATCAAATAGTTTGGATTGACAGTATTTTACACTTATTTTAGTAGATTTTAGTCTGTTTTAACATCTTTTAATTTAGTTTTACTGTCTTTTATACTGATTTTGTCTAGTTTTATTTTGTTAAAACCATCTTTTAGATGAGTTTTATTATCTTTTAGTCATTTTTTCCATCTTTTAAGTTTAGTTTTACTACTGATTTTTATCTAGTTTCATTTTGTTAAAACCATCTGTTAGTTTGGTTTTATTATCTTTTAGTAATTTTTCCCCATCTTTTAGTTGAGTTTTTCTGGTTTTTTTTACTGGTTTTACCAATGATCTTTATCCTTTATTCAGTCTGTGGATCCATAGAGTTGGTTTGTTGGTGGTTTTTGGTAGAACTAAGTGTGTTCTGGTACCAGACTGACCCCTGATGGTCAGAGTTTGTACATTTAATAAGACATAGAACCATTTTAAATGAGTCCAAAATGGTTTGAGCTGCTCCATTGGTCCAGATGGACATGTTTCTATACAGTCTATAGTTAAAATACACCAAAATAAAGCATAGAAGAAAAGCCAGCAAACAACAAATGATTAGTCTATTCATTTTTATTCATTTTCTTCATAATTTTGCTTGTATGTGTTCATTATTTTCCTCATATTCTCATTTCTGTTTATTTAGTTGATTATTTTGCAATTTTTTTTATTCATTTGCCAATTATTACACATTTATATGTTAGGAAACACCTGAAAAATCAGATTTCATGTTCAACCTTTACATGTATCGATAAATATGACTTCAATTCTTCTGTAGAGAGCAAGTTTTTGTTTTTTGTTTTTTTTAAGCTAATCATTTATGGAGAAAAATCATGCACTTTCACATACTGAAGACATGAAAACATCAAGGATAGGCATTCATTTTCTTGATTATGTTAGCTTATTTTGTCCATTATTTTGCTTAATTTTGGTCATTTTCTCCATTATTTTGGTCATTTATGTTTGTCAGGTTTATTTTCTACATTTTGTTAATGATTTTTTTAATTACTTTGCTTGTTTTTGTTCATTTTGTCAATTATTTTGCCTATATTATCCTTTATTTTGGTCATTTATGTCATATGTAAGCTCATTTGCCAATTATTGAACATTTAGAAGCTTAAAAAACCACCTTAAAAATCTGACTTCATCTACAGCCTTTACATGCATCCATAAATATGACATCCACTTTCACATCATATTATTTCACCGAAGACATGAAAATATCAATAACAAGCATTAATGCTTTTATTATTTGGATTATTTTATGTATGATTGTTCATTACCATGGTGATTTTTGGTCATTTTCTTCACTATTTTACATGGTTTTTGTTCAGTTTTTTGATTCTTTGGTTATGTCTGTTTATTTATTTGATATTTTGTCTATTTTTTTGTTCATTTTGTTCATTATTTGTGCTCATTTTTGCTTGTTTTCTCAACTATTTTGGTCATTTCTCTTAATGTTTTTGATCCATTTGTCCATTTTGTTCATTGTTTCCTTCTTTTTTATCTTTTTTATCTGTTATCTTGCTCATTTTTGTTTATTTTGTTTATTACTTTGGTCATTTTCTTCACTATGTTGCTCAGTTTTTGTTCATTTTCTTCATTATTTTGCTGATTTTAGTATTTTTTATTTTGTCCATTTCTGTTCATTTTCTTTGCTTTTTTTGTTAAATTTGTTCATTACCTTGGTAATTTCTGTTTATTTATTTATTTGATATTTTGTACATTTTTATTGTGGATTTCAGACGACTGAGTGAAAAAACAGATTTATTCTTAATGTTGCAGTGCAGTTTTCTTATATTTTGGTTTTTAATCAACAGTTTGTAAATTAAATCAAACCTTTATAACCTTTATAACTTTTGTTCTCCGAGTTCCACCATAAACCATGATAAAAAAAATGCACTAACGTAGTAAATCATTCTGAAAATCTAGTGTTTTGCAGAGAAACTTTATGTGATTAAGAATAAATTAAACAGTTTCTGTTAATTAAGTCGATTCATTTGTCCATTATTGTTCATTTTGTTAATTTCTGTTCATTTTCATTATTTTGTTCATTTCTGTTAATTTTGTTCATTATTTTGTTCATTTCTGTTCAGTTTCTTCATTATTTTGTTCATTTCTATTCATTTAATTCAATATTTCACTCATTATTTTCCTGTAGATTTCATTATAACATAATAAAACTTCCGTTCCCGCCCCCTCGGAGCCGGTCCGTGCGTCACGTGCCGTTCCGTACCGGTCCGTGCTTACCTGTGTCGGTGAGGAGAGCGCGGCCACGCGGTGCAGACCCAGGCAGCGCGAGGCGCATCGTGCCCGGGACACGCTCTCCGCCCAGGACTCTCCATGGTCCGGATCCTCGTGCCGCTTCCTGGCGCAGACTCCGGAGCTCAGCGCGAGCGCAATAATCCACAGACACGCGCTACTCAGGACGCGACGGCTCCGGCGGCTCGTGAGCAGAAGCATGGTGTGGTCGGTGAGCGTGACCGCGGAGGAGGAGACGCACGAGCAGAATGAACCGGGTCCAGCTGACGAACGGGTATATGAACCAGGGCGGAGTTACAAGCGTGAGGCGTTAACCGAAGGGACCGGGTCCAACCCAGACCTGGATACGTGTCCAACCCAGACCGAGTCCAACCCAGACCTGATCCGCGTCCAACCCAGACTGGGGCCAACCCAGACCTGGAACCGGGTCAAACCCAGACCTGGAACGAGATCCAACCCAGATAAACTGGGTCCAACCCAGACCTGGAACTGGGTCCAACTCAGACCATCTCTAACCCAGACCTGGAGCCGGGTCCAACCCAGATAAACCAGGTTCCACCTAGACCTGGAACCTGGGTCCAACCCAGACTTGGATCCCCATTCAACCCAGACCGGGACCCGGGCCAACCTAGACCAGAACCCGGGTCAAACCCAGACCTGTAATCTAGGTCCAACCCAGACCAGAATCTGCGTCCAACCCAGATTGGGACCCGGGCCAAACCCAGACCTGGAATCCGGGTCCAACCATAGACCGAGTCCAACCCGGACCAGAACCCGGGTCCAACCCAGAACGGGAACCGGATCCAACCCAATCCTGGATCGCCATCCAACCCAGACCTGGAACCAGGCCGAACCCAGACCCGGGTTCAGGTTTAGACCGTGCAGACTGATCCAAACCAAGATCTGCTTTATTTAGTTAGTTTTCCTTCATTTTCTTTAAAATAAATAAATATTATGGTGATTTTATTGCCTGTTATGTGTTTGTACTAATTCTGTTGAACTCTGTTAAACTGTTTAACTGAATTATTTTGCCCATATTTTCCACTACTTTGTTCATTTCTATTTATTTAGTTGATATTTTGCCCACTTTTGTTGATTTTCTTGTTCATTTTTGGTTGTTTTCTCAACTATTTTGGTTTTGTTTTTTGTTAATCTAGTTCATCCATTTGTCCATTTTGTTCATTGTTTCCCTTTTTTGTTCATTTTCTTCATTATTTTTGTTCATTTTGTTGATTCCTTTGGTCATTTCTCTTTAATAACTTGAATATATTTCACTCACAGGTAGATTGTTTTTTTGCTGCTGATGAAGTCGTGGTTTTTCGTGGTTTTCAGGGAATCCCATCTCACTAGTAGCTGAAAAACACCATTTTTACAGCATCTTCTATTAAATTAACCACAAACATCATCCTGCTCCAGATTCCAGTTTCCTCGCCCTGGGAAAGGAGAAAACATGACGTGTCGGAAACTCTGAGGAAATCCTCCTCGGGTTGTCGGTTCACATCCCGCCGCGTTAACGAGAGGCTGATTTCTCATTTCCAAACCCACTCGGAGGGTTTTTACGAGGTTTTACAGCTGAGTTTGTACCTGGGACTGAGTGAAAGTGTCAGGTTTATTCATATAAACCTGTACTTTTATAGACTCGGAACCACGAAAACAGGAAAAAACGGTACAAATATGGAGGGAATATTACGGAAAACAGGAAAATCAGACTAAGATCAGACTTTAGTGAAGATGTTAAAGAAGTAGATGAGATTAAACAGAGAAGAATTACATAGAGATAAACCAACAAATCAATTAAATAAATGAAAAAACTGATCATAATAACAACAAAATAAACCAAATAATCAAGAAAATGATCAAAATAATCCACAAACTGGATAAAATTAGTAGAATAATCAAGAAAAGTATGAAAATGATCAAGAAAAGGCATGAAATGAACCAAACAATCCAAAAAATGAACAAAATCAGTCATAAACTGGATAAAATAAGAAAAATAATCCCCAAAACAAATTAATTTAACCACATACTTGAGAAAATTTGCAAAATCAGCCAATTTATAAAAAAGAGGCATCAAAATGATCAAGAAAAAGAATGAAATAAACCAAAACAAACAACAATAAACAACAAAAAAGGATCAAAATAACAACAAAATAAACTAAATAATCAAGAAAATGAGCAAAATCAGCCATAAACTGGATACAGATTAGCAAAAAATAACCCCCAAAAAAGGAATTTAACTAAATAATCAATCAAATCAGTAAAATCCAACAAACTACAAAAAATTGGCAAAATAATCAAGAAAATTATCAAAATGATCAAGAAGAGGAATGAAATAAACCAAAATAACAAAAATTGTGCAAAATAACTAAATAAATCAAATAAAAGAAAATGAGTAAAATCGGCCATAAAATGGATAAAAAGGAGCAAAATAATCAAGAAAAGGAATCGAATAAACCAGTATTCAACAAATTAAGCCAAAATTAATATTATTCATCAACAAATTCAAAGTTGTAACCTCTTCCATTTATCCAACAATGAACAAAAAACATGAATATTTTTGGGGAAGAAAATGGTAAAGAAATTAAAGCAGTAAATTTGAAAGAAAAAACAAAATTAGATCTATATTTTCTATGTTTATAAAATCATATAATTAAGGAGAAAAAGAGTTAACTTATGAGAAAAACAATCTAAACTACAAGAAAAAACTTAAATATTCTGTTAGATTGAAGCAGTAAATTACAAGAAAAAAATATGAGAATAACTTAAAGGTGTTGTTTAAATAACTCATCAAGATCAGATATTTTCACAGTAAAACTTGATTTTTCGTACATTCACGCTCCTTTTCAGTCGTGTTTTTTTCATTTTTCTCACTGATTGTTATGTTGCTGTAAATCTAGTGGCTGTCTGCTGTTACTTACCTTTGTCCTCTTCATCCTCCTCCTCATCATCATCACGTTTGACCTCCTCCCGCCTTTGTCCGGATGTCGTCCTTTGCCGCCGCCGTCTGATTGATTACCTATGTACGACCTTGTTTCTGAAGCAAAGACACAGATTTAACCATAAACAAGTCGTTCCTTTGGGTTCTGTGGTTGTTTTGGTGGTTCAGTTTTTACTTCATACGCTGTGAGTATTTTTACTAATTCACATTTTTTTGTGTGTTTTCCTGCATTAAATTAACCCGTTATCTTTACACCATGTGTTCATTTTAAAGCAGATTCGAACTGAAGTCGTTGAGAGTTCTTTCACATCCTTTAAAACAATCGAACAAATGCATCCAGATGAAATCCTTTTGTAAATCTGCTAATTAAGACAATTAAGGCAAAATGATTTTAAGCAAATCATGCATAAACTGAACTAGAATGAATAAAATAATAAAAAAATGAGCAAAATCATAAATAAATTCAGAAAAAGTGGCAAAATAATCAACAAAAGGTAGCAGTACTTGATAAAAAAGGAACAAAACTGAACAAAATCTTTAACAAACTCAACAAAAACAAGCAAAATAATAAATATGATAAACCAAAATGAACCCAGTACTCAAGAGGATGAATAAAAATGAACAAAATCATACATAAACCGAACAAAAAAGAACAGAATAGTCAAAGATCATTTATATAATAAAATGCTCTAAACAAAATAAAATGAACAAAATAAAACAAAAAGATCAAGAAATAATTAATGAAATTTACCAAATAACTAAGAAAAACCATAAAATCATGAACAAATCTGTGAGAAATTTTGAGCCAAAACTCAAAAAAAAGGAGGAAAAAAAGGGGAAAAAAAGAAAAAAAGTCATTCTGGAGACTCGACAACTTATCAAAAATCATTATAAAGCTGTTTCTTTTAAATATAATTGTGTTGTTTTCAGCCAAGAAAGAAAGAAAAACACTGAAAGATGGAAAACACAAGTAAGTATGTTTTGCTTATTACAATCCACAAAAACACAGTTTTTAAGACAAACAAACAAAACAAATCAGGAAAATCCTTGGGTTTTGACAATAACACATCATCTGTGTAACATATCTGTCTTGAAGTTAATTAGTTTAGTTTAGTTGTTATACCATTAAAAAAAATAACATTAATCCACCAAAACCATCCTTGTAAGCTAGCAGTGTGTCTACATCGTAGTATCCATGGCTCAGACAGGAAAGGGGTGTGGCCAACATCAGATCATTTGCATTTAAAGGCACAGACACTGAAACAGTGTACAGGAAGGAAAAGGGAAAAAAATACAAGGAAAATCTTTGGGTTTTTCTGCTGAAATATGATGTTTGTTTCTGGATAAATTCATTGTGATATTGGCTGAAATGTTGATTTATATTTCTTTGTTTCAATTGTTGTGTTTGTCCATTTTGGTTTATTTTGTCCATTATTTTGTTCGTTTTTGGTCGTTTCTCTACTATTTTCGTCATTTCTCTTAATTGAGTTGATCAGTTTGTCTATAGTTGTGTAGTGAAAACCACATGTGACTGGATGATGTTGTGTTTCCTTTTACAGATCATTTCCTCACTGTTGTTTTCAACGCCGTCAGACTGAAGTTCTTCAATCCCAATAACCAACATTAACCTGTTTCACTGTAGAAACCAGAAATGTTGACTTTTCTCTGATCTCGATGCCTCCTGGATGTCTGTGTTTGTTGGAATCCTGTTTAGGTCCGATGGGGAAAGACCCCGCGGCAGCGCTGGAGGTTCTACATAGTCCACCGGGTCCTTGAACGCATCATGACTCACCAATGGGACATATGTGGACTTGTTTCTGTAACCAGAGGGAAAAATGAACAATAAAAACCTGATGAATAATGGGTTTAAGTCAAAGCAGGTAAAGGAGCAGACAGTCGTGAACGTCTAAAATATGAGTTTATCAGGAGGAGGATGAAAGAACCTGCAGCAGAGTCATATTCAGACATTACCTGAACTGCAGTGTTAATGAACATGTCTCTGTGTGGATTTATTGAACATATGGTTCATTTCCATGAAAATAAACCCAGGGGCAACACAACATATGCTCATGTCTGTTGGATTGGACAAATCAACATTTTATTCTATAATGATAAATAATAATGATGACAATAAAGAGTAAATGATTACCATATAAAAGCAGGTTCAAAACGCAGTAACATAGAAGGTTTAAGTTCACAGAAACAACCATTTATAGTAATTAGTATATATTATAAACATAATAATCCCACACATGCAAATCAGGTGCAATAAGTCATGCAATAATCTTCTGTCCTGCAATAACAATGCAATATTTATCAAAAATAAATGCACTATATTTATTTAGATTTGGTTAATATGTATACATACTGTTTACATTAATACATATTGTTAATATTGTTCATATATGCATACTGTCACATACTGTTAATACTGTACATTTGCATTTATTCACATTTTGTCCATTTTTATCTTTTATATTACTTAGCTCTAGTCTCATGTTCTTATGTTATTGTACAATTTATATTCTATTTTCTTATCTTATTTTTAGTTTTTATAATTTTATATTAGTTCTATTCTTATTTCTGTAGTACTGTTGTTTTATTGATATTGTTGCACTGATTGGAGTAGCACAATGACATTAAAGGCCATTCTATTCTATTCTATTCTATTCTATTCTATAAAAAGAATGGTTTTAGACATAATACTTAACAGAAAACACATTAATCTGAGCAGCAGTAAAGGTTCTGATAATACAGGTGGAAATAAAGGGATTTAATACAACTGTATTTTTGACATGTATGATGTATGATTATATTCGCACAATTTGAGGGTCAATGGAAAAGCGACTAGTGACAAACTGTATTTTACAATAATTATTTCCATGTGTTGATTAGATTAGTGGATCAACAGATATTAAACAGTTCCATCAGTAGATGGTTCTGGTTGCCGGCAGCTGTTGAGGTCTTCGAAGGTTAAGAGTTTCTAAAATTTTCCATCCTCCAACCTGGACTGTTTGACCATTCATTCATGCATTGATTAAAGTTAAGGTTAACTGTGTCTTGTTTTGTTTTTTTACCCTGTAAGGATTTTACCCATCCTATTACACATACGATACCTAGCACGAGCAATAGCATTAGCATGTGTTTCATTAGAATTAACATATAAGACACAGCACTTAGCATTAGCATTTAGCATTAGGCAGCGCCACTTTTTTATTTTAGTTCAAGGTTCATGTACTGTCATTCAATAAGTTAAAAACACGAAAGAACAAAAACTGTTCAGGTCCGTAATCTAAAAGGGATGAGAATAATAAAAAGTAGGGGGGGTCATGGGGGTTGTCAGTGATGTCATCATCACTTTTCTACCTGTTTTTAATGATTCCTAGGGAGGACTGGTCCTAAAAGGTAGTAACACACATTGAGAAACAGCTAATCTATTCATGGGAATGGAACCCCTCCAGCCTAGGGCCACAGCTGTCACTGGTGTGGAGGTATGGATAATAATTCCAGGCGGGGTAATCTTCTTAGTTTGGGTATGTCCAAGGCTATCAGTAGCTGCTGGAGAAAGCACATGCAGTAAATTGGTGTATATGTGAAACTGACAGTGAGGAAAATGTGAGGAAATAAACAGATGTTTGACCAATGTTTCAACCAGGAAACCCAGCGACAGCCTCATTAAAAAACGACCCGCAGCTATTTCTGCACATGGAAGCAGTTTAACAGGTAAATCCAATGCCTGTACACAACCGTACGGCCAAACATGCGGCCATTATCAGCTGGAGATAACGCCCCCCCCCCACACACACACGCACAGGCACACACACACACGCGAACACTCACCCACACACACGCACACACACACACACACACACAAACACACACATACTCTCAACCCCCCCACCACACACTCAGCAAAGCCTCGGGGGAGTTGACCCAACTCCTTTTTTATGAGGCGTACCCCATTAAACGGGGCTTCCCTTCAGTAACAAGTGCCCGTGAGCACTGTGGAAAGACCATTCTTCTGTCCACGGGAAGCCTGAAAGACCCCACACCGATGGCTGGGATTCCACCAGCAACACATGCAGAGAGGAAGACACACACATTAACAAGGAATGGAAAGAAAAACGCCACAGGAATCCACACCCAGGGCTTGGACTGATTTATCTGGTGGTTTAGAAAGTATCAAGCTTCCATTTGAACATCAAACTAGAAGAAACTCTGAGGTTTTACAGATGAGAAACACAAGTAACTGGACAATCAAACAGAGTAAGGGTTATAATCTGTGAAGGTTTGGACCGATAATTGACAAAATGATTCACAGGGTTCATGAATAAAGCTTAACATCAGTGTACGAGTGCATGACTGGTTTGGTTGATAACATATTTGAAGAGGTTCATCAAGATTATTATAAATGTTCTTAATTATATAAACCAATGTTGTCCCCATCACAATGTCATCAAATGCTCCAGGCAAAAATGTGTTTTTAGACACAACACTTTTAGCTAGCTGGAGCTTTTAACGACTTCATGTCTCAGCAGAAGATTTTTAAGTGACACCAGATGACTGTAGCATTTATCTATCCTTTGATATGGTTGAATGGCCATATTTGTTTAGAGTCTTGGAAAAAATTGGTTTTGGGGCTGTATTTATTGACTTGATTAAATCGCTGCACAGCTCTCCCCAGGCCAGGGTCATCTCTAATGGGATCACCTCTGGCTCATTCTGGCTTTATAGAGGCAACAGACAGGGGGACCCAGCTAGTCCCACCCTTTTCGCCCTCGCAATTGAACCGTTGGCGGAGACCATTAGAAACAATCCTAATATAAGTGGTTTTAAGGTTGGCACTGGTATACACAAGATTTCACTGTTTGCAGATGATATTATTTTATTTTTGACCAACCCCGAACACTCACTTACTCATCTCCAGGAAGTATTGGGGACATACAGCTTATTCTCCGGATACAAGGTTAACCTCAATAAAAGTGAGATACTGCCGCTATCTGACTTTGATTTCGGTAGAGTTAAGCAAAAGTTTCCTTTTAAACGGTCCCCCACGGGCTTTAAATACCTAGGGGTGTTTGTGGATAATAACCTTAAAAATCTCTATAAGCTTAATTTAGTCAGTCTGCTCCAAAGGGTGGGAGATGATTTGAAAAAATGGATGGACCTGCCCCTCACCTTATTAGGTAGAATTAATGTCATAAAGATGAACATCCTGCCCAGACTTTTATATATGTTCCAGGCACTTCTGATCCACGTTCCAATGATATTCTTCTCCTCTCTTAAAAAAATGGTTAGACGGTTCATATGGCATGGTAAGACGCCAAGAGTTAGCATGGATAAAC
>JAPQRQ010022717.1:0-14269 GCA_037367365.1 Apogon talboti
CCGGTGAGGTCGCTTTATCTTGTATGTATGTAATTGTACTGTTGTTTTGTGAAAAATCAAAAATAAAATAATATAAATGGTCAGAAATACCCCAAAAGTCATGATTTCAATTAAAAAATAGAATAGAATCAAATAAAATAAATAGATTTAAAAGACCCTGTAAGTTATGATCTCATTCAACTGAATATGGCCTCAATTTCAACTAGCTACTTTTAGTACAATAATATAACTTGGCATTATTCCACTGCGGAATAGCCCTGTCAAATGTACAGTGTCATTTGCAGCACAGTCTCAGCCTGTGTAGCAAATACAGGAAATCCTGAACAAGGCCTTACCCTCTGCCCCACTTCCACTCCTGACATAATTTAACTGGGTGGTGAATGACTGTGCGAGTGTGAATGAGTGTGAATTAGGGGTGCAGAAAAAAATCTATTCTTCGATGCATTGCAAAGCGGACGTGCCATATTATGGATCGATACAGAAATGTCAAAAAAATCGATGTTCTGAATGTAATGTTATTTTAAAAATGTTGACGGTGTAACTAAAACGCGGAACTATATTGTGAACGCCGTGCTGCCCCGACCAGTTTATGGTGACACACACACAAAACAACCAAAAAAAAAAAAGGCAGAAAAACCAATCTATGCAGCACCTACAACTCTGTTAAAAGCTACTATTATGGAAACATTTTGGTTTCTATGAAGTTGAGGGGAAAAGGGACCTGGAAAAAAGCCACAGTATATGCACGGTGTGTCGAGTGCCAATGAAGTATTATGGGAAAATGACGAACATGATTAAGCATGTTCATCTTTCCGTTGGTTCTTTGCAATCTGTTGCCAGGTACATATATAACGTTCCAGTTGACACATTTTTGTTGGCTCAATAAAAGACAATCAGCTTGTTTTCATTATGTATCATTAAAAAAGCACTTAGTTGTAAAAATACCAAGTACTTGTCATATAGTGAGAAAAATATTAATTAACTGCGTGGCGCATCCACAATCATTTATAATCGGATCATAACCCTCTGAATCGGGATTGAATCGAATCGAATCATCAGGAACCTAGCGATGTGCACCCTTAGTGTGAATGAGCACGGACCTGCTCCCGCTGAGCCCTGATGGTCTGCTCCTTCTCTTGTAGTTTCCTCCCCATCTCCTGCTGCAGCTTCTGGCTGTGCTCCTGTTGCTCCGACACCAGCAGCTGCATTTGGCTCAAGTCATTCAACAGCTACAAAGAAAATCAATAAATGTAATTAATACAGATGCCATGATGCTATGATAATTATGATGCCAAATACTAAAACATACCTGATTCTTTTCTGACTCAATTTCTTCCATCCTGGATTCCCACTTTATATCCTAAAAGGGATCATTTCATGGTATCAGGTTGAAATCTGAATAACTCAGTTGCTTCAGTTTTGCCACACTGAGCCTGTTTACATGCACACCAATACTCCGATCATGCTCCGATTTCTGGAGTTTTATTATTCAAGTGATCATGTAAACAGGATAATCTGATCTGTTTTATCAGATAACAGAAATAATCTGATTATGAGAAATCGGATTAACACACCTGGATTTCTCCCCGATACTCCCATGTCTTCCTGCATGTATACAGGTCAATCTGATTTATTTCATTCTTTTACGTCAGCGCATGTATAAACAATTAAAATGGTAGAAAAATCACGATGTACATACGTACTCTGAAATAAATCCGATAATGGAGTGGAGCATCTAAAACGGGGTTTTTCAATTATTGCAGTTCTGAAGTGCATGTAAATGTGTCAGATCAGATTATTACAATTATCCGATTACTCCCAGTTATCAGACTTTTACGGTCATGTAAACAGGCTCTCTGACCTGTTTTTTGAGCTGTTGCTCCAGCTTTCGGATTGCTTGAGACTGCATCTCTATGTAGTTGTCTAGATCTCTCTCTGGCTGTGACTGAACGGGACTGGGTGCTTTTTCTTGTTTGCTGTACTGATTTGCTTCCTATAAGGTGGATAAAAAAAATTAGTAAATGAAAAAAGAAAGATAACTCTAAAGGATTTATTCAGATTTCTTTTTCGTACATTAAGAGCCTGAATATTTCTGGAGTAAAGAAATTCCATCTCCCGGCGCATGCCATCCCTGCTGTCCTCTATCTTTCTGTCCATGCGAGCCATCTCCTCAGCCTTAAAACGGTCCAGTTCTCTCTGAACATCTCTGTGCATCGACTGCTGTTCTTTTTCCTGAAAACAGACAGCTTCATCAGAGATCACAAAAAATAGGACCAATTGCCCTGCAGCTCACCAGCATATTCTATCAAGAAGCAATAACAAGTTGAATTTGCGAGGTTGTCAGGTTCTGCCGCTCTGTTAGAGTCCTGTGGTCTTGATGCAGGAGATCAATCTCCCAATAGTCCATATATGACTTCCTATCAGTGCTCAATAGTAACTTTATCTCTATTCATTCCCATGTTATAAGCCATCAAATTATGGCCCATTACAAGTAGGCCTAAAGGCAAATTTTCAAAATTTGTCAAAAATTCAAAAATCAAAACTTCTCAAAACTGTGAACCAACTTTGTAGACATTGTCCCAAGGAAGCTACAAAAAAAAATTTAATGAATCTGACCATTAGTTTCATAGAAGATTGTTGAAAAGTAGACAATGGTGACCCTTCAAGGTCACTAAAGGTCAAAGGTCATGAACCCAAATGAAAGTCCATATATGACTTCCTATCAGTGCTTGACAGTAACTATAATGATATCTCCAACCATTTCCATGTTATAAGCCATCAAAATATGGTAAATGGAGTGCACTTATTTAGCGCTTTTTCCACACTATAAAGGTGCCTAAAGCGCTTTACACTACAAAATGTGGACCATTATAAGTACAGTCATATTTTAAATTTTCTAAAATTCATCAAAAATCCAAAACAATAGCACAGGGCCTATCAGCCGGTGAGCTAACAAACAAATGACAAGTGTAAAAGTGGACATTAACTGTGTGAAATATGTTTCTCCTGAATTTAAAAATCATGGCGTTGTCATCCTAAAATGAAATGATCTGTGACAATTTATTCTTGAAAATGAAGGAATTCTGCTCATGTGAGTGGTCTGGCTTTTGTACCTGGGCTATTTTGGCTTGCAGGGCTTGTTGCAGCTGAACAATCTGCTCCTTCAAACTGCTGACCTCAGATGTGAGGCTGTCAGTCTGAACTTTCTTATCAGTGTCTGACCGCAGCTCTGAAAGGAAGAAAAAGAAAGCACATCTATTAGTTTCAGCTTTGAGATGCTTTTGAGGAACATTGTTGTATACTTTTAGAAGCTTTTGATTGATTGATAGTATTTTATAAGTACATTATTAGTATGGTGTCTTAGAACTGAGTTTTTCTCTGTGTTTTATGTAAGTTTTTAGTGTTGATGCATGGCTGAAATTTCTATTATCTGCTGCTGTCTTGGCCAGGACACTCTTGCAAACGAGATTTTTAATCACAATGAGTGTTTTTTCCTGGTTAACCCATAAAGACCCAAACACCCACCGTTGACCAAAAACAATCTACTGATATAAACTGTTGATCTACTAATCCTATCAATGCATGTACATAATTGGTGTAAAATACAGTTTGTCATATTTTTATGGTCTTCACATATGACCCATTTGGACGTTCAGAATGTGGACACACCATCATCTTCTACAACACTGCTTCACCAGTAAAACCCATCATCAATGACAGTGGATGGACACATTTGTTTGTCTGTTCAGTTAATGATGTATTTTACTGAAAAACTCACTTTTTCTTCAGTTTTCTGTGTTTTGATGCAATAACCTCTGACTTTACTCTGAGCTTTTATGAACATCTACATGATCAGTAAATTAAACATAGGAAAATAGATGATTTTCAGTGGAAAAAAGTGACAGGGGCATCACACATGGGCACCTGTGCATGCAGCGACCGGCAGTGGAAAGTTGGCAGCTCTGTTGGAGTCCTTCATGTTTGTTTTTTAATGTTCTTAAGTGTTTTTATGTTAATTTAGTGAGTATCTAGTGTGGAAGAGTACTTGCCTAACGCTGACCTGACATAGATCTCTTTTTATCTTGTCCTGTTGAGGTTTTTAATGTACTTTCTGTTGGTGAGTGATGTCAGCGGAGCTATCATCCCAGAGAGGATACGTTACGTATGCTCTCGTGACATGTTGCTGCAAATGAACTGTGCAAGCACTCGAATGATGGATGTCACAAGAACCAGCGTTTATTCAGAGGGACCGTGGTTTCTCTACATGTGGTGTGAGGAAGAGAAGGACGTGGAGGAAACGAGGAGTCAAACTGCGCCTCAGGAGGCAGCAGTTCAGCAGGATTCCTCTGCCCTCCGTGATCATGGCAAATGTCCCTTCCATTAGGAAAAAAGGGGACGAGCTTTGGTACGTGTTTTGTGCGTGAAGAGAACTGTTGTTTTTTTCCCCCCAATATAATATTTTCATTTTGCTTGTCAGCAAAAACTGAATTTCACAGTATGAACAAATTATATCCCTGTACTGAATAAAATAACACTTTATGTACTGAACAATATAACACTGAATAATATAACAGTTTCTTATTCCTTGACTACTTGTATACAGAAGTAAATAAGTATAACAATTTTGAATATACAAAATGTAAACAAAAACACTTAAAACAATGGTCAAGTAGCTCCTTGACTACTGGTACATGAGGTAACCAATTTCAAAAGAAATTGGGGGGGTGGTTCCCCATAAGTACTCAGTACGCACAGGCCATATGGCTGCAGGCACCAATGATAAAGGGGACATGTATGTACTCATATGCTTATTTAAAAAAGAAAAGAGGACTACTGCCAAAACATCCGGGGTTTCAGCCTCAAATGCCCAGGTCTAACGACGCCCATGTATCCCACACTGGAGATTTGAATGAAGCCGGTGCATCTTCAAACTTCTGTCTCTCAACTCTGCTAGAGCTCACCATTTCCACGTATCTCTCTCTCTCTTTCTCTCTGTGAGCCACAACCGGTTCCAGTGAGAGGAGTGAGTGGGTGGAGGCACAACAGTGATTGGACATTAACTTGCGGGTATGGGCTTTCGCCTTGCTGGACAGGCACTCACACTCAGTGGCCTGTAAAGCACTACATAAAACGCCAACCTCTGGGCCATAAGGGCGGATTGTCCTGTGCAGGGCGGAATGAACGGTCCGGTATTTTCTCCGAGTACCATTGCAACCCCAGTTTATCTAATCAAAATAAATTGTGAATAACAATGTTTTTTTTCCCATCAAGTGTATTTAATTTTTTAATGCCGCTGGACATCAAATTTGATGCTTTTTAATGTAATTTAAGGCCTTAATTTTCACAAAATCTATTTAATGGCTTTTACTGCTTTTTAATGACCCACAAAAACCCTGGAATAACTGACACTGCAGCTCTGTCACTATCAAATATAGCAAATATAAATATAGCAAATATGTGCACCAGACGTTGAACTCCTGTCTGTGTGGCTGTGCCTGTTTTATTTGCCCCGTGAATTCCTCTGATATTTATAACAATTGTATATATTCACCCGAAGGAAAATGCTGCCTCTGCTGCCTGCATCATATATGACATCAAACAGAAACTGCAGACTATATCACCGGAGGCCCCAAACTTTCTACTGGGTGATTTTAATAATGTCACACTGGAAAAGACACTAACAAACTTTTATCAGTGTGTCTCCTGTCCAACCAGACATGGCAATGTCAGAGGTGATTAGTGTTTTGGGTCTGTTCAGGATGCTTTTAAATCACCCCCCCCCCCCCCCCCAGACTCTACAGATCACAACTGTGTGCATCTTCTCCCCACATATAAGACTGTTTTTAAAGAGGGAGAAAATTCAAACCAAGGATGTGAAAGTATTGACAAATGTCTTATATCTTATATTCCCTGCAGGGGTGCTTTGATTGTACGGACTGGGGAATGTTTGCGGAATCATGTAAGGACTTGGATGAACTGACTGATGTTGTGTGCTCATATTTAGCTTTCTGTAGAGATATGCTTATACCCAGTAAGAGGGTGAAAATATACCTAAACAATAAGCCATGGCTCAAAAAATATGTTAAGTCTTCTATGAAGAAAAAGAAACAAGCATTTCAACAAGGAGGAGCATTGGGTCTACACACAGCCACTACAGAGCTTAAAGTAGAGATTTTAAAGGCAAAACAAAGTTATAAAGCCACGCTGGAGAACAAAATGACTTTAGCTCATATACTGATTTTGCTATTGCTCTTAATGGCTTTTATAATTGTTTTAACATGTTTGATTTTAGCAAAGAAATACAGGCGCTAAGCCTTAGCTTGTGTGACAACCAGTATTTCTCTGTAACACAGGAGGAGGTTGAAAGAGCCTTTTACTGGACAAAGGTTAACAAATGTCATGGATCAGACAACATCTGTGGTTGGTTACTTAAAACCTGTGTAAAGGAATTAAGTCCAGTTTTCCACAGAATTTTTAACAAATCCTTGGAAACGCAGCACATCCCCCAGGATCTGGGAGGATGCTGTCTTGGTTCCAGTCCCTAAATCCAGTTGTCCCACGACACTGAATGATTTTAGACCGGTGGCTTTGACCTCGATAATTATGAAAATCTTGGAAAAAAACAGTTTGTTTTGAAATTCTGAAAAATACAGAGAATACTATTGATCAATTGGAGTTCGCCTATAGGCTGAAAAGGGGAGTAGAGGATGCGACACTCACTCTCTTTAACTCTTTTTAAACATCTGGAAGGAAGTGGGTGTCACGCGTGGCTTTTATTCATTGACTTCTCTTCTGCTTTTAACAGTTCAACTGCACATTTAAACCCAGAGACTTTTATAGAATTTTAACTTCAATAGTAATCTTGTGGGCTTTATTTTTTTTTTAACCAGACAGGACACAAAGGGTCAGAGTAAATGGCTTTTTTTATCTGACAAGGTGTGCTCCTCCACTAGGTCACCACAAGGGTGAGCGCTCTCACCCTTGTTATTTATTCTGTAGACCAATATGGGTCAGAGCGTTTTTAAGAACTGATATATTTTAAAATATGCCAATGATTCTGTGATTGTTAGCCTGCTTCGAGAAACAGAAAAGTCACGGCCCTGTCACTGACAACTTTGTCAGGTGGTGTGAGGACTCACACTCACAGCTCAATATAACTGAAGACAAAAGACATGGCTATTGATTTTAGAAAAAATGTCAACATACCTGAGCCCATCACAATCAAGGGACAAGTAATTGAACAAGTGAAATCTACGAAATATCTCGGGACTATCATCGACGCCACTTTGAACTTTAGATTAAACTGTGAAGCTGTGAGCAGGAAGGGACACCCGCATCTGTTTGGTCTAAAAAAGTTGTCCCGTTTCCACATTGACAGGACCATGATGACACTTTTTTAAACATGCTTTTATTGGGTCGGTTTTAACTTTTTCACTTGTGTCAGAAAAGAAAGGAATTCACTGAACCAGATCATTAAATGGTCTAGTCGGCTCACTGGGGAGTCGCAGCTGTGCCTCGAGTCGCTGTACACCAGGCAGTTCCAGCGGCTGGCCAGCTCCATATCAGGTGATGACTCCCATCCCCTGGCCAGTGAGTTCCAGCTGCGACCATCCGGACGGAGATTCACAGTCCCCAAATCTAGGACCACCCGCTACAGGAGCAGCTTTGTTCCTGCTGCTATTTCTCTTTTAATTAAGTCTTGATGCACTTTACTTCCTTTCTTGTGATCTGTCTTATTTTAAAGTGGTCTTAATTTATTTATCATCTCTTGTATCATATGTTTTTATATTTTTTATCAAGCTCTTAAAAAGGGTTTATATTGGCATTCTAGTGATATCTAATGACTTTTTTTCATTTTAGTCTGTTTTAACCATGATCAGTGAGCCGCTGGGAGTACCTGTCAATATCTTTGGTCAGTGTTGCTTTTAATCTGTCCTCTGTATGTTGTCCTGTGTTTTTAATGTTTATGTATAACGTTTGAGATGCCCTCTCCAGACTGCAGAACAAATCTACCTACGTGTACCAATAAAGTCACCTTGAACCTTGAAAAAATGCAAAATTCAGAGGATAATTATAATAAACAGTGAGAAATCACTTAGGAAAGGTTAAATAAAGAGGAAAATTCATTTGGGAACTACCATAAAAGTCACAGTGGGTCCTTATGGGTTAAATAACTAAAAAATACAAACATGTTTCAACTCTAAATAGAAGTTGTCAAATGTTTCTTCATACTCAATTTGTTTCCTGATGCATGAGATGTATCTGTCACTCAACTTTCTTTTTTTTTTTGCATCATCCATTTTTCCATCTAACCCTGTCCAAAACTGAACAGCATCTACTATGACTCCATGACTTACGGCTGTCATACTCGTCAGGGTGACGCCGCTGCATGTGACTCTGGAGGAAGCCGGAATTCAGGAAAGATTTGTCACAATGCTGACACTAAAGGAAACAAAAAAAGACACCCATTAACACTTCAAAGTATGAATTTTTGACAAAGAAACCAACAAATGTGACTGCTCTCTGCCTTCCTGTAACTGTTTATGAAATTTTAGTAATTGAATGACTGTCATACAGACAATTGCAATTAAACTTTCTTCTTTCTTTCCATTTCATGCCCCTAATCTTGTATGAAGTCTAAAAGCTACTGTATATATACAAATACACTACATGTAATGAATGATTATTTTAGGAAGGGAGATACAAGATGATATCATTTAAACAGTATCGTTAACACAGTCAAATTGGGGAAAATAATGTGGAAATATGATTTTCATTCAGCCATTTTCAAACAGATGAATGGAAATGGTTATTGCAATCAGAATTTGTACCCATTTTCCAGGATCAAATTTCAAGCACTTTTCAAGCACATTTAAGGGTCATTTTCAAACTTTTCCAGGACAGCACCTTATCACTGGGGTAAAATACATATCTACAGGAATACATATACTTAGGATTAATTTTTCACTTTTTTATCACAATCATGTACATTGTATTATGCTATGAACATCTAAAATTATGTTTCATAATAGCAAAAAGTTTAGAAATTAAAGAACACAAAGTTTTACCAAAAAAAGCCACTTGGCATTCTTGAGGCACATTTGCATCAAACCACAGATCAAGATAAAAATGTGCCTGGAGTTGCCCTAAGAGCACCTGGTAATTTCATTTTTTGACATAAAGTCTCATTTTTCAAAATGTATCACCTCTCTGTAAGTAACTTTGGCTATAATTGTAAGCACTTTCAAGCACTTAAACTAAAATTCAAGCACTTTTCAGACCTCGAACACACAACATTAAAATTGAAGCATTTTCAAGGATTTCCAGTACCCACAACCCTGTGTGTAGAAATAACCGTAATAGAGCGATAATATAATAGACAAACAGTAAACAAATTCAATAATGCTTTGTAATGTTATTTGATTTCAAACATTTCATTCAGTTACAAACAGTGCACAAATCAATTAACAATTGTTCAAATGAGGTCAGGCTGGAGGAGCCTCAGCGCCTGTGGGGTTTACAGAAGACCTGTGTGTCCAAACAGACAGACAGACAGACAAGCACGAGTGATGTTGATTTATTCCCCGAGGCAGGAGTCACCACACTTCAGCTCACTAACACTTCTGAACCAGAATAGACGCTGCATCTGCCACGAACACACACGCGCGGATCATACGCTACATTTAACACTGCCGCTCATTGTGCTTGTGACTTCATTCAATGTTAAATGCGCTGCTACTGATATCTTGTCGCACCATATGGCGGCAAAGACTGAAAGGCAGCTACACGACACGAAGCGGTGGGGCAATACGGCAGCTGGAATAATGAGGATGAAATCTAACAACGCTACAAAAATGGGCCCTGTCTGTGTGTATAGTTGGTAGAACTGTGAAAATGAGGACGTGGCCGATGACAAACAACTAATGCCAAAGGTCTTAAAAGGACGCACACATGGCCTCTCTATCAATTATTGAGCTGCTTCTGTTAGCTGAGCTGTTAGTGCACACCTAGCAACCACATGCTGTCATGACACACTATAGTTGTTGCCTTGGCAACCGCTGAGCCAGGTCAGTCGCAGCCATACACTTGACAAACAGAGGGGGAATATTTGTGATTTGTGCTATAAATAACCTAATGGAAAGTAACCACACAACCTAAGAGGGGCATCCCTTTGAATACTAATACATCAGATATGTCTTATAGAAAACAAACTATATGTGTTCACACAAGCACATGTGTGACAGAAGTGGGAGTCATTGAGATTGCTACTAATGCTATCCTTTTGTAAGGAGATTTTAAAAACTAATTGTCACTGAATAATACCATCTGCTCTCCAGATTTAAATCCTTTTCTTCCTGTCAGAAATAAAGCTTATTATACCCATACGGCTACAACACAGCCATGGCTCCTCCTACAATATACAGCATTATTTTCCCACCATTTTTTTTTAAACTGTAATACTATTTAAATATTTAGCGCTGTAGATTTCTTTTATTTACTCAAGAAGTACCGTCTCTATTAAGTGCACCAGAATTTCGTTATGTATGCTCTGTGTATACAATGACAATAAAAGGAATCTTGAATCTCAAAGGCACAAAGCGGAGATGTGAATAGATCAATAGAACAATGACAGAGCATGGGCTCTGAGGAGGAGGAGCCGGGAGGGGGTGGGGGTGACAGCATGCCTGCTATAAAAATAAATGTGAAATGCCCCCACCTTCCCTCCAACCCCAGCATTAAACGTGTCAGCGGTACCTTGTGGCTGCTAATGATCCTTGGCGTGAGCAGAGATTGCTGGGTGCGAATAATCTTCTTCCTCTGCTTGAGCTCAGTTGTTAGCATCTTCATCTTCTCTTCTTGCTTCTGCTGCTGAGCCAGCAGCTGGTCACGCTCCCGTCCAGCAGCCACAAGCCTCTCCTCTGCCGTCCGCAGGTTGAGAGACAAAAACTCTTGGCAGTGCAGGAGCCACTCCACTGAGAGCTGGGCGAGACGCAGAAGCTTAACCAAGGCCGGGTCCACGGGACTCTGGCAACGTTGACATCGCTCCCCGTCCAGGCTGCAGAAAGTCACAGAGCTGATGTGCTCCTGAAGGGCATCCACATCCAGCTGGCTCACCACCAGATCGATGTCCACTGCGTTAATACGCCGCCAGTCCACGTTCTCCCTCCGTGGACGAAACTTAAAGGGGAGAACTGTGGAGGCACTGCTGGACGGCATCATGCCTGGTGTGGAGTGGCCGTTTACAGATTGCTGGCTGAGCGGTGAATTCAGGAGGGATGGGATCCCTGCTGATGAGTGGTTCCCCTGGGTGTCACTAGTATAGGGGAAGTAGACTCCGTCTTGAAATGGCTGGAATAGAGATAAAAAAAAAGAATGTAAATTCACATTTAAAGACCTAATACTATGTACATATGGACAATTAACATAGGCATCAGATGTCAAAGGATCAATAAAGTCTATCTATCTACATCACACTATCACAATGAGAAAAAAAAATAAGGGAACCACATGACTACTAGCAGCATCTGCCTTGACGCGGTAAACGAACACAGCTGAGATTCCACCACTGCGGATTCAGTCTCCATCTACCTATAAAGCTGCTGGTGACCAGACGCAGCCGTGCTCTCCTTACCATCTTCTCTCGTCTTTTTTTTATTTTGCTTTTACGCTTAGAGGGGTATCGAGGAGCCGTCGTCCCTCGCCGGTTCCGCCCCCTTTCAGCTCAACGCGACAACGCCGAGGCTGGGCGTCCGCCACGTTACCATGGAGACCCAGACGAGCGTCCCGTGGGAGAGAAATGTTACCAAAACACTGCGAGCAATGAGCAAACGTTTACCTACACAGCGTGGGTACCCTGTGGGAAACACATTAATACAATGATTAGGGAAGAAAAAGTCCAAACACTGAAAACAGCTGAATAAAAGTAAACGACTAGCAAACATGCGTGAATATGGTTTCCTTGCTAACACCAAACACCGCTAACGTTAATCTCGTTGCATCACGTTTCAGAAACAATCGTTTCAAGTTGAAGCAGGTTTTGTTTTCTTCCTATGGTTTGACCTCAGCAATGTCACACATGCTTGGACATGTCCGAGCAGTGGTTAGGATGTAACTCAACACTTTAAATCACAAAAACAATCTTGCTTAGAGTTAGCTCACAGTAACCCAATGGTTCAAACTCCCTTTAGCTAGCTAACGGACATCTTCTCAGTCAACATGTTGGGGAAAACATTTGAACGCACCATAAGGCAGCAATGATGAGACACCAGTAATTCTAACTGTTTTCCTCATGTTGAAGTATTCAGAATGGTTTAGTAAAAAGCTTACCTTGTGGTTGTGCAATTTAGTGCTTTAAAAAAAAGTTTTCTAAACACGACACCCCGGGCGATTTGAGGGTGACGTCGTTGGGCTCCAAATTCCAAAATCCCTGCTCCAAAAAAAAAAAAAAAAAAAAAGTACCACATTCAAGTCATCGAGCATTCAAACAGAAACTTCCGCTTACTACTTTCAAAACAAAGTTATATATATTGTAAATTATTGTACGATTATTATAAAACCTTCTCCGGTCATATTTTAATGCCAATTATTTTACTTAAGTGAACATTTGCAAAAATAGCGTGTTACAAGTAAAAGCTTTACAGCAAAGACACGAGAAAAGAATCTAATTATCAATGATTGCATGCTTATATTAATGTTGCAAGTGGTGAGGATCATTCTACTTGAAAAAATTGTACATGACAATGTGTTTATTATAATTTTATATTAATAACATGCATCTGGAGCATTAATTGTAATTCATGTCACAGAGTTGAGAGTGTATTTGCTTTTGTAAAAAGCAGAAAAGGGCAATTCTCAAGTAGGACCTTAAAACTGTACTTTTACATGGTACTTGGCTAAACATGGCCTACTTTGCTGTATTCCACCACTTTTTGTGTTAAATAAAAGTCGGTAAAAAAGGTTTGTTATTTTAGCAAAGTTATGATGACCACCGTTATGTAACTGTAAGTAACTATAATGAGATACAACCAGGATATATGGGAAATATTCACAGCATAGACAATAGACTGAATAGTCTGGTATAGAACAGTTTATAAAGACCAAAGTGACAAGTATTTAGTGTGATCTCCCTTTGCATTGAATTCAGGGAAACTGAAATGTACTGCATTCATTTTCAACCGTTTTACATTAGGTTTTATTCAACATATACCAAACATTTCCCACTACTTATTGCCATAAGAACTGAGATCTCAGTAACTGCAGAAATAATCCCATAGAAGCAACTTAGCTCTGAATTTTTACATAGTTTTTGTACTGTGAACATATTTCTTGTATTTCCTTGTTGTATCTAAATGAAAGAGACTCCGAAATAAATATGGGGGGCTCATTTCTGCCAAGCCAAAACAAGAGCACCAACAGGAGGATTATGAATTTAATGCTGTTATAAATTTATATTTTCAGAGGAAACCTTTTTTTATTAAAGAAAAGAAAAAGAAAAAACAAAAAACAAAACACTAACCTGTGATATACTTAGTTTTTAGGCTATGTTTAACCTTTATTCTGTGGGGAAAGCTCCTCATTTCCGGTGTTATTGTGTTCGCCTTGACTCACCTCTCAGGGGAAAGGGGGGAAGGGAGACAGATCGCAGGGCTTTGAAAACGGAGGGAGTCGGAAAAGAGGGATCAAAGAGGTGGTAGAGTATGGTGTTCCACTTCTGTACAACAAAACATCCCCAAACAAATGCAGAGTACAAAACAGAGTGAAATGCACATATTCATCCCAGCATCGTTACTCCGGCCCTGGGATGCAAGTGAAGATTTGGAAAACTTTGCAACGCGACGTTTCGGTTAGGGAAAGGACGCCCTCTTGTGGTTGAAATATCAACGAGTTCTCTCATTACAGCACAAAAACAGTTTTGCAATGAAGCTTTTCGTCAGCTTGTTATTTGGTTGAACGTGATCCTTGAAACAAAGGTTCTATCTGTTACTTCATTTAGACATTCCCACTTCACCTCTATGAATAAAGCACATTTTAAGTGGTTTGCAGGTTTGAAATGCTGTTTTTAAGGTGATTTCTGTGAGTGGCCAGAGTGAATGGGCACAGGCTTGCAAGTTATTTATTGCAATTGATGCTTAAAAAGACCAAAATTCATATAAGAAACGTAAATAACTGTCTAAATTTACCATATACACCAGATAGACAGACAGACAGACAGACAGACAGACAGATAGATAGATAGATAGATAGATAGATAGATAGATAGATAGATAGA
>JAPQRQ010022735.1:0-14266 GCA_037367365.1 Apogon talboti
TCTGTCTGTCTAATAATATTTGAAATTTTATGTCAGAGAAAATGTGTGGTTAAAGTATGAAAAGTAGTATTATTTGACGTGCCTATCTCAACTCATCCTGTACAGAGAAATGTTATTAGAATGTATAGTATGAAAAGACCATTGTAGTTGATAAGTATGAACAGCATAATCACATAATTGTACACTCGTGGCCAAAAGTTTTGGGAATGAAACAAATGGATTGTTTGCTTAAATGTAATTTATTTGTCACTAAGTTTATCTGAAACTTATATAGTGCTTCTAATTGTTCTTCAGTGTACCCCAGAAACATGGAGGGGGGATTTGCTGACAACATTGTCAGCAAATTTTGCAAAAACAAAACTTGTGTCATTCCCAAAACTTTTGGCCATGAGTGTATTGTATTCAGCTATGAGAGCAAATATGTAAACATCAGTTAATTTTGGATGTGCATACATAATCACTTTAAGAAGTGAGCATGACTAGTCCAACTGAATTCAAGAATTGTGAATATTTTATCAATCAAGATAATAGCCCTTTATTTCCTTTTTTTAATTTCTTTTTGTTTTGAGCTCAGTACCACAATATGACTCCTCAGTTGAATATTATATATACTGTATATGTGAACATTTTTAGCAAATGAAACTTAAAAGATAACAAGTAACAGTGATTACACAGTTAACATTTTTAGAGACAAACGTTCCTGTAACTGACTCATATCACATTAAAATATTTTTCTTACAAATGTCACTCTATCAAGGAGCATAACATTAATAGATAGAACTTCAGCTTAATAATTACTTTTATGTTACTAACAGAACATTTACAGCACCTCTAAGTGAAAGCTACATAAGCCTGCCTTAAGCAGCCATGAAGCTATTTAAATCTTTGAAAACTCTTGTCCAAGGTGGAATGCTTCCATTATCACAGCTTTGAAGTTTTTATAGGTAAGCATATGTTTAACCGGAAGTGTAATTGTTTTAGAGCATGCTGCCACCACTGGATAGCATATTCGGTGTTCACCATATTCATTTTCACAGTGATGGTTGAATTTGACTATAATCCGAAACACCATCTTCTCCTGAACTGAGATAGGAATGTGTCCCTACCCGGTTAGCCACTGAAGAAATGCTTTTGGACTCCCACAGGGCTAATCTGCCTCCCCCATTTTCAGTTCAGTCTCACCTGAATCAGAACATTTAAAAAATACCGTGTTACTAATGCTATGTATTACAAACACAGTTTCATAACACACACACACACACACATACTGTATGTGTGTGTGTATAGATACAAAATGTTCAATAAGAGTATCAAATCAATATCAGCCTAAACCCTGAATCAGCTGTTGGAGGGAAAAACACCCAATGATTATCAGCATAAACACTGGATATGATAAAGGATATAATAAAACCTAAAAACAAGAAATACATTTAAAACTCTGAAAGTCTAAATGTGAGATGTGAATCGTGATGTTTTAAATGAATATATGTATAATTAATGTCTTTCTTTTACCAAGTAAGATAAAATAACATTAAATGATGGAATAAGACGTAAGTGACAGAGATATAATAAAATATAACGCTAAAATGACTAACAAATTTTTAAAAAGTAAAAGTTAAAAATAGATTAAGTTGCAATCAGATAAAAATAAAAAAGAATAGCATTGTACGCACTAGATTTACGTTTTTTTTTTACATTTGCTTAACTGTTTTCACTTTCACTTTTTCTTTCGAACTTTTATGCTTTTTACTTTATGGATGTGGTTTTTAATTCCATAATTTTTTCCTTCTTATTCTTCTACTTCTACACCTTCTAGGGAGGGCCTAGACCCCAGGTTGAGAACCCCTGTTGAAAGTTGTACATTTTCTGTGCATGTGAGTAGAAATTTGAAAAAAATGTGTTATTGGTATGTATCAGTTTTAGATTGGAAACAAAAACATACACACAGTTTTCCAACTGTGCTCTAGTTCCTGCAGGAGATCTTGGAAATGATTCGTCAGAGTCATTTCCAAATGTTCTTTGTTGGAACCTTTTTCACTAAACTCAGCCTGGCACACTGGGATGACAAAGTCTGTATCAGCCTGTTGAATAAAAAAAAAAAAAAATCAGTATAGGTTCTCCAAACATATTCAGTTGCTTAATCTACTCATCCTACTATATGTTTCATTACAAGTAACGCATCACAGTGAAGAGGGAATAGTCATTTGGATAAACACCCACTTACAATCATTTGTGCCCCTGGAACGAAAAGTGGTCGACAGATTTCAGGGTATTTTGACATGAGTTCACACATGCCATACAGCTTTAGCCCATTTCTCATCTGCTTCAGGATGGGAACCAACTTCGAGGTGGCATGAAGAGTAATTGTACAAAAGAAATGTACCGGACAATTTCTGTCTTCTTCTCCATGTTGACTTGACCTAGGTAGCCACATTGTAAGATTTCCTTCCAGAGATCACTGATGGTGTTTTCTGTAGCTGAATCTACCTGATGGGGACAGGTAGTCGTGGTATAAAAGTGGTTTTTAACATTTATTTGGTTGACCTGACAATTGTTGCACATGACAGCAATGTAAACAATTCTGTTTAATGTTACAAATCTGCATGTTCATGTTTTTTAAAAGTAAATTATTAGTTTATTAAAAAAAACAAAAAGCTGGAATTTTTTTCCCAACATTTCTTTAAGCACATAACTTTTTAAACAGGTTTTTAACGGCATTTTACATGTTCAGTGCCTCAGTGCCTTTAAAGGTCCCAGAAATCTTTTAATTCCTTTCATTTGATGATAGAAACACAAAACGTTTTGCAGACAAGATGAGCAAATAACTCTATATTACCTTGGCTATCAGGTCATTGTATTGAGGGTCACCTGCCAGGTCAGCTGCATCAATGTCTTCCACCTTCACTTCTCCACTGCAGAAATACCTGTAGCACCAAGGTGTCAGAAAATTGGGTGGTGGACCCCTTGGGCGAGGCTGACAGCCATTATTTCTGCACATGTTCTTCATGACAGCAAAATAAAAAAAAGACATGTTAAATAAATTATTGATACAGTATACCAGGGGTGGGCAATCCTGGTCCTCGAGGGTCGGTGTCCCTGCAGGTTTTAGATATTTCCCTTTTCCAACACACCTGAATGCCATTACATCGTCATCAGGCTTCTGCAGAGCTTGGTGATGTGCTGATCATTAATTGAACCAGGTGTGATGGAAGAGGGCAACATCTAAAACATGCAGGACACCGGCCCTCGAGAACCAGGATTGCCCACCCGTGCAGTATACAGTAAATGTTTTATATCTTGTCTTTGGGAAGGGCTATATATCAGAAAAGAAAACTTACTTGACGTTGCCTTGATCAAGATCTGACAGAATAGATGGGTTGCTTTCCCTTACTGTCTCCCTCAAAGTATCTTCTTTCGATGTCTCCTACCATTTCTTTATTAAAAGATGCATTTCCCATTATTTTAACTTCTCTTTATTAAATTTATAAGTCAGACATTCTGAATAGGGGCAGACCTGTTAGAAACTCTTTGCGAAGTGCTCCTGTGTCCACTCCAGGCTCGCCAAGGAAGCGCACTTTAAGATCATTAGCTGGAGTTGACCTTTTTTGTCTCTGCCATTGTACAAGGCCCTTTTCTACCATGTTGTGTCTTGAAATGACAATTTGAAATTGTTTGTCTGTGCCTACTGCTGATGAGATTGCTTGCAGAACATCATCAATACTGGAAGCACAAAAACTAACTGTGAAATACACTACTTCACCCATCCACAATAACATATAATCTGTGAGAAAATAGACAAAGAATACCTTTGAATTCCCCCGGGCCTCTGTACCTCACAGAAAGCCTTTGCGCTCAGTGATGCTTCCTCCCTGTTTATGGTAAAAAAAGATGATTAATAAGACATAAGCAAGTTTTTGTACAACACAGTTACTGACTTTAGGTATTTTTTGTGCAAAAAAGTTTGCACAAAATCATGCACCCAACTACTGTGTTAATGTATTCTGGGGAAACTGAGTTCATTTAGAGAAAGTACTACAATATTCTTACAGTTCTCCACAGGAGCTAGCATGGAATTGTACGAACTCCACTGGAAACTTAACCTGGCACACTGGACATGCAGCCTGACAAGAAAAAAACAATAAAATGCTAATAAATATTCAAAGACATGATGACTGGCATATTTAAAAACACACATTAACACATTATGTACAAAACATGCAAATTTGGTTATTCTCCAGCCAGTGGCCTTGACCAAGGTGTCTGTGGAGTTGGAGTTGGTCCCCGGGTGGCTGCCCATCACTACTTTAGTGGTTAGATTATGACTAACATAGCTAACTGATTAGATAGACTGAACACAGAATACAAATTAGTCATAGCTATCAATAAGGTGATCCTAATCTACTGTAGTAATTGGTTAACAAGACTCAAGTTGTCCAAGTTTACCTCTTTGACAGAAGTGGCAGGTGCAACAACTTCAAGTGGAGGGGACTCCTTGATGAAAGTCACATCTGGGGAATGCTACAATAAAATCATAACATCAGTTTGTTAACACTGACACTGCTTCTGTGTGAGAGACAAGTGAGAGCAGAAAAAAATAACTAAGAATGATAAATTTTACATTAAATACTTAAAAGTATTCCCTGCTATTCACACAAGTATTAAATTAATTTATTAGATTATGCCAAATACATTGAATTTTAAAAAAAATAAGACAGTTTTTAATGCTGTATTTATCCCGACAGTGTCCACTTGACATTCTAGGACACCAACCATCTTGAAAAAGTACACATTCTCAAGTGGCAGCACAGAGAATATCCATAGAAACGCTGTTGTTTTGCACAGTGCTGTAGTTTAATAGTTTTCTTGAAGGTAGGTAGAAGAGAAGTTAAGGCTGTATTTGTTTGTCTCACTTATTTCATTATATTAAATTATTTATATTAATATTACTGTTGGCTGTAACCAGAATTGAAACCTAGAGAACAATTGTTTTTGCTTGAAAATGTTTAGTCAAAATCTAAAACATAAATAGCTAGGAATTGTCTGAGTGGTTGATTACCCTTTAAAAAAACCACAAACAAAAAACTAAAAGAAAATTAATTACCCTGTTATTTTCAACAATATCATCCTCAGAAGGGCTGTCCTTGGAGCACATCTTCACATGGACAGCCAGGATTTGCAGAGGCATGCTTAACGCACAGACCTGACAGGTTGTCTTTGGCATCTTTGAAAATTCGGGAGCATCAATTGGAAGAAGGGATATATCCAATTCCTTTTGGAGGGGAAATATATATAACATGTTTTTCCCTCCTCTGTAGGCTGTGGCTCTGTCTGTCCCTGTGCGTCACCTCTAATGTGGCTGCTTATCAGCGTTATGAGCTGCCTAGTTGTCTCATTTATGTCATTTCTCTGCAACAAGACAAGTTAGTTTAGTAGAAAATATGCAGGAGAAAATTCAACATTGTCCCGCTAATGCTAGATTTTCTTTAAAAATAGATATTAGTAATACACTGATGGGTGGAGTAATGACAAATAACTTTATTCATCAGGATCCATTACAAAAAAAACCAACTGCCTAATAGCGGCCAGCATCATCCCAATAGCCTGTTAGTTAGTAACACGAAGGATACTCAGTGTCGTTCTCTGAATAATAAAGCTCACTATACTGATGGACGTTAGTTATATAATAAGTAATAACATGTTATTGAGGTACTTACAAGTTGTGAGTTGTCCTGTGGATCCATCCCGACGCGTTTTTCTGTTTAGCAAGTGCCCACTTCATGCTGCTGATTGGCTGAGGCCGATACCTCAATTTGATTGGTTAGTTTTTGACCTTTGACATGTCTCTAAAAATTTCGAGTGTGAGCAGACTGAATCTGAGAGCGTGGAGCATGTTTTGAGTGCGGGCACATTAAATGTGAGGCGCGCGCACACGTTTGCATGAGAGCAAAGGCATTGTGAACACTTACAAACTTATGACAGTAACTCCATGTTTGAGCCATTCTGAGTGTGAGCAGAGGCAAATCCGAGCCCAAGCATCGCAGTGAGATTTTAGTGCGAGCAAGAAAGTTTTGAGTGCGAGAGTACTGTTTTGAGTGCGAGCATTTGAGATCCTGCTCTCAAAGTTCATAACACCTCTCTCGGACATTTGTCGGCGATTTCTCTCCATAGTGAACACATTTTTTCTTTATAATTACTTGGGTTATGCTGATAGTCCTCTCCTGGCCCTACGATCACAGGTACTGATAACCTTTTCCAAAAGAATCTAGAATTAAATTTAACAAATAATAAGTATTTAAGAGTGGCAACAGCGGTTTTCAAGGTCAAACAAAGCATGATATATTTGGCTTAAATTGTTAAGAGGACTATCTAGACATATTGGAATAATGGATAGATATATAAAAAGTTTGTTTTTAACCTTTTGAAAAAGAGTGTTATGAAATTGAATTCATGAATTATACGCAATAGGAACAGATAGAGATAAGTAGTAGTGTAAGCTTATAAGTGTAGTTGTAGATAAATAGTTGAGATTTTTTGAGTTAAAGGGTAACTCAGTGAGAACTTGTAATATAGTCTATGCCAAGAGGGTAGGAGACTTAAGGACCAAATATGACCCTCGGAAATCACCTTGCCCGCACTGGGGTGATAAGGGTGAGGAAAAAAGGTCAGAGGATCAGGCACAATCTCGCGTTTTGGTATGACGGAGATGGGGAAAAGGTCCTAGGTGGCAGGGAGCCACGTTTACCACAGAGAAAATGTTATAATGGATCCATGGCAGCAGAGCACCAATAGAGCTAAAAATAGCACCTAGAAGAGGGCTATAAATAGAAGAAAAAGTAGCTACAGGAATAAATGATAATAAAATATAAATACTACTAATATATAAAATATGATTGATACTGGAATAAAATATACTTAATGGCCTTGTATAATATATGTAAATAAAGAGGTGGAAATAGAGGTTGAAGCCAGCAAATAAAGTAAATAAGTGTACATTAATGTAAGTGTAAATAAGTGTGTGAATTAAATATTATATGGTGAACAAACTTAAAATGAATAGGTAAAAGAGGAGATAAATAATAATAGGAATAAGAAAAAAGCATAACTAATAAGTGGAAATAAAAGGGGACAGTTGCAGAATACTTAGGGAGAAACAGAGACACACTAGTGTGACCCTGAAGGAAAAAAAGAAAAAGAAAATAACCAAAGAGCCTAAAGTAGGAGCAGCGGAATACATCAAAATAATTGAAAGTTACAGAGTCAGGAGTGCTGTGGCCGGTTATCTTTAAAGGAGGGCAATGGGCATAAATTTGAGTAAACAATCTGAAGGATTAATGCCAGTGGAATTGGTGATGTTAAAAGAACCCGACTCAGAAGAGGAAAATACAGAAATGCATGTGTAGATGGAATAGGATTACATCAGGACGCACGAGATGGCCCGTAGAAGGAACTTTTGGCCTAAGTTTTTGTGATAAGGTAGAGCAAGAGCTGAGAAATAAAGACAAGAGGAATGATGAAAGACATCAAAAGAAAAGGCTGAACAATGCTGAACAGAGAGATATCCTGCAATATTTTAAAATAGAGGGAACCCATAAACAAATGCCTATGCAGAGAGGGTGAGAAGCATCCGCCCCTCCTCCTCCGTATGCTCCTGCAGACGAAAGAGGACCAATTCCCATTAAAGACAGCTACAGAAGTAGATGGTAAAATAACAGGAAGATTTAAAGTAGAAATGAGGAAAAAAAGGACAATCTGGATCATTACATACAGTGTCAAGAGGAAAAGAAAAAACAGGTGCTCTTGGATATTTAGATAAAAAATCTAAATCTACAATAAACCTAATAAATTACGACACTGATGAAGAACATATCAGGTATTAGTGGATTTAAGCGGGGATGGGTTAGAAGATAATATAGAATCGATTCCAGATGAGGAAGAAAAGATGAAAAACCTAATAGACTGGCACACTCCAGACCAAGTAACATCAACAGGGGAAACGGACAGTGAAGAAAGTGTGAAATATAAAGAATTGATAGAAGCAGCAAAGTTATATGCGCAGCAATGCCAGCGTACGTAGATACCGGGAAAACAAAACAAGTTCGGGGCAAAGGCTCTCTTTGTTAGATTTAGAGCAAGTGTCTGATACAGATAGAACACAAAGAGTTGATAAGAGGCCAAAGAGTTGATAAGAAAGGCAGAGCAGGAAAAGATAGTCAATTAGGAGAAGCAGAGATATCAACAAATGAGAACAGAAATCCACCTAAAATTACAGAGACAGTTACATAGTGACTGGCAGCACACTCAAAATAACAGCCAAAGACAATCTGAAACATATCATGAAGACTCTACCCAGCTGGAAGATTCAGATCAGCTGAGACAGATGCAACAAGGGAAAAAGAAAGTTCATAAGCACAGGAAAAGTGGAAAGTCAACACCGTTGTTTGATATGAATGTGGAAATTGTAGGAAAAATACAAGAGACTGGAGATATGGAATTAAGGAGCAGAAACATTAGAAGTTATCATCATATTGACTCCACTGATGAAGGAAAAGGAAGTGACGTCAGTGAAAGAGAAGAGGAAAGTGACTACAGTGAAGGAGAAGAGGAGAGGGAAGAATTAACATCGAATATGCCCCCTGGCCAAAGGACCAAACCAAGTTGAAAGATATGTGCCATGGAGCTTTATGGACATGACTGGATTAGAGAATCGCCTTCCAGCACTAACAGATGGAGCTGATAAATGGATCACAGCTTTTGAAGAAAACACTGCAGGAATAAAATTGGTAATGGGTAACATTAAAGTTCTTCTGATGAAGATGGCAGGTCAATATACATCCACAGAAATCCTTGAAGAAGCAAATGTAAAAGGAATAATCAGAAGCCATAGGTTTGATGCCACACCTTTTGACCAGTATCGACCATAAGTATGGCAGGTATTACGGGAAAAATACCCATCAAAGATGGATCCTGCTAAGCTAGAAAAAGAGAACCTGAAAGATGGAGAAAACCTGACAGTTTCTTGATGACTTCCAAAGAAAATGGAAAGATGAGACAGGAAGTGAATGGAATGTAAATTAATCATCTGAGGCTCTGCTCATGCTATATGTGAAGAATATGATGTCAAAGGAAGTACAGAAACTGTTAAACAATGTGGTTTATCTAATGAAGATGGATTGGCCAGTGTTTACAGAACATATAGTACACTATGTGGAAGCTTACAGGGCTGCTATGCCAAAAATGGGAAACTTGGAAACTTTTAATAACTCATTACTATGAATAGGCCCGAGAACCAGAACTACCATTTCACTGTACTGTGCTGCATGACGAGAACCAAAGTCACGAGGACTATGAGAAGTGCTGGGATGACCTGACCTGATTAACCATAACACAACTGCTGTCCAGTATGATGACATCATACTGGGACCTCAGGGTGCAGCAACAGCAGTGAATCTCCCAGAAGACATAAAAGTATGGTTTCAGGTTAAAGAATGAACACCTCACATTACCCTGCTGATAGCGCAAGGCTATGAATCACATGATTTGGGACCAATGATGAGGAAAGCTCAACAGACCAAAGAATGGGTTCCCACAGAGTGTTCATCCATCAGCATGTCTCCAGATGGACATTTTCTTAGAATATACTCTAGACAGGCAGAAGAAGCTACAGCAGAAAAAGTGGTGTTACCAGTTGAAATTAAAAGATAAATGGTAGTGACAAAGGAACATGAAATATTGTTAGAACAAGTCCCACCACATGTGTGGTCTGCACACAAAACAGATGTAAGATTAGTGAAATCAGTAATACCATTACAATTTCAAGTAAAACCGGGAATAAGACTGCCTCATCAGAAACAATATCTACTCAGACCAGATGCAATAGATGGCATAAAACCTATCATGACTGGACTATTAGAAGCAGGAGTTTCTTGTAAAAGCCAAAAGTGTTTGCAACACACCCAATTTTTCCAATGAAGAAACCAAATTCTAACAACTATAGACTAGTGCATGATTTAAGAGCAATTAATGTCATAGTCACTGAAGAAACACCTGTTGTACCTGATCCACATACTCTGTTATCTAATATTCCACCAGAAACAAAATGGTATACTGTGATAGATCTGTGCTCAGCATTCTTCAGTGTGCCAGTTCATCCAAATTCACAATACCTATTTGCTTTTACCTATCAGGAAGAAAGTTCACATATACATGTTTACCACAAGGTTTTGTGCATTCTCCATTAATATTCAATCGTGTTCTAGCTGACGACCTTCGTCACCTGGATGTACAGTCAACTACTTTGATGTATGTTGATGATGTTCTGATATGCTCTGAAAGCAAAGAGCACTGTGAAAAGGACTCAATTGCAGTTCTGAAAGCTTTAGCAAATGGAGGACACAAAGTTAGCAAAAACAAATTATAATTTTGTCAAAGATCAGTAGAATATTTGAGCCGACAATTGAGTGGGGATAAAAGACACATTGCTCCCTCACAGTTAGAAGCCATAATAACAGCCCCAAAACTGCAAATGGTGGGCCACATGTTGACCTTTTTGGGGATGATGGGCTACAGCAGACCTTGAATCTGTGATTACGCACTCAAAACAGCCCCACTAAGGGCTTTGATACGAGGTGCTGGACAAACAAACCGATCTGCTCAGTTAGAATGGACAGCAGAAGCTGAAGGAGCACTTCATCTCCTTCAAAAAGATATGCAGACTGCCCCAACCCTAGCTAATCCAGACTACAGCAAACCATTCCATCTTTGTGTGACTAAAAGGCAGGGCTATGCATGTGCATTATTGATGCAGGATTCCCCTACAGGTAAACAACCATTAGCCTATTATAGCACCAAATTAGATAGTGTGGAAGAGGGGCTGCCACCTTGTTATCAGTGTTTAGCTGCAGCTGCCTTTGCTTATAAAAAATCATCAGTAATAACGATGGGGCATCCTATGACGCTGTACACATCACATCAATTACATGCCATGCTCACTAGCCCATGATTTGTAATCACACAAGCCAGATGAATAGGCTATGAAGTCTTATTATCAGGATCAGAATTGACAATACAGCATTGTAATGCAATAAATCCAGCCACAAGAATGGTGTTGCCAGCAGAAGGAACACCACATGATTGTCTTAAAGACTCAGACAATTTCATGCTGGTACGAGATAATTTATACAACTATCCAGTTCCATTAGATCTAACTTTATTTGTAGATGGATCATGTATACGTGAAGAAACAGGAGCAAAAGCAGGATACGGCATAGTCCAACTGAACCCCAATGACACATTAACCAAAATACAGTCAGTAAGTCTTGATCAACCATGTTCAGCTAAATTGGCAGAAATAAAAGCACTAATAGCAGCATATAAACTAGCAGCAGGAAAAAGAGTCACTATCTACACAGATAGTAGCTATGGATATGGTGTGTGTCATATTAATGCTAGTATCTGGAAACAGCGAGGGTTTATCCGTGCTGATGGCACGCCAGTAACGCATGGACATGCAGTATCACAATTAATTCAGGCTATGCAACTCCCTAAAGAATTAGATATAGTTAAATGTGCAGCACACCAAAACAGTAAAACTTTGGTAGCAATAGAAAATAACTTAGCTCATCTTTAGCTGATGAGGCAGCTAAAGAAGCGACAGGGCAGGTGACCCAAGGACCAATTTTGTATGAACAAGATTGCACCCCAATAACTAGCTTAAGATCATTAGTAGAAGCTCAGAACAGCGTTTCAGAGGCAGAAAAACGGTTATGGGTCCAAAAAGAGGCTATTAGAACAGTTACACCACATGAAAAAGTACACATTATCCTCCATTATGGAGGAGCAGTCATGGACATTTTGTGTTACCATTGTCATTGGTTACAGTAGCTAGTGTAAAGGGTTAAAAATGTATAATGTATAGTGTTTAGAAAGTGTTTAAAAATGTTATTTGGATTATATTTAAGTTCATTCTAAAATAGTTCATGGGTAAAATAAGTTAAAAGTAATTAAAAATAGATAAAGTGGTTAAAAATAGAAAAAAGACACCCCACATATTTTTTCTCATATCCCATACTGATTTCATTGTACTTTACGTGTTGCTGCTTTACGCAAACAGGTCACCAGGTGGCGCATAGTGCTGTAGTGGCACATTATACCCCTTAGAGGCAGGAACTGCAGAATAAATACTGCAGTCGAGCTGAACACTAGCTGAACATTGTTGCCTCTTTGTTTAATACACAGGTGGGTTAATGTTCCTCAGGACCACAAGCATTTATCCCAGTATAAGGGATAATGAGTCCGTGTGATAATTGTAAATGTGTGAAGTTGAACTGTGTTGTTGTAATATGTGGAAATGAAGATGTTTGACCCCGTACTCTGTTATGCTAGGCTAGTGGACCTTTTGCTACTGGTTACTTAGTACATGTGTATAGTACCAATGTAAATGAGACACGCAAATGAGGTTTGTTTGTTTTATTAATGAGAGTAAGTTTGCTTTTGTTCATTCTTTATTGGTTTACTGAATGACATGTGGATCCAATGCAGCTGGAGAGTAGAGACAGTTATGGACATTCATTGGTTACCACTCAATGCTGCATTTTATTTAATTTAGATACAATGTTTATTGTGTTTTCAGAAGATGTTGTAATAATACATCAGGCCTGAAGCTACTATAACTTACCTGATGTTACCTGGTACAGTGGTTATCACCTCAGGAAACTATTGGTGTATTTGCTTTGTGACAAAAGCAGTAGAATAAATACTGCAGTCGAGCTAAACGCTAGCTCAACGTTGTCACCTCTTTGTTTTATACACAGCTGCAGGGTTTATCAACACATACCCCCACTGGACACAGTGGTTTTGCCTCCAGTACATCACTGAGCATGCTCTCAGAAATACAAGGTAGAGCAACCACTCAAGGTTTCCCAGACGATGACCCGTTAGAAGATCATGTTCAGTATTTGTGGCCTGAAATTCGAGAAAAAATCCCAATATACATGAAATCAACTGAACTGTGTGACATTCCACCTCTCCCAAAAGAGAGGGGAGTTACATATCAGTGTGGTATATAAGACATACCACACTGTACCATGAACTATGAACTCGGTGGGGATGAAAACTATGACGTGTTGTGGGATGGGCTCGTCGAACAGTACACAGAGACTGATCAAGACCTCATAGTGGAGATAAAGGACATTTATGTGGGACCTGAAGGAGTTGTGGCAGCAGTTGGACTTCCTGATCCGCTGGATGTATTGTACGCACTGAGAGATACATCTGCCCCTCATGTCACACTTAAGGTTATTTCTCAAGGTGAAGCCAAGAACCTGGGGCCTATGGTAAAACGATGCCTGGATGCCTGTGACTGGATCCCAACACAGAATAAACACCTGCATTACTCACCATCTATAAAGACATACAGAATTACACATATCTCATACACCTCACTGATACCTGAAAAGATGTTTCTCTCCCGCACACATGGAAGAGAAAGCACAGACCATCCAGATACACAATCACTGTTTGTTCGTCTGCCAGCCTCATTGTGGTCAATGGGGTCTACTGACGTCGGCCTCCTGAATGTACTGCCTGTCTCAATCTTACTCAAACCTAACACGGTGCCCATCGATATCAATACCCACTTAAATCTAACCAAATAGAAGGTATTAGCGGCACCATTACAGGATTATTAAAGTCTGGAGTGCTGATTCCTACTAATTCTAATTGGAATACTCCTATAAATCCAGTACCAAAACCAGGCAAACCAGATTATAGGATGGTACATGATTTAAGACCAATCAACAAAGTGATGGTTCCAACTAATTATGATACTCCTAATCCATACACCCTGCTGAATGCAATCTCTCCTGAACACTCTTATTTCACTTGTGTTGATCTGGCCAATGCATTCTTTTGTGTTCCCTTAGCTCAGGACTCAAGAGACATATTTGCTTTTACATATCAGGTGAGACAATATACATACTCCAGACTGCCTCAAGGTTTTATTGACTCTCCCTCAATTTTCAATTATGTTTTGAAACAACAACTAAAATCATTACAACTGCCTCCAGGCGTTGTCTTGCTTCAATATGTTGATGATATTCTGATTGCAGCTAAAAATGCTATTGATATAATGACAGCCACAGAAACTGTGCTTAAACATTTAGCAGATTGTGGTTTTAAAGTTTCTAAATCTAAATTACAAATTGGAAGGTCAAAAGTTACCTTCCTAGGCCGAGTGGTATCTTCTACAGGCCATCAAATGACCGCATCA
>JAPQRQ010022792.1:0-14263 GCA_037367365.1 Apogon talboti
ATGTACACAATACAGGTCAGACCAAAGAAAACTGAACACACTTTATTCAAACAACATTTTCAGAATAGGTTAAACTACTTAAACATGACTAATTCATGAAACAACACAGCCCCAGCACAACTCCATTCCAAACACCACAACATTAAAGTGTTTGCCCTAGTAGAAACCAGTTACATTATTAAATGTAACTAGGAGCTGATGGCGCCTACAGTCAGGCATACTGTGCACGTACAGTGAGCGTCGCGGTGTGCACTGTCCGCGGTCGTTTGAGGTTTCATAGTTGAGCATACCAATTTCCTACATTTCTCGTGACAATTTCCTACATTCCTGCTGAACGGTCTATTGTGGGACGCTGAGTACGCATCCGCGGAGTCCGCACAGTCGTAAAAATTGAGGTTTGTGGGGACATGTCCGGCGTCTGCTTTGGGTCCGCATTGAGTCTGCCTCGAGTACGCGCGGACGTCCGCGGAGTCAAGTACTTTACTTGGAACTGGATCCGACTTCCGTTTAAGTCAAACGGGCTGGGTGTAGCGCACAGTTGGGCTCTGCGTCCGGCTCCAACCAATGACAGTAGAATTCCGTAAGTCAGTCGTCTGTCGAAGCTCTAATATAAACGCAAGTTGTCTGGAAATGTCATTTGAATATGACAAATGAGCTGTACCGTGGTACATGCTCGCATTGAACCGTTAGGGGTGTACTGAAGGGTACGATGGTTACCGTTGCACCCCTAATATGTACCCATTTTGTATCCACATCCAACTTAATCCATGAGACCAGTATTCTAAGTTGAAATCACAATACAGAGTGATTAAACACATTCTGATTCAACACAGTCATTCTGTAAAAGAATATGCAGTGCAATTCAATGAGCTTAATTATTTATTTAAATAAAATCATGACATAAACTGGCTGGCAATGTCAGAACATGTGTCTCACATACAGTGACAGGAAAAGTTAGGATGCCCCCTTTAAATCTTTGTTTTCTTTACCATATAAATATCTGAGGTTCTGATTTTTTTAGAACGATACTAAGATAGGGGGCACATATTAAGAGGTAAAAGTAAAGAAATGCTCTTTAAAATATGTTGGCAAACTCAATTTGGGAGGAAAAGTTGGGACACTTTTATGTTCATTATTACTTACAATGCCTAAAATGAAGATTGAATGCACCTCATCAGGTGAAAACGAGTGGGAGATTGGTAGACAGACTCGGATCAGATTTTATTGATACAAACATTCAATCACTGATGCCTCTAGATATCATTCAAAAATTTTCATTCACTTGCAGCTTCTCTACCAGTACATTCAGATCATACACATGCGTGTTAGTGTATCGGTACATATCGGATAATCTTGCATTCCTAGTTCATACGTATCATTTCCACCCTACCCACTAGAGAAAGAGGGAGCACCTACCCATCTTTCCACAACAATTTTGAATTGAGCGATTAATTAGCATAGTTTGCTGAATAGATTTGAGATCAATTAGTAGTCAGTTGACCCCCAAATATCTGAAACCTCCCTCTGACATCTGAATTTAACTGTTTTTTGTAGTTGACTAGGCCAATCCCCTGTAATCATCATAGCTTCAGATTTCTCCTCATTTACCTTGAAACCCGAGACCTCTCCGTAATCTCTTAAGCATTTCATTAATGCCGGTATCGAGGTCAGTGTGTTTCTTATAAATGAAACAATATCATCTGCAAATTGATGATTTCAATGATTTCTTCTAATTAATTCAGCTAATGGCTCTATACCACAGCCATCAAACATACGGCCCGCGGGCCAAAACCGGCCCACCAAAGGGTCCAATCCGGCCCGTGGGATGAATTTGTCAATGAAGAAAAATTTCACTTAAGACATTAACAATCATATTAGTTCAGGTTCAGTTCAATCGCAAGTGTCTCAGATTAGTAAAATACTATCATAATAACCTACAAATAATGACAACTCAAAATGTTTTTCTTTGTTTTAGTGTAAAAAAGTAAAATTACATGAAAATGTATGCATTTACAAACAATCCTTTCACAAAAAATCTGAATAACCTGAAATGTCTTAAAAGAAGTAAGTGCAATTTTAACAATATTCTACCTATTAGTAAATGTTTTGTGTCTCTGTAGATCCACTGTGATCTATAAGTTGTAATGAACATGTGCAAATGAGAAGCTGAGGCATAATATTATTAATATTATATATATTTTTCTTGATAAAATTTAGTTTGTTCATGTTATTGACTTTTTTTTAAAGGATAGTTTGTAGATGTAAACATTTTCATTGTATAATGTTACTTTTTTCACTCTAAAACATAGTAGTCAGACATAAAACATTTGAGTTGAAATTATGTATATATTATTATGTTATTATTTTACTGGTCTGACCCACTCCAGATCATATTGGGTTGAATGTGGCCCCTGAACTAAAATGAGTTTGACACCCTGCTCTATACATAAGGCAAAAAGAATAGGCGAAACAGGGTTCCCCTGACATACACCCACCTTAAGGTTAAAAAACTCTGAGCTATATCCATTAACCTGTATTCGCGATATTGGGTCCTTGTTTAAAGTATCAATCCATCTTATAAAGGTATTATTGAATCCTAATTGATCCATAGTGTACTTTAGGTATGTGCAATTCACCTTATCAAAAGCTTTTTCCGCATCAAAATTAAGAAACAAAGAAGAATGGGTAGAGTGCCTTGCCAGTGATTGTAAGTTCAATGCTCTCCTAATATTATTCGCCCCTTGATGTCCTGGAATACCTGTATGATCTGAATTGATTAATTTAACTAAATGTCTTTGCATCATATTTGCTAAACTTGCAAGTATTTTTATGTCAACCCCAAGCAAGCTAAGAGGTTTATATGAACCACATTCTAATGGATCTTTACCTTCTTTATGAATGACTGATATTATAGCTTCTAACCAGCTGTTAGGTGGATCGTTTTCACTAGTTAAAGATTCTACAAAGTTTAGGTGAAAGTAGGGCTGGACGATATGACCTAAAAAAATAAATCTCCAATTTTTTAATGAAAAACTCGGATTTTCGATTCAATCCCCTATTTAAAAGAACCTAAGTGCAGAGTGCAAATATGTTGAAAAAAACATTAACTCTATTCACATACACACGGAATTCTCTTTTCACTGTTTTTGCTGTTATGCTGTTGTGGTGCTGGTGCAGATCATGTAAATTACTTTCCTTCGTCCAAAAACAAACTAAGGAGTTTTTCCGGGAAAATGAAGGTCCGGTTGTAAAGTTTTCGAACTCGAATCACCGGTATCCCATAGAAATGTATACATAACCATTCACTTTTAAATGGGAGAATGCCGGCTCCATGGGAAAGGCGTGCAGTTTCAGATGATTATGGACACAGACTCAATTCAATGTATGATGAAACTTCAGACGAACTTTTAGAGACAGTGATGGAGGAATAGGACGTGAGGGAGATGGACACGGGAAACAGTGATACGGGTCTGACACAGTGATGAGGGAGACAGTGGGGGCTGTGTGGAAACGGAGGGACCCTAACCCTAACTGTCAGTAGCAACAGCCTGGAGGCATATTTTACAGCGAGGGTTTGCCTGTTCTGTATCTGATACCGTGAATCCAAACCAGTTCCTAACGACTGAAGTTGTAGAACTGTTCTTGGGAAGGAGCTGCTCTCTACTGCTGGCTGTCTCTGCTATGTTGTCTGTTGTGTGTCTGTGATCTGTGATCCACGTAGGGGCGAGGGAGCAAGGGTTCGAGCTCATTGAACTACAGGAACCTGGAAGGACGTGTTGGCAAATGCAAAATACCTATATTTTTTGCATGATAAGAAAATCGATTTTCTAAAAATAAAACTCAACAAATTCGATTTTTCGATTAAATTTTTTCCCCCAGCCCGAGGTGAAATTTCTTTCACAAAAATCTTGTAAAATTCTCTGGGTAACCCATCTGTCCCAGGTGATTTGTTATTTTTCAAGGTTTTGATTGTTTCATCTATTTCCCTTTCAGTAATTGGGGTGATTAGCTGTTCTGCTTCTGTCTGTGTAATCTTTGTTAAATTGAGGTTTTTAGATATATCTGTTATTTTGCCTACACTACACAGCCCCTCTGAAGTATCATAAGGATTTCTGTAAAATGTTTGGAATTCTCCTGCTATTTGTTCTGGCTGTGAAACTTCCTCTTGGGATGTGGGGTGTCATATTTTTGGTATTATATGGCTTGCCTGTGCTTTTCTTAATTGAAAAGCTGGAAGGCGACTTGCTCTTTCCATCTCGTAATATTTTTGACTTGTATACCTAAGGGCCCATTCTGCTTTACATGTGAGTAGTTCGTCTAAAGCTAGTCTGTAATTCTGTAGCGATTTTAGGGTGTCATCATCTCTTGTTACTTTATGTATCTGCTCTAACCTTTTATGTATCTGCTCTAACCTTTTATGTTTCTGCTCTAACCTTTTAATTTCACCCTCCAGCTATGTTTGTTTTTGTACGCCTTGCCTATGTAATTTGACTGATATTTCAATGCATTTACCCCTCAACACCTCCTTAGCTCCATCTCAAAGAATAGAAGGAGTTACTGCTCCATTATCGATGATAGCAAAATATTCTTCTATTGTTTGTTTTAGCTGTTGGAGTGAGGTAGAATCTGTCAGCATTGATACATTTAAACGGCAATATGTGAAATGCCCATCGTTATCACTCTCAATTTAATCTTCGCTGGGGCATGGTCAGACAAAATTGTCGGTTCTATGTTACTCAACTTTATAGGGATCTGGCTTTGTAACACAGATCAGGTCAATTCTTGTTTTGCTTTTTTTACTTAAGGGACTATTTTTGGGGTAATCTATCTAATTTAGTGTCTAAGATACAGTTGAAGTCACCACCTACGATTAAAATGCCTTTAGTTTCTGTAGCCAATATTGAAGCTATGTCTCTAAAACAAAACAAAAAAAAAGGGGTCGTCTTCATTTGGGGCATAGATATTCATTATAGATAGTTACTTCTTATTGTCCCTATGATTAATATGTATCTACCCAGTTTACCCTTTACTTCCTTTTGAATTGTAAAACTAATGGCTTAGCTGATCAAACTTGGCTCTCCTTTTTTTCTCCTATTCGGGCAGCCTGCATAAAACACCTGTTCAATCCATTCTTTTCTTAATTTTTTGTGTTCTAAGTCACTTAAATGAGTTTCTTGTAATAGTGCTATTGAGCCTTTGAAGGATTTCAGTTGATTTATAATTTTTTCCCTTTTTTATGAGGTGTTTTAGCCCATTGACATTATAGCTGATAATGTTTAAATCTGGCATGGATTGCTCCTAATGGTTTAGTGCTTGGTTCCTGTCCCTGCTGTTTTTTGTGTAGTTTCCACCCCCACATAACTCTCATCTACTTGAAGTAATTAACAACTGAATTAAACTAATAACCTGTATATGTGAAGACCAACCATAACTGTTAAGGAAATATGAACTCTCAATAACAGCATGAACAATATGAGTAACCATATGGTTACACTTGATTTTCACAAATCCAGCTGGATATTGCAATGCAAAAAGAAACCAAATAATACTTCATGCATCCAGCTGTTGCTGTTCTATAGGCAGAGAGCAGTGGCCCCCAACCCTCTCTGGGGAATACACACAAAGTGTAAAGCAAATCACAAACCAAAGAAATTAAATAATTCCTTGGCGTGCTTTAAATCCTATCTCGGGATTCAGCAGGAAAAATAAAACGGGGTGTAATCCACTCCCTTAATTCTTTACTCTTCACATAACTATTATTCAGTGTCATTGGCCAGATCATCCCAACATAATGAACTCTATTTTTAAACTCAAATTTAGTGCATCAAAACTGACAAGGAGGCATTGTGTTGCAACACGTTGTGACCTGACATGTTTAAAAAGTGTCCACTGAGTCCTATGTGTACACACGTAGATCTCTCTGTTCTCTTTTCTTTCCTATTGCAACTTGGAGTGTTCCAGTTCCATCCTTTCCCTCAGTTCTCCAGTGTTGGTTGAGCTTCTAGTTAGTTTGGGAACATTTTCACTCTTGTTTCCTCAGCTTCACTGGGAAGTGGTATCTGGTCTGAATTCTCTTCTCCTTCAACTGCTTTATCACTCCATGAACTTGCGCTCTCTTCCTCTTGACCTCCGGGGAGTAATTGTGGTCAAAATATATAGTATTTCCTCAGAATGTCACTTGTTTCTGCACCCAAGCCTGCTTCAGGACCACTTCTTTTAATCTGTATTCTACAAACCATATGATGGTACTCACTGGTTTTAGCCCCAGAGAGCAGTGTGCTTTCTCAATTTGCACTTTATCCTGCTGAAAACTGTAACGTGTCCTTAATTAAGTCATTCATGAAACCGATCATGTAATTTTTCTCACTGTTTTCGGGGACTTGATAAATCCTCAGGTTATTACAGCGCAGATGATTCTGTAAGTCCTTGCACAGGTTAGTGAGATCTGCCTCCTGTTTCTCCAGGTACTGGAGCACCCTGTCGTGTCGCTGTTCGTTTCTCTTCATTAGGTCTGAGTATCATTGCCAATTTCCTTAATCAATTCGGTTTCGATTCATAAAGTTCTGAATCGATTTATCATGATTCAATTTTATCTCATTTGATGTCAATTTGATTCAGTATTAACTGATTGATTCAGATTCATTTACTTATACCAAAGTACAATTTTGAGCTGCAACCTGATTATTTGACTACCACAGCCATGCAACACATCAATACTGGTATCAATATTGGCATTAGAAAGGAAATAAATATGAAATTTCAGCAGTCAATAGCTGAATCCGCTCTTAAATAATGAAAATGGCTCCACTGTGTAACAAAATACAAACTTATTTTATTTTTCCTCACAACAACCTGAGGGAACAACACAGAGGTATTAAATTGCTTTTAAGTGCAAATGTGTAAATTGATTTACCTGTAAATTCAGCTTAAACTTGAACTGTAAACTAAACAGTCTTACAAAATGTGACTCTAAGTGCAGGTATACTTGTCCTGCAACAAATTGCATAAAGGCATTTCTTAAAGTGCAAAAATAATAAAATGGTAACAAAACTAAAAGAGTGAAATTGTGAGGAACACACGGACCGCACATACGGGGATGGGGGCGTGAATAAGTCATGGAGGGGGTAGTTCTCTGTAAGTACCGCAACATACTTTACCTCACTCACTCACTCACAAACAGCACTCTCTGATACACACACACATTCACAAATACTAGGCCTAATTTCATTGTTTCTATTCCTCGCACACACACTCCACTGTAAACACGTTCTGTCTCCCTCACTCACACACACGCTTAATCATGACACAAACACTGTTACATTTTAGGTTTGTTCTCACATAAAAGAGTGAGGCCTCTTTGAAGGAGTAATGGACATAGAAGTCACACTTGTTCAAGTTCATTCTTTGATGCAATGTTTTTTACGACATATTGAAATATTTGTTGCAAATAAAAGCCCAGCAATTTATAATGGATGTCTTCCAGCTTTTATTATATTTCTATGACTTGATGTGTGACTTGCTTGACCTAAGCTATGATTTGATTTGATTTGACTTGACTCGACTCTAACAAAAATGACTCAGGACTTGCTTGAGACTCGAAGATAAAGACTTGAGACTTGCTTGAGACTTGCGCATGTGTGACTTACTCCCATCTCTGCACCAACCCTTCAGCTATTGGACGACCTGCTCTACCTCCTGAACCATGGCTGATTGAGGCTGTGATAAGGCTGTGTGAAGACATTGTCACAATTTGGTATGCATCACCCAAAGCTCGTCTGCAAACCATGCCATTTAAACGAGATGAGATGGGCTACCATTTCCATAGTAGTGCCTCCACTACTTCCTCTTCAACTACAACTTTTCAGGTGTTTTTGTCACCGAATATACTTTGTTACAGCTTACAATATGACCAAGGACAGTGATAATGCATTATTCATTATTAATGGATTTCTTGTATTGATGAAATGGTGACAACCAAGGATTTCTTTGCGTATTCCCGGATTAATTCTGTTGTTTCACCTGTAATGGCCATTAAAAACATAAACCATCAGAGACAGGATTTTCCAAGGAAACAGATGAGTTACAGCCCATAAATCCTGAGAAGACCACTGTTCGGTTCTTCCACTTTAACCTTCAGGAGTTTGTATTTCTGATGCAGAGGAAAGTCATGACGATTGAAAATGAGTTTGGATCAAGTTGTGTTTTTTTTGCTTCATGCTTGGTGTCCATTTCCACCTGTTCTGAACTACAAACCTGGTATGCTACACTGCTGGAAGAAGGACTGCTCTCCTGTCCCTCTTCGATATTAAAAAAGATTGTACAAACAGAGAATATGTTCACACCTGTTTTATTTTAATTAAACTGCAGCCTTTTGGAGGTTTTATAATTGGACAATGTGACACCATATTCAGCACGAGAGGAGGCAGAAGGTTTAAAATGTGCAAACAAATAAAGAGATTTATGGATTATTTAACCCCTGTTCTTAAAAATTCAGGAAAAAAAGCAGGAAGGGACATGTACAACCTCATAGTGAACAAATTTGAGGAAATATGCATATTTTCATTTATACAGCTGGTAAATTTGATCTGATTGTGTTTGTAACATTTGATTCATAAGATAAGATGAAACTTTATTGATCCCACAATGGGGATATTCACTGATTAAGGTAGCAACAGGATAAAATGCAAGGCAAAGAAAATGTGCATGCAGCATAAAGATGGTACAAAAAAATACACAATACAAAAATGATAAAACTTTACAGACAATACATAAGAAGTTAAATTGTAAGCCGCAGCAATTAATAATTGTGGTCAGTGAATGTTTCGATAATTTGTTTCAGTGATGCTTTTAAGCCGAAAAGGCAAACATTTTCCTTCTCACGTGGGGATTTAATGCGTTTGTTGTTCTTTTATACCCATCACTGAAATATCTTTGGTTTTTGGGCAGTTATTTGGTCAGAACAAACTGGTTTTTAGACACCACTTTGGTCTCTGGGAATCAATTTTTACAGGTTAATTAACCCTATTCATAAAAATGACATTGCCAGACAATGGTCGAAACAAGACCCAGCTTGTAGAAATCCTGTTTTTTGCTGTGCTCAGCCCTATATTCAGTTGTTGCTGTGAAGTCTGGTGGGATTTTTCGGAATTGGAAGTCTGACGTTGGTCACTAGTGGTTATGTGGGTTATGCTGCCACGTTGGAGCAGAGTCATTAACATGGGTGTCTGTAATGCCATTGCTTCTTCTTCCCGACAACCAAATTTCTAAGGTGAGATACGGGGAGGTTCAGATTACCCCATAAACATGTTGGAGGTCATCAGAGAGCGTTGGGTGTTGTTAATTCTATAATTTATTAAAGGCTTCTGAAGTCAGAAACACTAGATCCATCACTTAAGGTTGAGTTAATGTAGATTTGTCCAGCTGAAACAATGAAGTTTGGCGTATGTGAGCCATCACTAACCCAATTAAAAGGAGGATCAGGATCAGCAATGTCATAAATGTCAGCGTTGCCTCTGCTGTTTACATCCAGCCTGTCTGTACAGTGATCTCTCACCTCGTGGTTCTGTTTGTCCTATAAAAATGTTTGTGAAAGCAGATCATTACAAAAAGATGTCTAGTGGATTCGGGTTTCAGCAGATAACACAAGATGTCCCATTGTGATCCTTAAATGTCAGTGAATAGCCTGAACCCGCCTTGATGCTGGTGTAGGAAGAAGACTGGATCGTTCAAGCAGACATAGGAGGTGAGCTGAGCTGTTTAGGCACCTTTACTGTTTTAACACCATAACCATGTTTGTTGAAGGTCCTCTAAAGCACAAAGACCAAAGGGTATAGAGACAAAGACTTTTAGGAGTTGAGACGAGCTCAACACCAAGGCGAAGCAGGGCCCACACCAGATGTGTTGTTGAAATATTGGAATATCTGTGCAAAATGGTAGAAAAATAACACCAACAAAAAGTCATAATGTTGTCTAAACCTCCATAAACACAGAAAACAAGGTTTATTTATTTGTTGACTCTTACATTGAACATTTACATTGTTAGACATGTCACTTGTTTTACAAAATCTAAGGATATGTTGTAATTCAACAAACATTGGCGTCAGTGATAGGCCCAGCGTTTATCTGTATGTCTGCATGCATCTCCTATCTTCTGCACACTGGCTTAAGTCAAATGGAATCCATTGTGGTGCATTGTATTATCTTTGCTAAGGTGGAAGTTTGTCCTCAGTCCAGCAGCTCCTTTAGCTCATGGTGTTTAGGCTGCACCACTGTTTTGGGTCATTAGCATGACTGTGGCTCAGCTAGCAAGTGCATTTCAGTCTGTTTCTAGTGATTCTTTAGAGTCTGTTAGTACTAAAAATGTTCAGATTATTCACTTTAGTCAACAGAACTTTGTGTCAAGCATTTTGCTGCTGTTGCAGTGATGGTGTTGATTTGATACTTGTTTGGATTGTGTTCAGCTGTAGATGAACTGTATGGTGAGTTTGGGTCCTGTTTTTATAAAGTAGTGTTAGAGCCACACTGAGGATAAACAACATGTGATATCATGAGAAAAAAGTTGAAAAACTGAGCAAGGGGCAAGGACCTCGGCACCAAAATGAATCCAACTTGAAATTATCTTAAAGGTATAATACTGTTGACAGCCAACTGATGCAGCTCCAAAATGCTTTGGCTCCCACAGACATGCATTTAGATTAACTGTAAAAATACAATGATTTTCCATCAGGACTCATTCTAGGCTTATTTGTTTTATTTCAAATTTCTAATAAATTCTCAGGTTAATTTTTACATTTTTCTCTATTTTTCAGTTTATTTAATAAAAGATATTTTTTTCTGACAGGCAGCTCCACTATAGCTGTGGTTTGTAGGTTCCAGTAACAAGATCGTAAGCTAAATTTGTTATGCAGTGCTTATTTAAATTTTATTGTCAGTAAGCCTTACTGTGACCCCTTAGGCTTCCATAGTCCTGCCCCTTGTATCCAAACATGGTCACTTCTGGTTTCAAATAGCCAACCTTACAACAGCTGAACTGTAAATTACTGGCTCCAGAATGCAAGTTGAGAAACTAGTTGGTCCTCCATCAGCTGATTTTATACAGATTTGTAGATAAAATCTCAGAATATTACAAGAATAAAATCATAATATTTTAAGAAAATAATTATGATTATATAAGAAAAAGCTCTAATAGCTAGAAAAAATTATTTTTTCTGGAAGAAAAAAAATGTTTCATCACTAATATTACGAAAGCTGTCATATGCAGCAGCTGCTTTTTGTATTTAATCAAATATTTGTTCAATAACAGGCTACCATTTTATTTTATCTGATGCTACATTATTTCTACATGCCTTTATTTCAATTAAGAAACTTTGTTCCTATAAGAAAATGATTAGATTTGTCTCACTACATGACTTCATTCGGTTAATATCAGGACTTTCTTCTTGAGTATGGCTGTAGTACTCCTAGGTGGAGACATCCAAGTTCATGTGTCAACGTTTATAGACATTAGTGAAACTCTTAGGCTTGTTGACGTTCTATGTTCTCTTATTATCTTTACTGTTCAGTGTATTATCTTATTGTAATTGTTGAAGTCATGACACTGTGTGACTGTTCTCTGGTTCTGGGATTAATATGAGACTGACTCTTCAGAGGTATGTGTGCTCAGAGTGTCAGCGACGCTCTGCTCTCTGAAGCTTCAGGGCGTCATGTTGAACGTGGACGGAGGTCCATGTAGTTCATTACAGCGGTCTCTACTCTTTGGCCTGTTCTTCTAAATTGTCAGCTTCCTCTGTGTATATACATAGCAGGTTTCTGAGGATGATACACTAGATAATCCTCCCTTTGCAGCTCAGAGAGAACTGACCTGATCCTGTTCAAGTGGACTTGGTTTAAAGGCCTGAACGGTGGCCAGGCTGCTCACTCACAGTACATGCCTCATGGAACAAATTAATGTTGGCTTTCCTCACCTTCTTGCTGTGCAGAAATGCCAAGGGGTAAGATACCTCCACCTCCCTCTCCTTCCCTTTGCCTCATGTCACCCCTTGAGCCCTGTGGCCAGAAGGGCATGTTGTGGCTCAGGGTGACCATACATAGCACTCATCCAATCATCTGAGTGGTGGTGGTGAGGAGGCTGCTGGGAAAGGGGGGCTTTGGGATTGATTGGAAGGCTTGTCGGGAATGAATTAATCTCCTGGTTTTTATTTGCAGCTTCATCTGAGTAATAACCCACTTTTACTTAACAGAAACAGGTGATTGACCAACACTTTCCAGCTTTTGTGCAGTTCTTGCCTTGCCATTTTCATCTTGTTGCATCTTTTATCTGTGTTTTTTTTAAATGTCTGAGGCTTCTCTTCTTCCTCAGATCAACATTTTTGACCTCTTCTAACTATTTATCAGGCCATGTACATTTTAGTATATTATTATATATTATATAGTATTTTACTCTAAGTTTAGGAAAGCGGATTTATGAAGAACAGTAATTGATCAGCCTATCAGTAAAAATTATATTCTTTGTTCAGTTAAATATGTGAAGACATAACTGTTCCAACAAGAAATGCTAAATGTTTCACCTGCTTGATCTTTAATTCCACTCTTGGTGAAGCCTTTCTGTCTAAATTCATACATTTCTAAAAGTGAGTCTTTAAAGGAGAGGCCATACAACTGTTTATCTGTAGAGATTTATTAATTTTAATCAATTGGAACTTTTCTCAGGGTGAAATACATGTCACAGCAGAAAGTAAAGGATCTGTGGAAGCAGCTAGGTGTTGAAATCCACTTGTTCAAAGTCACATTTTGTGTTATTTTGTGTTTTGAATCAGGTCTGAGTGTTGATCTGACAAATTCAAGAGGAGCTAGCAATCCACCTCTTCTTCTGTTCTTTGTTTTAATTTGATCTCATCAGCCACACAACCTTATTTTGGTAATATGGCCAGATAGGGCAGTGATTCCAGTTTTGTCAGTCATCACCTCTGCAACTGGAAATTCTCCTGTCACTTACCTCACAGTGTTATATTTTACTCTCTCTGTGAAGTTACAGCATGTTTTAAAACTCACAAGCCAAGAATTGTATTAATTTTCCTTAATGAAGTTCTGCTTTGGAAGAGCACTATTGCGTCCAAGGTTTTACAACTTGACACTGATCTCTGGAATGTTGACCAACCAGATGCTTCAAAGGAGTCAAGGAAAACACAGAACAATGCTGTCACTGAGAGAGTAATGGACGTCTCTAAGGAATTTGTTTAGAGAAAGTACAGAGAAAATGTTTTGGCAGTTTTATGTTATATTCTACGCTGTCACCATACGTAAAGATGGAGCTACAGCTTCCTTTCATTTATTCAGTAATTTTGGCATGATTAAAACACATGCACGGGAAAAAGCCTGCTCCTTTTACTTTTTATTTTTGCCTTTTACACAGAAGTAACCATTTTCTTTGCAACAGTATGTTGTAATAGAATGCTCCCACCCCTGATAAATAACATATATAACCATGATTTTCTTTTACTTAGTTTTTGGAAGACATGGAATTTGCAGACCTGCCAGCCTGTATGCATTGTGTGTAGCAGGTATGCAATTTGACATCTAAATACGCTAGTATGACTTAACTCTCTAAACTACACAAAAAGTTGCAGACATGTGAGTTCTGTGGAAAATGTGCACTTGCTGTACTCATGACTAACAATATGATGCAGCTGTGTAGTGAAGGGATTTCAACCAATCATTGTAGAATACTGGAGAATAAAATGTGTGCCGAAACTATAGCATAACGTCCTTGCGCCACGTCCTTCTGCCTCCTGCTCTCTGCCTCCCTCCCCGTTCCCCTCAGAATGTACCTGAGACATAACGAATGTAGTTTGCGGCAGCTAAGAATGGAAAAGGTAAACTCTGTGTACATGTCTGTCTGTTGACCTGCCAGCTTTTGGTAAATGTGAACTGTTAATAATGTTACTATAATGCACCGTTGAAGACAAAAAGAGTAGCAGTATGTTTTGTATTATAGCATATACGAGGGTGATTCAAAAAGTTTGTGGAAAATAACGTTTAGAAAAATTGGTTTATGTTATATTAGGGTGACCAAATGTCCTCCTTTGCCCAGACATGTCTCTTTTCACGTCCTGTCCAGAGCATCAGGACGGTTTTTATAAATTTGCGAAAATGTCCAGTTTTCATTGTTTTTCACACGAAAAACTCTTTAAACTAGTAACTGCGAGCAGTTATGACGGGCCCTCGCACACCCACGCAACTCGGGGTGGGTCACAGTCGGGGGATT
>JAPQRQ010022863.1:0-14258 GCA_037367365.1 Apogon talboti
ACACACACACACACACACACACACACACACACAGGGAACACATAATCAAATTCTTTCAATGAAAATAGAGATGCAGAAAAGATGAGGTTTCTTTCATTTTGACTGAAAAACGCTGACAGAAACTTCCTTTTATTTCCAAGGATATTTTATTTCTGGAATTACACCCTAAATCTGTAATTTAAAAGATGAGTTTATAACTGTTGACCTCAATGAAGCCACATAGGAGGCATGAGTTATACAACAAAACAAGATGGACATGTTTTATAAGACAAAACAAGACTAATAAGTGTACCAAGTCAAAACATGACATAGAAGACATAAGACAAAAAAACTAAACAGGTAATATACAATTTTTACATGAAATATTGGCAGCAATCCTTTCATTGTAAATACAACTGTACAAGACATGACTAAGTGGACCTCTGAGGCAACATTTAAGCAACATAAACATCAAATGAGTGGCAGGGATCCAGTCTTCTGTTCTATACATTCAGAAAATACCACCATTTGTGTCAGTGTCCCTTGGTTTGATTACACTAAGGTAAAAGGAGTTGTTATTGTCCTTTAGATAAGGTTTATGCATGGGCTGCATGAACACACTGTCAGCAAACAATCAGGCCAAGATTCTTAGAAAATGTGAAACGTTAAAAGTGAGTAATTTGATTAACTCTATGAAGACTATAAGACAAGGACTCCTTTAATATTGTGTCAATAAATGTACATAATGAGTTAAATCCTACAGAAGTTCAATGTGCATTGAGCTACTGGTCCAATTAATTTCATTCCATACGGTGGAGTCTTATCTATTAAATATTATAACTAGACCTAAAGTGTAAGGTTTGGCTAAAAAAAGGAAAATTAAAAAACTTTTCACTGTGTGATGCTGCTCTGGAAAATCTACAGAATTACAGTTGACAACCTTATGTTGTTCTTTTTTCTAGGTCCAGTCGCAGCCATGAAGTTCACTCTCATTGCAACCCTTTTCGTGCTCGCTCTGGCACAAGGTATATTTGGTTTCACTCATACAAAGTTATCTTGAAGTTTTCATTTTCTGATTCTGATTTTGTTGTAAAACTGCAGGAAGCCTTGCACAGGATGCCACTGACCTGGAAAAGCTCTCTCAGTACTTTGAGGACATGAAAACCAAGATGACTGAGATGATCCGCAGCCAGGATATGGCCACCCAGGCTCAGTGAGTAGAGAAGCCTCAACGCCTCAGCCAGCGTTGACTCATGACTCATGTAGGACTGTCCTGACCATGCACGCAATCAGATAGAAACCAAAGATCAGATGAAACCTCTGATTTAGAACAACGTAAGCTTAGGTTTCACTACCTTCTCCACAGGATGACCAGAAATGCAGTTACATAAACACACTTGATTAGGTGTGTTTGGGAACGATTCCTGTGGTTCCATCACAAACTCAAATGGGACTAGTTTTTCGGACCAGACTGGTGTGTCAATCTAGTTTTTTGTTTCTCCACAGGGCCCTCCTTGAGCAGGGCAGGACCAACCTGGAGCCCTTGACTAGCCAGGTCCAGGAGCAGCTGAGGACTGTCACCACTAAACTTGAGGAGCAGGTCAAACCTCTGGCTGAAAACGTGCAGGCCCAGATCCAGCCCATGATCGACCAGTTCCAGCAGGAGATTCAGAACATCTTCAACAGAGTGATGGAGCAGACCAAGGCCATTGGCAACTAAAGCTGACGCCCCACCCTCCCACCACCTGTCATGGACTGAGCTGTTTCTATTTAACGATGCAGCAGAAGTGGAACAGCATCATGTGTTTCAGTGCTCGTTGACATGGAGTTCTACAGCTCTGTCTCAGAACACAATAAAAACTTGGAACACAGTTTCAAAGGATTCATTTCTCTGTGGTTACATGTTTAAAACATAAACATCCCTATTCTAGACACGAGTACACATTTGTGCATAAAAAAACGTTCCTGGTCGTATAAGCCCAATCGTATCGAAGTCACTGCAGTTCAACCTACTGTCAGTCACATCGGGTTCTTAATTGGATTTGGGGTGTTTTTTTTTGTAATGTGGCCTCAGTATGAACAGTCAGATCAGAACACAAACAACTTTTTCATCACTCTAAACTGAAATTCATCACAACTCTCCACTGGAGGGGGGGGGGTCACACAAATTCTGCACAGTAGATCAAATCAGCCTTAAACTGGTACAGCAGCAAATTATAACACAGATAAACAACAGGACAATGAACCCAAAAACATCAGATAATAGTACCAGGGCTGACCAGGGCCTTTTGACTGCATGATGACTACATTGTAATTCAACATATTTTAAGGTTAACCTTGACTTCTAGTGAAGTATTTCACTGAGTGTATTTTAACTTTTACAGTAGGAAATGGTCTGAAGACTTGCAACTCCAGTGCTTTTGTGCATGTGGTTCAGTTCAGGACAGTGACCAGTTCACACTGGAATCTGATATGGGAAACGTTGAAAATGCAAATAAAATAACCAGCTTGTGCAATAAATAAGAGTAGAGCACTAAAGCTGAGTAATGTGACCGATAATAAGCCACAGATCTGCATGTGATTTAGAACATGGATGTGAATGGTACCATTGGAATGAATCAATGGAAACACTTCTTCTGTCAGTGGTCATGTTATGGTTGACTAGTGTACGACTCAACTATTAAGGAAACTCAAAAAAGAAAAAGAAAATCTGCATTTTATCACTAAAGGAGCTAAACGGGACACTCCTAGTTTTAACCTTCACATCCAGGTTATGAAACATGAGTCAAGAGTTGGATATTTAGAATGACTCTATTTAAAAATGTCTGTGCTCGTCCTCAGAGGTGTTCACACCACCTGTCTTCCAGTCAGTCTGCCAAACCTCATTTATTCTACAAAGGGAAATGAATCCGTTTTATAGCTATTGTGAACCACCAGACTGGCACAGGACCAGAAGGGAAAACCATTGCCTCAATCAGTTACTTTGTCTGTTTGAATGCAAAATAATGCAATAAAGACAACACAGACTGTAGAATGTTGACTTCTGGTAGGTGTGAGAGGCGTGAGGCATCAGTTACCAGTGGGAGTGGACTACATGTAGGCAACAAAAAGGAGAAAGTACATGCCTATACTTCAATACTGAATTTTAGGCAGGCATTAAGTGGCAAAAGCAGCACAAAAACTCAAACTAACCCTTTCAAAGCATCATGTTGTTGAGCATTAATTATCGTATGATTCTCGGTGATCTGGATGGTCCCCCCCGGTCTCAACTCCAGAAACGGACATTGATGTTGTCCTTTTCAGAATTATGTAGTTGGACTCAGAACAAGGGTAAAGGTAAACTCTGAGTCCCAGTTTTTAGTCACATCCTCTTAATGAGGACAATTAACAATTACAACAATCTTTATTTTTATTGCAGAAAAATTCAGACAGTTATTTTTTTACGTTTTATTCAAGCAAGCAAAAGTCAAGGAAAATTTCACAAGAACAGGCTGTGGCTTCCATTCCACAGCCCGAACATTCAAACATTAAAATGGCTAAAATGGCATAAATCTCACAATCCCCTCTAAAGGCCCTCAATAACTGATTACTTTTTTATTTTAACTTTTTCTCTTTTTTTGTGCATTTTCTTTTTTCAACCAAGCCTGTTTTATCATTATTATTATTATCATTATTATTATAGGCCTGGCTGGAGACTTGTTTCCATTTTTTTAATATATCATTTGATTTGTATTTTACTTTGTTTTGTGTATTTTAACTTTTTCACTGTTTAATTCTTTTTCTCCATCGGTGAAGCTAGTCTCAACACTCCCCACGCCTGCTGACACAAGAAACAGAAATAAATGGTCATTAATTACTTTGTGGCAATACTAGAATTCCTGTTCCACTTTCCTTCACACGAGTTGTCCGAACTAGCTTGTCTACTTTGGGGCAGATCAGGCCTTGGGTTCAGACGCTCGGAACACCAGCTGAGTTGGTCACAGTCTTCTGGGCGGCTTCTTTAGCCTGATGGGCCTGAAGTACAGCCACCGCCTCATCCACCTGTCAAGAGAAAAGCTCTTAACTTTCACCAATACCACAGCACCATGTCAACCATATCTCACAATGTTAGGCTGTAACTGCAACACATGCACTGGTACTATAGACGGCTGACAACCAGCCAGTCAACATGCAGACTCCACACAGAAAGGTCTTGGTGTTGGAATCAAACGCAGGACCTTCTTGCTGTGAGGCGACAGTGCTATCCACTGCACCACCGCTGAGAACCAGTCAGGATGCAACATTCAAGCATCACAGTCTTGGGCGCTAAATGTCATGTCGTATTGAACTCTCCACACAAACAGCTCAGGATAGATGTCATTACTGTAAACTCAGACCTTGGAGCGGAGAGATTCTGGAGACTCCAGCATGTGCAGCAGCTCGGAGTTGTCAATCTCCAACAGCATGCCAGTGATCTTCCCTGCAAGACTCGGATGCATGTTCTGGATCAATGGGAACAGACGCTCACCTGGAACAACGAGAGGATTCCAAAAGTAAAGACCCTTTTCCACCACAGGAACATTCCCAGGAACTTTTACTTTTCCAGGAACTTTGAAAACACTCTGGTCATCTCAGCCCAGGTAATCAGACAATACTACGAGCTTTGGTCACTACCGGTGCTGGAACAACCTGTGAAGGAGGTAAACCATCCCTGACCATGATGACTGATGGAGCAGTGACTTCGTACTCACGCATACTTGACATCGGACAGAACTGCTAGTACTATAGGTGATCTTTTGAGATAGCTAGCAATGAAAATTCACGACAGGCACCCTTTAAAGCAGGGGTGTCCAAAGTCGGTCCTCGAGGGCCGGTGTCCTGCATATTTTAGATATGTCCCTCTTCCAGCACACCTGGACACCATTACATCGTTATCAGGCTTCTGCTGAGCTTGATGATGAGCTGATCATTAATTGAACCAGGTGTGCTGAAAGAGGGAAATATCTAAAACATGCAGGACACCGGCCCTTGAGGACCGGAGTTGGCCACCCCTGCTTTAAAGTCACTCTGTTGAGTGTATTCGGCTCAAGCCGACCTGAGCGTATTTGCTTGCTCCTACGAGTGCATTGCAGTTATCTGTCCATCCGAATATACTCTGAATAACAAGCCGAGACCTCGTTGACCTCGTAATCCTGTTATGATTACCATCTTTTTTGCTTCATTTTTCAAATGAATACACTCTTTTGAGCATATTCTGCGCAAGCCTGCTTCTACAAGTGCACTCCAATCATCTCTCTGTTCATCTGAATACACTAAAGAGCGTGTTCAGTAAATACATTCAAAACAGCCTGGACCTCATCGAATGTATTTGCCGAATGCTCAAAAGGAAGTCAGGGAGACTTCAAGTCAGTGGCTCAAAAGGTCTCATTTGAATACATTTTCAGGAACTTTAAGGTGCAGTGGAAATGCAAAGCACAGAGATGACCAACAATTATTTTACCCAGGTAAATCCCTGGCAATAAAACTTCCTGGGAGTCTGGTATAAAAGGGGCTTATGCAAGTAGCAGTCACACAGAACCAAAGAGAGGACACTGTATACATTTAGTGTAGTCTGCCCAGCTCACTGACACTGAAGAACTGAATATCTGCATTATACAGAGAACAAGTACCATTTATTTTTCTACTCCATGACATCTCAGAGGCAAATAGTGTACTTTTTAATCCACTTGTTTTTCAGATTACATATTGTCATCTCTTTCATGTCCAGTGAAAATTACATATCTGTTGAATGAATTCAGACGTGTCTCAGTGTTTGTGGAGGAATGTTCCTTTATGTGTTGAGAAAGGTTATGGTGTAGATTAAACTACCAGCAGTATGAGGGTTCTTCAGAAGAGTCATATTACTGCTTAGCTAACACAGCAGTATTAACCCTTAGGTCCTCCTCTGTACATTTTTGTACATAAAATTTTAGAAACTAACAGTACGTTAATACATTTGGCTGTCGACAACATGCAGCCTCTGACAAATACAGGTGGCCTCTGGTTCACCTCCATGACTTATGTGGACATGTGCAATAATACAACACACTGTAAATGATTATTAGCTCCGGGACTGGTTGTTGTGACCCAGATTAATGCTGCTGGATTTGAGTGTGGACCAACCACTGCAGCCATGTGTCTGTATTAGTCTGAATGATAATTGTATTGGTCATGCCCATCTATTGTGACACCCACTATCAGGAAACATTTACTGCATAATGACTGAAGGACCTGAATCCTTCATCCACCACTGTATGATAATGATTGTATTAATCAGGAGCAGAGGACTAAAGGAGACAACTTAATTGGGAATATAGGACAGCTACTGATGGCCTTACCCAGCATCTGCTTCTGTTCCTGTGGTGGAGCAGCGGCCAGCATGGAGGCAGTAAGTGGCTCCTGGCCCTGAACGTGGACTGCAGGCTAAGAAGTCAGAAAAAAGGCAGGAAAAAGGCAGAGAAAGAAAAGGGAGACGCCTAAAGAAAACCTCATCTAAGATTTTGAATAGGTCAGCGGCTGAAGTATTAAGTCTACCTACCTGCTGCATGGTGACTGGTGGCTGAGTGGTCATGTGCTGCTGGGGGTTGCGGACACCTGCTGCATACTTGTACTGAGGCACCCCACGAACAGGAGCGGCGGCAGCGGCAGCAGCTGCTGTGGCTGGTCGGGGGCCCATGGTCTGAGAGGCTGAGAGCGACATGAAGATCATCAGGACCCACACACACACACCAGGCACAGTGAGATTACTGCATTTGCGCTACATCACACATTGACTAGATGACTAACCGACACGCTGGGTGGACATCATGCGGGGCACCTGGGACGCAGGCCGCATGGTACTGAAAGTCTGAGGACGAGGCGCTGAGGCACGCAAGGCCCCTGGCATGTTCTGGAAGTCTATGTACATGGAAATACAAAAAAAAATTCCAAAATTATTTGACATTCAATTACTATATGTAAATACACGAAAATCTATGCAACAAATATTTGGCAAACTTGTACTTTCATATAATGCTATATGTACTTATACTCCATTACACTTCAGAAGGATGTATGGTATTTTACTCAACTACATTTATGCAAGTTTAAAAACAAAACATGCAAAACTATGATGATGATAGATATGAGCAAAGTATTTTGTTTTGATGCTCTCCACAATGGTTTTTATTTTAATTTGGATTTGGTTTTGGCAAACCTGATGTGCATGCTGCAACCCTAACCCTATAATAATATGGAAAACTATCATTTGACTTGAATTGTTTGATGTTGGAACACTAAGTGAATGGTCTGCAGAAGACCCATTCACTATTGTACATAAAACAGCCTTCTCATGTTGTGTTTCATCAGAATGATCAAATACACACAATGAGGAAGGATACCTTAAAGGGGGCCGATACTCACGTTGTGGCCGGACTCCTTGGGTGGTCCAGCGGGGGCTTGGGCGGAGCTGAGCCATCTGGCTGGCGGCCGGGTAGTAAGCAGCACGGTTCTGTGCCTGAGGAATGGCTGCCATGAAGTATCCGGAGGGGGGGGCAGGCTGGTAGGGATTGATGACTGGGTTTGGCACTGCTCGCACACTGGCCATGCGCTGCATGTACTGGTTGGTCAGGTGGGCCTGACGCTCCTCTTTCCTCTGAGCAAGAGCCACGTATAGCGGCTTGGTTGCAACAATGCGCCCATTCATCTCAGTCACCGCTTTAGTGGCCTCCTCTGGAGACGAGAAGCAGACGAAGCCAAAGCCTTTGCTGCGTCCGCCTTCCATCATGACCTGACAATAACCAAATATTGGCTCATATATGCAATGGAGAGGCCGAGTCATTTGAGAGATGCAAATTACTTTTAGATCACATGCCAGAAATTTGACGTTCATCATTTTAAAAGATAATTTTGCAATTCATTGACCTCATAATTTGTCATAAAAAGCTGCAGTATTACACTGTAAAAGTACATAGTAACAAGTGAAAAGTAAGCAGAGCTTACCAATACCCCTGCCCAGTCGCACAACACCTAGCCCCTCCTGCTCACTGATACCCTGTCTACCCAGGGATTCATTTTGACTTTTAAATTTCAGTCTTTTTTTAAAACCTTTTCAAAAATTAAACAACAAAATGCATAAATTGTGAGAAAGCACCCTTGCTGCATAAGTGCCATACTCCTAACTTTATCTCTGCAGCTTCATGTGACCAGACTTGTGCTGATTGTCACCTGAATATTATTCTACTCATTCGTTGAACAGGGTATGGAGGTGACATCCCTTTGGTGTTGATAACATGTATTACATGAGATGTGGGATACCCTTAACTGAGCTGTTTCACACTAAACTAAATGGTCCTTTGTCATTTTTTTATTACAAACTGTGACTTTCTTGACTTGAAAAATATCTTTTAAATTGACAAACGTCATATTTGCTGTGCTTCCCCAGAGCTGTACAGGAAGCCACCACAGTATTTACCATTAATGGGACACATTGATAAATAATGACTGAATTCGAATGGGATCAAAAATATTATGTGTATCATCAAGAACTACTGTACATGTTTTTTCTGAATGTCCAAAGACGTCATCTCCTACACATATTTTACATACATAACCATCAAACAAGCATTAGTATGGCTGAGTATAAGCAGCTGAGCCACTACCTTGGCACTGGTTATGGTCCCAAATGGAGAGAACTCCTTTCGCAGGCGTTCATCATCAATTCCATCATCAAGGTTCTTCACATACAAGTTGACGCCCTGGACATAAGGTGAAATGATGTTAACATTATTAAAATCTGAATTTCTATGAACTCTAGACTAATATTGATTTGTGAACAGCAAATCACATTTTTTGTTGTTGTGTGTATAGTACACATTTATCCCCAAAGTCCATGAAAGAGAAATATGAGGTCCATGAACTACAAAGTCACTATTGCAGCCATTTTGGCCAGTGCAACCTACAGAAGAGGGAGCACTGAATTTGACAAAGCTGCAGGTGTTCTCCAGTCACATAAATACACAATTCCAGCGCTATCTTTTGTTCAACATAGCGAAGTTCAACGTTTCAGTGCTCTCAGTGTCCACGTACAGTCTTTCTTTACTGTTAGACTACTGCACTATGATTGGAAATAGACCTGGTAGCGAGTCATCCTGTCTTGTTTCATTTGCTCAAATTTGCGTTTGAGCTCAGTTTGCCGCTCCACCTTCTTCTGTGCACGGCCCACATAGATCAGCTTGCCATTGAACTCCTTCCCATTCATCTCATCCACTGCCTGTAGCAAAAAAAGAAAAAGTCAACTCCAGGTGGCTTGTGCCGCTTTTCCACTGATGGAATCAACTCAACACACCTTGCCATGCTGCCATGGCGAGGTCCTTCTCGCATTTTGATTTTGTGACAGTGGGTACCGTCAGGTACTATATTTAGAACCACCTGTGCCAAGCTTCCAAGTGAGCTGGTAGGAGCGTCAAATGGGACATGTATCTATGCAGATCATACAACGTCAGGGTCACTATGTCAATGTAAATGTGAATCCTTATGTTGTAAAGCTGGAAATGTTTAAATAGCAGGGCCAATCAACTGGGAAAGAGTGAAATTAGACCAAATGTTCATGTAAGCTCTGTCCTGTTACAACTAACCCAAGATTTGAAGTCTCATCAACTCTTCTCGTCTGAAAAAAACCCAAAACAAAACAAAAAAAACTTAAAACTACATTTTAAAAGTCCACATAAAACTACATCTGCAGTGGAAAATACAGAAGGGGAGGTAAGTCACTAATATTTAAGTCAGTAACGTTTAAGCACCAAGCAAGTCCCCAGTTAACCATTAAGTAAGTTTCTGTGGTGAATATCTGGTGAAAAAAAAAGAAAGAAAGACAGGTCAAACAAGTGATGAGCAAAGTCATTAACTTCTGATGATCTATCCCACATGAAAAATGAGCTATTAATTACAAACCCTCCAACCAACAATGGTGAGTGGTGCTTTAACTGGATTTTATTATTTGAGATGGAGACTGATGTATGATGATCTACATCATACATACATGTCACATCACAAGTCACCCAATCATAATTCAATAATCAAATGTGACCTCTCCATGTGTTTCCTAACCCCATGTTTAATCAAGTGAATACAAAGTATTCAAAGAATACAAAGTTTTTTAGTCAGTGTGGGTAACGTTAAAGGGTAAAAAGATCATCTATAATACTAGGGGTTCTGTCCAGTAACTTACATTACAGCCTGATGTCAAGTATGCGTCAGTACTAAGTCACTGCTCCATCAGTCATCATGGTCAGCGACAGTTTACCTCCTTCACAGGCTGTTCCAGCACCGGTAGTGACCCAAACCCCTAGTATTGTCTGATTACCTGGGCTGAGATGAACGGGTAACTGACCGCGTGCAGCAGACACCAGTCTAAAATGACACATTATCGACCAGTGCTGGGTCAAGGGCAGAATGCTAAGCTTATGGCTGAACAAACAAAAGCACGAACGCGTAATTTCCACTTAATCTGCTCACTGACTGCTACTTGTTTACTCTTACTCCATTACCCAGAATCAACAACGGTATGTCACTTATGGCCAGGAATGGCTGCTCCCCATAGGTTCTGCCCACGCACGTAATAAAAAGTCTAGTGCTGTGCATTTATGGTGATTTTGTACTGAATTTGTTCCTCCCTTTTTTATAAGTGATGCAAAAAGCCCAAATAATGCCATTAGCATGACCAGTACTGGTACACTTCAAGTCTCAAGTCATAAAAATTGTGTTACATCTGACTTGTCATGCAACTTTACTCCCGCACCTATAGAAATTGGTATAATTTAATTGTGTGTGTAAATTTTCAAGAAAGGTCAAGCCAATTGCATCTGCCTTTGAATCAAGTCCCTATAATCTAGGAAAGGCCTTCATGTCCTTTTCCACTTTTACATGGACGATATCAGCTCAACTCCAAACAGGATTGGTGCATTTCCCTTATGTGAGACCAGGTGCTATTAGATGCGATTGCTAGTATCAGCTTAACTGACGTTCCAAGTGAACCAAAGACTCTGAATGTGACACAAAATCACATCATCTCTAAAAACATCATACATTTTTGAGCAGACCATCTGGGATTAATCATCCACAGATTTGACAATAAACCGCAACAGTACATTCTAACCTGAAAAAGTCTTAAACTAAAAATTTTCTTCAGAAATGATTTATTACTTGCAGGTTCAAGTTTTCTCCCTCACCACTGTTGCCTCATTCATAGTTGCAGTCACACTGAAGATAGTGTTATAATATGTTAATGTTGAGTCACTATGGCAAACAGCTATGCTGAGGGGGTACTATACCAGCAGTAGAAATGTAATGTTCTGGTGCAAAAACCAAACAAAGCTGACTAAAGTCAACTCAAGTTCAGCTGGTACTGTTGGTGGAATAGTGGCATCCAACAGGCCAAAGAACTTGGGCTGGACCTAAATTTTACCTTCTGGGCGTCTTCATGCCTCTCAAAGCTGACAAAGCCGAAGCCTCGAGACTTTCCACCATCATCGGTCATGACACGGATACTCATGGCATTCCCTGTAAAGGCAAAGGACGGGGAAAAAAACAGTGTACTTCAAAGTGTGCCATAATATTTTACTGCAATGGAGTAAAACACTGAACATATGTCATCATTTAAATGAGCAGTTTATAAAACAGACAGTGGCTGACCATATTTACTGAAGAGTTCCCTCAGTTTCTCATCATCCATGTCTTCACCAAAGTTTTTGATGTAGACATTAGTAAACTCTTTGGCACGTGCACCTAGTTCAGCCTCGCGTTCTTTGCGAGATTTGAAGCGACCAACAAATCTGCAGAGAAGAGGACAATTGAATACTACAATATTAACAAGTACCATGTAGGACAGGAATATGTTGTTACTGCGTATATTGTTTTTTATAGTACTAACTTAAAGTTTAGTCACAAAATATAAAAGATTTCACACTTTAGTACAAAACAACCTGGTTAAAACATACACTTACACTTTTCGGTCATTGAGCAGCATGCCATTCATTTTCTCAATGGCTCGCTCAGCTGCTTCCTGAGTCTCAAAATGCACAAAGCCATAGCCCTTAGAGCCATTCTCATCACAAACCACCTTCAAGAAAGAAGACACATGCTGCACTTAAGACATCCAAACATGCAGTAACAAGAATCCAAACTTATATAGCATGTTGAGTCACACCTCAAACATCAGTTAACTTTCAGACAATTTTTCATAGTAAAATTAACTTACCATTGTGAGTATTTTAGAAAACAAAGATTCAAATTTTGTGTGATTGTTGAAAAAAAACAAAAAAAAAACCCCAAAAAACTGTTGCTTCTCTGGTCAAAGATGGCACTATTGAAACTGGGACGAAAACTGAAAGGAACAGATGTTTTCTTGAATGAACACCTGACCAGAAAGAATGCAGACATTGCAAAAAAGGCAAGACATCTGAAAAAAACATCGCAAAATTCAACACACCTGGGTAACTAACTGTAAAATATTCATTACACTGAACGGGACTCCGGAGGAAGCAAAAGTGTTGGTTTTAAGAAATATAGACATACTGAAACCAATGGAGTTCAGGTAACGTGTGACTCTATACATCTATTATGAACAACACAACTAACACAGACTGCACCAAGGAACAACAATAATATGGACACGAATGGAAATGGACACAATGCATGGAGGTCAACACAATAGATCTAAATACAGAAACAGATCCTGATAACTTTCTCTCTTCCATTGTTACAGTTTGCAATTATTTTACACGAGGACAGTATGAAAGCAGTATCAAATCAGTTGGTAAGCTGTCAATAATACATTTCAATAGCAGAATTATATAGAAAGATTTCAATTTGATCAAAGAGTATTTGCAACAACTCAATCACCGCTTTAGTGTCGTTGCTATTACAGAAACCTGGTTCAATATTGATAAAGGTACTGATTTTTGTCTAGATGATCATGAATTAAGATATATGAATAGAGAAAAGAAAAGGGGTGTGTGGTTGCTTTATATATTCACAAATCGGTCAAATGTACAATTGTAACAGATATGACATTAGCAATAGATGAAACTATGGAATGTTTGACTGTAGAAATTCACAATGAAAAGAAGAAAAATACAATAAGCTGTGTATATCGATCACCTGGTTCAAGTATAGAACTTTTCAGTGAATGAATGGAGAAATTATTTTCCACTGCAAAACAAAACATGTCATTTATCTGTGGCGATTTTAATATTGACCCATTAAATCAAACTCAACTGAAAATCATAGATGACTTCTTGGACACAATGTACATTATGTCCCTTTATCCAACAATAACTAAACCAAGCAGAATAACATCACAAAGAACCACAATTATCAATAACATCTATACTAACATCATGGATAATAAACCACCAGTGGCCTGTTTATATGCGACATCACTGACCACCTACCTGTGTTCACCTGTGTTCTGTTTGACTGTGATATAAAGAAAAGTAAAGATGACATGAAAGTTATCTATAAACAAATAAGAACTGAAGCAACTATCAAAGCCTTCAACAATAGTATGATGCTGCAGTACAGTCTACAGAGAATCAGACACGGACAGTGCGTATGGTAATTTCTTAGACATATTCATTTCTCGGTGCAATACACACTGCCCTGCTGAAGAAGGATGTATACAGAAAAAGGAAACAAAAAGCCCTTAGTTTATTAAAGGAATAATAAACTCTTGTAAAAGGAAAAATAATCTCTATAAATTGTTCATTAAGTTAAAACCAAAGAAGAACAAAGATATAAGATTTACAGAAATAAATTAACGGACATAATAAGAACTAGCAAAAAGCTATATTATATTAAATTATTATATGAAAGTAAGAATAATATAAAAGGAACTTGGGATATATTGGACAACTTAATCAAAAAAGGATTTACTAAGGCAACATATCCTGACTACATCATAACATGAATAATACAGTTAGCAGTTTTAATAGTTTTTTTGTAACTGTTGGCCAGGAGTTGGCTGCAGAAATTCCAGACCAGGGAATTGACCAGTGTAATAAAAATATTAAAAGGAAGCCATACTCAATTTTCCTCTCGGCAACAAATGAGCAGGAGGTACTGACTGTCACAATATTGACATGACAGTTATTGAAAAAGTTGTAAATGACATTGCAATGCCATGCTAACCCATATCTGTAATTTATTAAATCAAATCAAATTTTATTTATATAGTTCCAAATCATAACAGAAGTTATCTCATGACACTTTACATATAGAGCTGG
>JAPQRQ010022883.1:0-14255 GCA_037367365.1 Apogon talboti
TTTCAAATCTTGTTTTTTTGTTTCAAACCTGTATTTTTGTTTGCCTTTTTGTTCTCTTTGATTGAATAATAAAGAAATAAAATTATCTTCATAGTGGTGCAGTTGCATTGAAGCTCAGGGGGTGGGGACCTCAGGACTCAAATTGTCACCTTGGAAATGTGCCTGTGTTTGACAAACAAACATCACTGAAACAATGCCAGCAGATACACAGTCGATAGAAAATGCAAAGTCATCTCTGTCAAGGTTCCAAACTTTTTAATTGCTACATGGATGTTTTGGCCAAGCCCTTCCTTGGATGCCGAGAACACCATTCACACATGTAGAGATAATTATAGAGGTCCTGATGCATTCTGTCAGATCGCCAGTGCAGAAGATGAGGAATGGCGTCAAGTCCAAAACATCCATGTGGAAATTAAAGATGATGAGACTTGCTTCTCTGGTTAAACACACAGTTTTGTTTTGATTTTTATAATGTTGATACAGGTATTGACTGTTGTACAGTAGGGCTGTACACTATGTGGAAAATATTGAGACATATCACACCTTCACCGTCATCACCTAGGACAGACCTGGGAATTGTATGGCCTGTGGCCACATGAGGCCTGATAGCTGACCCTGACTGGCCCACATGAGGTCACTGGCAAATTAAAAGTCAATGCAAATATATATCATCGTACTCAATGTAACCAATACAATGGCACTGCTTTTATTTTGAAGGATCTGCTAAATTAAAGGGGGTTTTTTTCACACATACTTTCCATACATAGCATAAGGCTTGTGCACTGATTGGTTTGTTGGTCAGTTTCAGTCCATGAAGATGTCAGCTAAAGCCAAAAAAATAAAGATTGATTCAGACTGCAGCGTCTTTAACAAGACGTGGACTTCTACGTACAGTATTTCTTCACTCAAGTCAGAGGTAAAGAGAAAAACAAAGAACTGAGAAAACAAAGCAAACAAAGCTGGATGCATTTATTGTTTTGACATGTAAAGTTAATGTGGAGCTGGTTTTGCACATGTTCGAAAATGTTTTTGAATATTCATTAAATAGTTGTATTCTGTGCTCCACATTTTAATTATATTACTTCATTTACTGTTTTAATACAGATATATATTGAGCATTGCTGCAAGTGTATTGGTCCAGCCCTTAACAACTGTCAAAGTTTCAATTGAACACCCCTGACCTAGGATGTTTTATTCCCATTTATTTTAAATATTATCATGATAAAAATGTTCACATCAGTTGTTATTAATAATTATCATGATAAGTGTCAAAGCAGTTTTAAGTTCAAATGCTGTTTTTTATTCTTCTTACATTTATTTGTGGTTAAAAATGATTATTTATGGTTAATGTGACAACTATTTCAGAAATCTAGATATGGAACATGATTTTTTTTTTTAAATGTCAACCTTGAGTAAAATTAAGTAAAAACAAATTCTGAAGTAATTTTTTGTGCATAGATGACAATCTATATAAACTAAAACCCAAAGAAAAAAAACTTTTTAAACTTTTTTAACTATATAGAAATATTAAATTATATTATGACTTTTGTCATCATTGTTTTGGTGCACATCCCCCTGTCAATATTCCAAATTCAGTGTGTCTCAATTCATTTGTCCATAATATATATTAATGTTGTTTGTCAGCAAGTATAAGATAATGCAGTTTATGTGCCAAGTTCACATCAAAATCCACCAAGACTGAACATTTGCTAGCCACGCAAGTAGTCAAATTTATCAGACGTAAATAATAATAATAATAATAATAATAATAATAAATTTTATTTGTAATGCACTTTTCATTCAGGGAATCTCAGAGTGCTAGTGACAAAAACAGACAAATGTTTTAGGTCTGAGGAGTGCACTGGGACCCGTCATAACTTCGTGTCACTAATAAACCTAACAAAAATCTGAGGACATCTCTCATCCAAGACAGTGGCTTGGTGTGCATTGGTATTTCTCTTTTGCACTGCTTGGAAAACATTCAGCATAAAGATATACAAAGGTCCAAAGATGATGTGGTGGACTGTAGTGGCTCAAAGCCCACATCATCATGGTCCTACGGGGGAAATATTGAAAATATAACAAGTCCCACTCCCCTCACAAAACCTCAAAAGCAATCATCTAATGGTTGGGGTTCTCCGCACTGCTGAAGTGTCCACTCAGCAGCCTGGGCCTCTGCCAGGCCATTTTCAGCCTCAAGCATCATCAGCCAAGAATCCCTCTGATGAACGCACCTTCCTACAAACCCAGTACAGTATAGTCCATCAGTCTGGAATACACCCCCTGCCCCGGGCCCTGTTTTTGTCTCTGTCGAACAATCTGCTCTACTGATTTTACAATCATGAGCGAGGTCAGCCAAAAAACATACAAGAGTTTTATCAAATTCAAGTGTTGCGTGCCTACCCTCACTGCTTCCAACCCCTTTTTGTCAAACATAAATAGTGTCTTAGAAAGTGCTGGACTTGCAGTTTCCAGGGAGGCAAGAAATCACCACTTTGCCAGCTGTTCATTTCCAGCAGAGCAGGTGCCATATCGATATGCAGCAGGAAATGCCCTATTGCGCGGTGCATATAACTATATGTGCAGCCATTGTGACTGTGTGGGCAGGTATGATAAGTTACACTGGATGGATACTAATGCAGAGACAAAGTGAACGGGAGGGAGACAGAGCGGGAGGGGCAAACATCGAAAAAGGAGAGCCGAGCAGAAAGATAGTTCCAAGGAAACTTAGATAAGCTCAGTTGTACCTGGGGCTGTTTAGAAGCACAAGAAAGGCTATTGGTCTGCTCTTCTGTGTAGCCAAAACAGTTTGGTCTCTTGTGGAATGCCGGCAGCTGAACAGTATTGATGAAATCCATTTTCTTCTCTCTTCATTACTCTTTACTAAAATGATGCCTGCTGATCTGTCAGGACACTGGTGTAGCCCTCAGGAAATTGTTGTCCTTAAGTAATGGCAGTGCTCTGGTCCAAGATCCACAAGTACAAGAGTAATTTATAAATCCTTGAACCTCTCAGATTCAGATTAGACAGAAACAATGATCCATGCAGACAGATAACAGTCATTGTGTCAACATGTTGTTGTAGTTTTCAAAGTTCAAGCGACTGCCAAGAACAAGTAAATAATTTGCAGAGAGAGTTCAAATTACAATATAATCAAATTGTAATAGTAACCCATATACGGCAACAATATTCAGACAAGCTGTAGCAGTAAAAATATATGTTCAGTGTCATGATCAGTGTTGTGAAAAGAAAACCACAGACATATGGGAGAGGAGAAAGGGAAAAGAAGTGTACATGCAGAATGATCCTCTTATTATGGAGTGAATGTTAAAAACATCTGGTTCCAATGAAAAAACATTGACTGAAAGAAAATGAATACTATTCACTTTGTTTTTCAATTACAAAACTGTTACTGACAAGAAAATAATTGATTTCAGACTAATGTTTAAAAACTAATCCATTCTTATCCTCACCACAACCTTTTTTTTGTTGCCTGTAACTCCACTGTGCATGCTGATGAAAACCAGAAATTGGATAAGGGGTGTGAAACGCCAGAAAATTGTCTGGTTGCGATTCAGACACAGATTCCAATATGACATGGTCAGGGAGCTGAACTGCTGATGGTAATGTATTATAAACTATATTAAATGATACCCACTCATGGCTGTGAGAGTCTACATAATGTCCACCTCCATCTCTGCAGGTATTTGCATTAGCAGCAGAAAGCATTTACAAACCAGTATAAGTAGAGATGATTTATAAAACATGAATGAACAGCTAAAATCAGCACTCTAACTTGTGGGGATTTATGGGAAAATCGTTTTTTCTATTAATTTCTTTAACATTTCTACCGAGATGCTTTAGGTTCAGTATTGTTAAATTCAGGCCAACGCTGGATCTGTTCTGCAGCTGGATAATAAAATAATGTATGTTTTTATAAATACAAATCAGAAGTAGATTTAAAAAAAGAATATATATGAACCAGTTAGGTCTCTTTCTCAAATATGTCATTATTATACTTAACTGCAGATCAAGTTAATAACTGAAGAAATCTCCAAGGACAGGACTTCACTTCCTATTTTAAGTGATGCTCTTTGGAACCTTGGACAGATACGTAGGTTTTTGGCCCAAATATTTGATGCTAAGCCGAATAAGAAACATTTAGCCCTGATGTTTATTGTCCGGGTAACAAAAACGTCAGGTCAACCTCTTCGGGTCTATGTTTGTGTTCTGTATTGTGGGGTTTTAGAAATGCGCTTACAGGTCGGTCTCATGCATGATGTGAATCTTCTGATTGAGCAGGAAACTGGTGAGTGATAAAAATATATGAAAATAATGTAGTTTTAGTAACAGTACAGTCAATAAAGCAGTGATGATCATATTGAAGAGATTTTAAAGTTTGACATAGACAAACAACAAAACATAAAAAAACACAATAAAATGAAAAGAAAAGGGATAAAAAGAGAAAAAACATTGTATGAGTTGAAAAAATAGAAAAAGTAGATGTAATTACAGCTATAATATTAACATTAATACTAATACTACTCTACTACTAGTACAAATAGTAATAATGTAGTAGTAGTAGTAATAGTGATAAGGTGTAGCCCAAACATGTCAAGGTAAATATACATTTTTTTATCTGTCTGACAAAAAAGAAACAAGGAATCTATATATTCTCAGTAGACAGTAACCTGATCAGATAAATAATAAAACCTTTTCTCTCATTACTGTTTCTTCTGTTTCTCGAATATAAATAAATGAAACCATTTCATTCTTATTTGCTAACATTTGTCACTTCAAACTAGTGATTAAATGATGCTCTTTCTCTGTCTTCTCTGAGTTCTTGTTTTTTTAATCAGACCTCAGTAAATAAACACACCCACGTCATTCAGGTGAATGATGTCTCTTCACTCAGTCTGAGCGTCTCTTTGACCTTGGTCTGTTGATGTGTTGAGTGACTGATTATTCTATGTGCCAGTCATTTCATCTAATGGGAACTTTTTCTTTTTTCCTATGTTTGACCCCTCTCATAAGACGAGGAACAGATTTCTTGCACGGATGTGTTTTTGTTCTCTTTAAGATGCTTTACTTCTAATTTTCCTCCTTTCTATCAGTCAATTACGCAGAGCACAGCCATTAAAGGACACTTCGACAGGCTTTTAAGGGCAGAATACAAAGGGAGTATTTATACATAACCTACAAAAACTCTTTAGAACATGGTCTTTTGCTTCCTCCACATTCACACAGTACAGTGAAAACATCTTAGGCCAGCATCAGGTTTATCGGTTTAGAAAATGTTCTAATAACCACACATATGCATTTCTCAGCCTCTGTATTAAGATCCAATTTGGATAAATGTGAAGTATCAGCAGTAAAACAAATGTTTCAGGCAAAAAAACAGCTTCTATAAGATTCAGGATTCAAGATTCTTGTCATTCAACAGATGACATGTAGAACGAAAATTCCAATCCACAGGATCAATAGTGAAGTAAGGCTGACATTTAAAAAGAACCTCACATATTTAAATAGACAAAAACACGCAATTTAAATAGACAACAACAAAACCAGAGTGCAGATAGTATAGTCATAAATAATGGGCATAGAAGGTGAGGAGAAAGTGACTAGAAAATGTATACGTAAAAACATATTATTGCACATTGTAATTGTGATAAAACTGGATGAATATTGAACGGTGTATTTTTGCACTGTACATAAATGAAACAGCACTGGGTGAGTTATTGTTCAGTTATGGTTTGGATTGTATAGTCTTATTGCATCTGGGAAGCAGCTGTTTCTAAGCCTGGCGGTTCTGGCTCTGACACTGCCGAGTCTCCTGCCTAATGGCAGGTGGACGAACAGGCAGTGTGGGTGGGGTCCTTCATGATACGTGAAGTCCTTCTCCTGCTCCTGTAAATGTCACCGACTGTGGGCAGGCCGCTGCTGATGGTCTTCTGTGCAGACTTATATACTCTCTGTAGAGCCTTTCTGTCTGCAGCTGAGCAGCTGACATGATGCAGGAGGTAAGGATACTTTCCACCACACCCTGGTAGAAGGCTGTCAGGACAGACCTGTTCAGTCCAGCCCTCTTCAGTCACCGGAGGAGGAAGAGGCATTGGTGGACCTTCTTTACATGACAGGAAGTGTTCTTCTTCCAGGTGAGACAATCTGTGATGTGGGCTCCCAGGTATCTGAAAACAGAAACCACTTCGACAGCCACACCCCCAGTGAAGAGGGGGGAGCTTGTATTAGTGGTCCTGTAGTCCGCAATCATCTCCTCAAACCAAAAAGGTAGTTTTCAGTGGGACCTCCCTTTACGTTTAACATGTTTTTAACCCTTTTGTTCAGACAATATAAGATTTATTGAATACATTTTCTGATGTTTTACACCAGGTTTCATCCAACACATGTCAGATGTTTCTCTTTGTACTGCTTCTTATCATGGGGTTTGAGGTCACAGTAAATAGTGACTTTAACATTTACAACCTTACCTCAGTTTTTGTGTGTCTTTTAAGGCTGTGCACATATTCATTGTATTTTCTTGTTGTATATGAAGAAAAGATAATGAGGAAAAAATATGTACATGTTCATGTCAACCCTGAAAAAACAACCAAGACTAAGGACTGAGGCTTTTACACAACACTGTAGACAAAGACAAAACTACAGTATACAGCATTAACTTACAGAATTTCAAATGTGTTGCCCAGTAAACCATTTCTTCTCTTTTTACTTGCTGAGAATCATCCAAAGTTATGAGGTTTATTCCCAAAAGGAATTAATAGCCCTAAGGATGAGAAATTTGTTCTTTCATAAAATTGCAGGAATAGGCATCGAGGCCATTTTTACCCTAAACCTGCTTGAAACAACTTAGTCAAATGTGTGAGTGATGGAAGCAGAATGTACAAGCGTCGATCCTGCATCCAGGCAACACGTCCTATTATTTTTGTTCTTTAACATGGAAATAATTTATCTGAGACACATACTTTAAAGAGAAACAGTGACAAAGCCTGAAGAGTAAGCGCTTGTTCTCTATCTTTGTATCTTGGCTCCTTGAGTCTTTTTGTGGCTGTTCCAAAATCATATTACTAATCCCAAAAAACAGTTATACAACAAAAACTATGTTGCCGGTCTCAACTTATTACACAACAACATCCGTATATGGAATGGGAGAGACGACACAGCCGGGCAGAGGGAGCCCACTCATCCAGGTGGGCTGCTGTATAGATTAAGTTAAGTGTGTGGGCTTCACTACCAGCTGGCAACGATGTCTGCCTATTGATGGGACGACAACACAACTATAACAAGACTTTTGACATAAAATGAGTTATATAAATGCTGACTGTTGTGATTTATGTAAACCAGAATCTACACCCTCTGGTCAGACTGAATATATAAGAGTTAGACATTACACTAAAAGGTGTTCAGATCATTCATGCAGCACTGTTGGAGATTATGCTGCTCCTGTGTCTTCAGTGTTAACCCTTCATCGGGCAAGTGACTATTTTTGGTAATTTCTGCACACTTTACAAGACAGTGACAGCCACAGTTACAGTGAGGACAGTGAGTCAACAATCTCAGGTCCAATGTGGTCTACAGGGTCTGGAAGGTCTACCTCTGCATGAACAGTGAGTGTAACTGTTTTGTTAGGTACCATGAAGTAATGGTACTAATGTAAGTAATGATGTTCAAAGGGATAATGTATATGTTGGCAGGTATCTGGATCAGCACTTATGTTGTTCATTCATTCATTCATCTTCTGGTCCTGCTTTATCCTCACTAGGGTCACAGGGGGTGCTGGAGCCTATCCCAGCTACCTATGGGCATAGGCGGGGTACACCCTGGACGAGTCGCCAGTTCATCGCGGGGCTGACATATAGAGACCAACAACCAATCACTCTCACATTCACACCCATGGGCAGTTGAGACTAACCAATTAACCTATCAGTGCATGTCTTTGGATGGTGGGAGGAAGCCAGAGTACCCGGAGAGAAACCACAGGGAGAACATGCAAACTCCACACAGAAAGGTCCCTGGTTGGAGTCAAACCCAGGACCTTCTTGCTGTGAGGCAACAGCACTATCCACTGCACCACCGTGTTGCTTATGTTGTTCTAAAGTTCTAAAAATGTTGTTGTAATGCTGTAATATTCATGTTCATTTCTTTCTTTTTTTAAATATATAGTATACAGTTCTTAGATATTTTTTAATTTTTGCCACTTATCAGCAAGGAACCAAATATGGTAACTTCATTGACCTTAATTTTCTACATGACAATAAAAAAAATTTCAAAAATTTCACAAAAGTAATATAATCTTGTTATGTAACACACTCAGGTTGAAATTTGGAATTTCAGAGTATTTGTATGAGTGACCTGTAAAGGGTTAATGGTAGTGAACTTCCTACTCACGTTGCACTGGATAATGCCGAGCATATGTGGTTTAGAAGAGACCACTGACCTGTGATCGAACTACGTCAAGCTCAGGCTTTGAACAAAAGTACAGGGTTGCATAAAAATTTAACCTCTCACCTTTCAGCACTTACAGGAAAAAACATGTCGTCCACTGAAAAAATGTTAATGTAAAAGATCTGGATACTGAAACTATAGTGGAAAAAAAAACATGGAAAAGTGGAAATCAGGGGTATGGCGATACATATGACCTAATCTTAGATGTAAATGTGTTAAATTGAGGAAACTGACAACACTCAAGTCTTTAAATCACGTATCCGCCATCCTTCTTGTTTCTTAAGTGATTTGAGATTTATATCTTCTGTCTTGCCAAGACACTGATCCTCTTCAACTCAAGGCAAATCCGTGACACTAAACTGCTCAGAAAGGCAGAAGATACCCATGTTAAAGTTGAATTTCCAGCAAAAGACATGAAACTTTTCTCCGCCCACAGCACTTGGCAGCACGCTAAGAGGCTTCTATGTTATTTGACAGTTCAATGTACTCAATCAAAGTGAAGTGGACAGTGTAATGTACTTGATCCCAGCTCTAAAACCCACAACTGGATAAGAACTGACATAATGCCATGTGATTCATCTTTTAAGAAAAATGCTTATAATACCTAAGTACTCGAGTGCCTGTTAAAGAGACTACGTGGGCATCTAATTCTTAATCCTCTCCGAAGGAATCGTGGTTCATACTGTAAAGATTTAGAGCTTTTATTACCTACAGCACGAGGGCTCTATTTGCATAAATAAAACATAGACGCGTTTTGTTCATTGTAGGTACAGTATATAAAACACCAAGATGTGAGTTTATTTTTAAGACAATGCTCTGAAATCAGAACAACGTTCTTCAAAAAAAAAAAAACATTAGAATAAAATTTGAGCTCAGAAAATCCAATTTTACCTGGATCTACCATCAAGAAGAGTTGCTCAAGTATAAATGAAAGGATTATTGAAGCATTGCTGGATAATTTCACAACTTATTTTGTTACCCACATCAACAATCAAATGAGAAATTTATTTTTAAAAAACCTTAACAAAAAGACTCTACTGTCTGATGCTGGAGGAACTAAGGGATGTAAATGAGCCCGTTTACATGAGCGTAAAAATGCAATAACTGCAAGTAATCAGATAATTGTGAATCAGAAATGCGATAATCGAAACAATGGTTTACATGTTTCAGTCCATTATCAGATTGCTTTCAGTTTGTACATACATAGTGGTATAACACTCAAATTTCCTGTTATTCTCAGACCATTCAGTCTTAGCTTATCAAACATGGCGACATATTCTTCACGCTGCTGCTGTCCTTTGTTTACATTGAGGATTTAATACAGCAATACAGCAACAAGAATCTGCTCTTGGTCTTAGCGTGATATGTCACTTCCATTTTCTACACTTTTTGTTATTATTTTTTGACACAAGTGCAGATGTAATAGAATTAAATCAATCAGATTAACAGGTATACATGCATTAAATCACCAGAGTCTTGGGGAGGAATCTAGGTATGTTCTGATGTCTTATTTTCAGATAACTGCTGCATATCACATAATGCTGTTTACATGATCACTTGAATAATCTGATAACTCCAGAAATCTGATCATGATTGGATTTTTAGTGTGAATGTAAATGGGCTCAGTGAATGTGGATGGAAACAAACATCATAAACCTCCCATATAGTTAGACTCCAAAGTTTACATGCAACTTGGAAAAATTTGTTTCACCACAGCATTTCACTTCCAAACATTTCATCTGAGTACGTATTCCCACTGAACAGCTGCTTCCTTCAGACGGTATGAAATACAGTCACCTTTATTTTGTTTTTTTAGCTGAACGACGTCCTCCTTCACTTGCATTGACATTCCTTTTGACCTCATATTGAAAATTCCAGTGAACAGCTACCAAATGCAGATTGAACATTTGGAATCAGCCCCAGACCTTTTTATCTTTTATCTGCTTCATTTCACATAAAAAAACAGAGATGCCTTGCTTAAAATGGTTGTAATTCAGAAATATTTAATGAAAGATTTTTGTTAAAACCCTTGACTTAAAGCTGTAACTCTGCTCTCCAATCACATCTTGATTTATTTGTGTCAAATTCACTGTGGTGGTGTACAGAGGCAAAATGACAAAATTTATATCCCTGTACAAATACTGTACATATGAACCTGAATGTAGCACAGATGATTTCTATTTCAGCTTGTATTTACTTTGTGTTTACACCATTACTATTTCTTACTGAGATCATCACTTTCCTTTCTATCTTATGTTTTGTTTCTACGGAACAGTGCTGAAAAGGTCTTTTGTGTTTCTGTGAAGATGAATGCTGTTAATTATAAGTCTTGCAAGAGGAGTCAGCCAGTTCAACTTCTATCTAATAGAACACTCAGGCATCCTCATTCACAGTAAATATGTTTATCTATGTTTTATAATAGGAAAACTTTACCTCAGAATATAGATTTTTCAGATTTTAAAGACAAATGGATATGTATTATAGTGCAGAAAAAAGAATATGGGAGAATGAATTTGTCCAGAGAAGCTAGAGACAATCTCGCTAAACTAACATTTCCAAAAGATATATAAGATGAATAATAAGTGGCAGAAGAAAACTCCATGAGCAGGTTTTTTGTTTTTGTTTTTTAATAAGAAAGTTTGAGTTTGTTACAGGAAGTCTTTGACAGGTTTTCAGAGAAGAGTTTTGCTTCTGCTCCAACACTGTGTCGTCCAGACGAGCAGCATCAAGTAGCCAAAAACCACTTAAACAGGAGGAACAGTTTTAGGAATGTGCATATCTGAACTCAGCCCATTAAATCAGTTACTCCTCACTTACTGAGCTCCTATCCAAAATGAGATTACTCTGAGGGACTCCTGCATTTTGACCAAAATAGGAAGATATTTCACCACAAACACCTGTTATAGGAGAAGGGATTGTGGCTGATTTCGTTATGAATCTAATCAAATTGACCTTTTGGGTTTAACCTTTTAAACCGGCTATTCCAACTTTTTAAATATTTTCCAAGTCCACACATAAACAGAAAGCGAAATCTAACCTGAACAGGTTATTTAATTTGGGGTACGTGTTTATGCATACCTGGGGTCACGTTTCGTAGTTACATCACGTTCTATTAGCTATTTTCTCCTGCTGTTAACGTATATTATCTTTTGGGGCCTCAGACTGAAACCAAAATACGAAGTGTGCGTGTTTTGCGACAAATTCTTGCACCTAAAAGAGTGTACTTAAGCCCCCTCCCACAGTGAAGAAAAACAAATACCAGGGACTAAAGAGGCGCATCTCTGAAATCCCGCATAGGTGCAAAATGCTTCAAATGAATTTTGTGCGTTTGGTGTGCGGTGTCATCCATGGGATGATGCGTCATGCGCACTTAGTGTTAATGTGTGTTTGGTCAGTGTATGGCAGAGCTGTGTGTGGTGGAGAGCAGGCAGGGGATGGCTGCTACCCCCCTCACTCCTTCACTGAGCCCTCAGGAGAGAGCGAGTGAGGCAGCAGGACTGCACGAGGACTGCACGGCTCCACTTCTCTGCACCGATTTGGAGATGAATTTGCAACCGCGCAAAAGAAACCATGCAGACCTGAGCCATTCTGGCGGCTTATTTATATTTGGTTAATTTTTTACAAGTTACAAGTGATCTGAAGCCTGCTATGGAGGACCTACTGAGTCAAAATGAGTCTGAGCACTGACAATGTCACAAACTTGTGGAAAAATGGTTCCTCGGAACTCGATGGGACTTTGGATGTGTCATTCCAGGTCAACTACACAAACAGCTCCGGGGGAAACCACACGGAGCCCAGTGAAGTGGACCTCACTAGAGCCATCCCGCTCGGCTTGGTGCTGGGAGCCTTCATCGTCTTCGCTATCGCGGGAAACATCCTCGTCATCCTGTCGGTGGTGTGCAACAGGCACCTGCGGACCCCGACCAACTACTTCATCATCAACCTGGCCATCGCCGACCTGCTGCTGGGCACCACGGTGCTCCCGGTGTCCGCCACTCTGGAGATCCTAGACTACTGGGTGTTCGGCAGGATCTTCTGTGATATCTGGGCGGCTGTGGATGTCCTGTGCTGTACCGCGTCTATCATGAGCCTGTGCGTAATATCCATCGATCGCTACATCGGAGTGAGCCATCCGCTTCAGTACCCGGGCATCGTGACCGAGAAGCGGGCTCTGCTGGCCATGCTGGGCGTTTGGGTGCTGTCGGTGGTCATCTCCATCGGACCCCTGTTCGGGTGGAAGCAGCCGCCGTCGCCGGACGACACGGTGTGTCCCATCACGGAGGAGCCGTTTTACGCGCTCTTCTCCTCCCTTGGCTCCTTCTACATCCCACTGGTGGTTATTCTGGCCATGTACTGCCGGGTGTACATTGTAGCCAAACGGACCACTAAGAACTTGGAAGCCGGTGTGATGCGGGAGAGGATGAACTCCGGGGAGCTGACCCTGAGGATCCACAAGGGCTCTCAGGTGCAGGAGGACTCCAACTCCAGCACCGGGAAAGGCCGGGCGCACCAAGCCAGAAGTTCCCTAACAGTGAAACTTCTCAAGTTCTCCAGGGAGAAGAAAGCGGCAAAAACTTTGGGAGTTGTGGTTGGCATGTTTACGCTTTGTTGGCTGCCCTTCTTTCTCGCCTTACCAATAGGTAGGTTCAACAGGTCAATACACACCACTGCGCCTCGCACCTATTTGCTGCTGTTTCCATAGATTGAATTTATGTGCTTTTACAAGAACACATCTCCCATTTCCCTCATAACACCCTATACAAACACCCAAACATATTTAGTTAGTCAATGAGGCTTGTAGGAAAGATATTGCAGTCATTTTGACATGAAGTACGTTAAAATGAGGCATTTAAGGCTGCTGCGGGCCCTGTAAATCATAGCACTCCAAGTCTCTTGGGATGCATTTACCACTCTGAGTTGTCAACCTATGAGTGTGCTTTGATATACTGTAGTGGTCATCTTATACCGCAGCCGTAAAAAAATAACAGTAGCGTTACATTATTGCAGAATTCAGCAAGAGTAGTTCTGTTTCTCTGCTTAGTTCAACGTCTTTTTATGTCATTAAGTTTGTACTATATCTTGTGAATTCGCTTTATAACACATTTTTCATTGTACTTGGAAAACAATAAAAAATAAACATCTCTAAATCTCAAAAGCAACATTATTTATATTAAAGGCAGAATAGGGGCCCAAAGTATGTTTTTGAAAGTCTCAGGAAGAATTCTACAAGCCTCTCTAAACATTTTAACTGTTATTTCTGTATTTTATTGGTTTTCAGTTTATCTGAGAGGGCCAACTCTGAGTGGAGAGTAGGTGGCCTCCCTCTGCTGTGGTCAGTCACTGTAGAGGCCTGTGGGGCCTTTAAGCACCCCATTGTCACGGATGTTCTAGAAATTGTAGAGGAAATTAAATTATATTTTGCAGTGGACTTTATGTGCTGTGGGCATTGGCATAGTGAGGATGTCAAGAGAACAGTCTATATTTAGTTTGGACAAGACTTGCTAATCAAAGTAAACATGGCTGCTGTATTTCATAATATTATTTACCTGTTTTCATGATTTCCAGGACATTGATCCCTTGTGCCACCGGCTGAAGGTTGTGTATTTATGTGAGAGTGTGTTTGTATTTTGGCCTGAACCTGTGTGTGCGTACATTTATCGTGGTCATATTGGAATGTGTTTATGCCCCTGGCTTCAAGCTTCAGCTCATTACATCCTCACATGGACACACACACACACACACACACACACACACACACACACACACACACACACACACACACACACACACACACA
>JAPQRQ010022901.1:0-14255 GCA_037367365.1 Apogon talboti
CACACACACACACACACACACACACACACACACATCCCCATCTTAAGCCCTGTGCTAATAAGTGCTGTAATTTCTGTAAATACCATGCATCTTTATTCAGGTGATAGTTGTCATAATTGCCTTTGCTGACAGTCTGAAAACCTGTTCCACTGCTAATCATCCATTTTGGTCATTTCATATTAAAATATACATAATCATGTTGAGTCTGGATGTTTTGACTGTTATTCCATGATGAATCAGTTTCTACCAATTTACCCATCAAATGCACATCCAGAATGAGGCACTGTTTCTTTTAAATAACCTCAAGTGGATATAAATCAGTTTTTATAACCGCTGTCGTCATATCCATCCCTGCCTTCATGGAAACGCAGCGTAAACAAGACATTTGAAACCTGCTCTGACTACTCATCAGGCAAAGATGGATCTGATCTAAAGCGTACTTCCTTAGTCACACACGAGTGAGCCAGCACAGTTCAGAGTGAGGTCATTATCCGGCAGGCTGAATGGGGCGGTGGCGGCCAGTAGGTTAACAGAGTGCACTTGCGACTCCAGGGCCAATGGAAAATGCAGGGTGAAAGCAGAGTAAAAAAAAAAAACAAACAAACAACAAACTACCCTGCTCTTTCTAAGTGCATTCAAGTAAAGCAGACACTCCCTGCCCAGTAGTCGAGGATTTTTCTCATGACTTTTGCACACAGCCATTATTAGTACTTTATTTTGTGTGGAAAATCTAGTTTTGGTTACTTTGAAACTTGGACATTTAGATATTTTTTATTTTCAGATCAGGTGTAACTAATGATTATTTATCTGAAGACTAATTATCAGTCTGTCTATAAAATGTTAGAAAATGATTTTAAAAAATGCTGATCAATATTTCCCAAAGCCCAAGATGATGTATTCAAATGTCTTGTTTTGTCAGAAATGCTAAGATATTCAATTTACTGTCAAAGAGAGGAGGAAATAAACCAGAAAACAATCATATTAAAGCGCCTGAAATCAGAAAATTTTGACTTTTATTCATTCAAAATAGCTGATTATCAAAATCTTTGGTTATTAGTTTAATAATTAAAAATATTTCACTTTAGCTGGTACATTTGTTAGATTCTTACGACTGCAGTTATTTTTAAGCATTTATTATACTGAATTCACTTATTTAACACTGCTGTGTAGTGTAAATTTTACTCTGTGGTACTGATAATTGAGGTCCTCACCTCAATATGTGATAAAATAAAACAGAATAAAGCTTGAATAAATGAGTGAGAAGGATAGAGGTGGGAAATAAAGCCTTATTATTCTATCACTGTAAAGGAAATTTTACATGAGGGTGACATTATGCATCACAATACAGCAGTTGGTCTGTAAATTCAATTAAAATTGCAGTGCTAGATTTTTTTTTCCCCACCATCATTGGGCCTTGATTACCTTTAAGCATATTGTAGGCGGTTTAAGAGGACAAGACTTCTGGATCTACTCTGAGCCTGTGTTCTCTAGTTGTAGAAAATCGACATGCCCTGCTCAACAGATAAGGGCTTAAATATATGATTGACGGCTGTAATGACTGATCACTGATCAGATTCTGTCAGATGTAATTCTGTTAAACTGTGTGTCTCAAAACAGAAGGCTGGAAAAACTGGAAAAGCAGCCTCACATAAACAGCAAGAAACAATATCAGGCCAATTACGTCTCTATTTAGTCTGGATTTGGACCAAGAGGAGAGAGCTGCAAACGCAATGTATGTATATATGCATCTTCTAGTGTTTCATACCTGATTTCACTTGTTACAGCTTTAATGAATGGTTTTCACTGTACTCCATTTCATTACATTGGGTTGGTTTCTTCTTTTATTTGGATCTTTTCTTTTGCAGAGAATTACCCTGCTTTGCATCACATTCTCTCAGCGTATTTGTCATGGAAATTTCCTGCCTTTCATATCAACAATACACAATACAGCATCATGTAAAAGGACATACATTTTCTGTCATGGCATAATACATGTCATCAGTGTATTATCTGCACACCTATCACTATTTATTATCATTACTATTCAGGCCATTTTTAGTCACTATAGTATTTTTTTTTTTAAGTTGTATTTGAGTCATCTTGTCTTGTGCTGCTGTGACATTTAAATTTACCCTTTGGGGGGGGATCAGTAAAGTATATCTTATCTTACCTTATCAGGTCTTATTGGAGACCTGAATGGAGACACTGAAATATTAAGCATCTGATGAAAAACTTTTATTTAGTAATATTTCCACACGTAACACAAAAGTTTGATTACACAAAGTGATGTCAGATGCAAGAATACAAGCACATGCACAGGCTTCGTCTCTGTCATGTGAGAAATGGAGCCTGTTGGGATAATTATCCACCTGGTTGGTGGTGGGCTCCGGTGACAGACTGCATACCTCCTGACTGATAGAAACTGCACGGCTGTTGTCTGTGCGAGTGCATATTCGACGCGTGTGTGTGTGCGCACGCGAGATGGAGAAAGACGGCACAAGAGCTTTAGGCTGAAGCCGGCAGGTGATGTATCTCTGTCGGCAGACGCGCAAACGCAGGTGTTGAGTTTCATGCGAAGGAGAACAGAGGCTCTCTAGTCTGCCAACAAACGCCTCTTAGAGCTTGTTGGTAATGCTTCGTTCAACATGACAGAGTTTAGATATACAAGTCAACATGGAAGTTTACTGGTGTATCTTCTATTCTACACTAAATTAACAGAAAAAGTGTGCTTTTCAAGATGAGACAATAACAACAGCAACTGCTAATTGTTTGTTGTGTAATTACTAACCTTCATAGCCTTTTTCTCGAGACGCAATTAAGACTGTTTATTTATTATCTATTAATTTTTTTCCATTTAGAAAATAGATTCAGCTGTTAGCAATAACCACACTATAAGGATACGTCCAAATACAGGTTACCATGGTTACAGAGAGGTTGTGTGGTTCAGCTAATATCTCATCTGTTTTAGAAAGCATGAAAAAGAGAAAATGCAGGAGTCCAAGGGATATGTGTTGGATACTAGTAAAAAAAAAAACAAAAACAGTTTTTAGCTTGTGAAAAAGCACAGAGAACTGCCTTTCACTGCAGGTTTTATAAGCTGACACAGGCAAGGCTGTTAAAGTGGAAGTATTTTTCAGGCTGATGATCCCAAATGAGAGGAAAATAATAAATGAATTGCTGAATGAATACCTGCATCAATAAATCAATGGCTGACACTGGAGACGGACCCACTCAGATGAAATGAACTGAGTTTTATTCATCCTGCTCAGTTTGAGGATTCAAAAAGTATGCAATGCAAACCAAGGGCAATGATATTAAGTAATGATAATGCTAAGAATGCTATCGCCATCAACAACTGTGCCAATAACAAAAACAGAAACGCAGCAACACCACCGACCCAATAAAGGCAACATCGCAAACGGCAGTAACCGCAATAACAGCAACAGCAAGAACGGCAACAACCACATGAATGATGCCAAAAACAACTCCAATGACACCAACAACAACACAAACACCAACAACGTCAACAACAACAACAATCTGCATGGAACTACTTTGACTGAATCCATTCTCTTGTCGCCTCTGGTAGTGACACACATTCAACACATTGTAATTCACAATAAGGAATTCTGTTTATAGGACGACAAAGGTTATGTACTGAGTGACACATCGAGCGCTTTCCAAATGTAAACCTGCAATCAGCTCCAACAGGTTAATCATCCACATAATACACACACACACACACACACACACAATACTTTACTTTAACAGCATTGCCTAAGTCAAATACACAGCCAACCAGTGAGAGACAAAAACCAGAGTTAAAAAGCTAATGCACTTTTCATAAAAGACTTTAAATAAAATGCCATCTCCTCTACCTGAGGCCAGAAACACATTGAATTACTCTGATACTGCTTCTTTACACTGTAACACTACAATGTACAGTGTTCTATAGTGCCAGCAGTGTCACGTGTCCTGCTTAAGCGCTGATAATGTGAACTGTGCTAAACTGACAACTAATATGTCAACATAACAAACAGTTTCACTTCAGTACCTAGACATTCTTGTAGAGTCCATAAAAAGAAACATAGACCACATACAGAACATGATGTAAAATGACTCAGCCGGTCATAAAGTACATCCTGACACATTTGTACCTATATATTATTACACGGGACTGATTTTTTTTTTTTTTTTTTTAAACACAGCTTGAGAACATCCATCAGTGACAAAGAAAGGCAGGAGTCATCAAACCACACACATCATCCCACCGGTTATACATTACACATGACTCACTCACTGCACATCTGTGCCGTTGTTTCCCAGAAATATAGGATGTAAAGGGCCTGGAAGCATTTCCATAGAACTACATATACACCCACGCAATTTGTATGTGCCTCTGTGTGGGTCAAAAAGAACAAACAATGAAAATCAAATTATGCTCATCTGGGTATTTTACATGGTAGTTTTATTTTTTATTCATTTATTTATTTATTTGACAGGGACAATGCAGTCAGACATAGTTACAAAATTGTAGCTGATGTGATGCATATAAGTTTATAGCTAATGCTAATTTACAACTCCTGTCCCTGGTTGGGCCTTTCTAAAAACACCATATTACTGGTTCACTGCCACCAGTTTGATACTGCATGAGTAAGAAGCTAATTGTGATGCCAGTAGAGGTGAAGTCCGGTCCATCCAGTCGTGTCCCATTGGAAATCATTTCAGAAAACTGTATTACACTGTTTATGTATTAGAGTTAATTACACCAGACGGGTAATTTTTTTATCCTATTTGACTTATGCCAACATTTACACATTTGTCAATTGATGCAACAAGATATTAAAAATATGCCACATTCAGTTACATGTTACATGCATAGCTGAGGAAATTAACCTGTAATAAAAACCTATAGCACAACACATAGGATAAATTGGATTTGGGTAGATTTACAGTAAAAATCTGATTAGCAACGTTTCAGTTAAATGTTTTAAAGGTTCAATCTACACTACAAATGCCATAGGAAAAGCTCAATGACAGTACATATAGTAGTAAGTGTATATTAATATACAGGATCAATCTGGTCCAAACTAGCGAATATGAAGAGAAAATAATCACTTTTCAGTTTTCAATGGACACAAAGTGACCAATCACAGGGTCAATTTGCATTTTGCTACTTCCAAATCCAGAGTATTTTTTGTTTTATTATTCATTAATTTGACAAGTCTAGAAAGTCACAATTTGTTGTAAAACGGGTCGTTTTGGGGATGTTTTGCTCTTATATTGTGCTGTACTGTCCTGCCTTTTCAAGTAATAACACTTTGTGGTTAGTCTTCCTGCTGTTCTGTACAGAGCTGGTATTTATGACTACAGGAGGCCACATGTCACTGCACTGTGATCTGTAATCATCCAGAGCACTTTTAACCTGGATTTGGTCATTCTGAATATCTTGTTTCTGATGATACAATCCGATGTTATTGTGAAATACTGGTACCAAAGAAAGCTGAATTACATGGTCTCGTACAGGAAAAACATGGGCTTTTGAAATTAAATAGACCATTTCAGCAACTGGCTCTCAACAATTTGTTAATAAAATACTATCAAAAACCCGAGGCTCCATCACAATGCTGCCTCCATGTTGACAAATCTGTAATCTAATAATATAACAGGAGACATGTGAAAGCGAGATGAGTTGATTATGAAGGCATGTCTCTGTGTTTTTGATGTTTGACCTGAAATTCTGAGGCAGAAATGAGATTAAGGCTGATGAGATAAAACACATCAAAATATGCTCATCACAGGCCCTTTGTCTAGTCGGGACATGGTGTTAGTCATTTGTAGCCACATCACACAAAAACTTCTTATGTCTTGAAGTCGCACAAGCAAAAGGTTAAGGATATGGGAAAACGTCATCGATAATATCAGACTTGAACAAAAGGTCCACATAATCTGTGCACTGTGATCTTTCTTAACCTGTTCAGAGGAGATTGTGTTTTTTATGGGATTTTTGTGGTTTAGTAAAAAGCCGGGGATCATTCTGCATGTCAGTCCAAGATTTAGTCTGAGCCATTTGTGAAGAATAAATCCACTCCCTTCTGCAGTTTCAAGAGATCCCCGTTCTGGACACGGACTGGGTGAATCACGTCTGCTGTGATAATCTAACTGGACGAGGGACAGATGGCTGTAGTTTTAAGAAAACTGAGCGAGAAGCATGACATTTAAGTGTGTTGTTACAAATACTCATAAAGGTATCAGACATGGTGCTGAAGATTTTAAAAGGTTCCATATCATGAAAATGCATCTTCGTAGTGTGTTGAGAATTGTATAAAAATTGCGGCATAAAATAAAATCAGTGAAAATATCAACTTTTTTCCGTCTCTCTAGCACTAGTCACTGGCTAGACAAACTGAGCAATCCTATAATACATACACACACCATCTATGCTAACATTCAGCATACTTCTGTCTAAATAAAAACTATAATGCATGTTCTGAACGTGCTGCTTGGGGTGTGAATACATGTCACTTCCTCAAAGCTTCCTAACCACGTAACCATGGTAACCGGTCCATCTGTCCTCAGCATCTCTGTGACTGTTTCTCAAAACCAAGTTCGCAGAGTATGGTCTTGGTAAGAGGGGCCCCAGAGAACGGACTTCCCAAGAACGCAAGTCTAGTCTCTCTGTAATTGGAACAGCTGTGTACTTGTGAACTTTCCTCCTTGTCTCTGCTGCATTTCTGTCATCAGCTCCGTAAACGCATTTCCCTCGAATCACCACAATGTCACTCGATTTGATTTCAGTACACATGTACTACTATTTACCTGCCGTTGAATCCCATATGATAATAAGGATGTATTTCTCGCTATTCTGCCTCTGGCGCTTGTTACAACATTGTATCACATCATCTCGTTATGATCATCTAGTCAATTAAACATTTCTGTTTTAAGTTACCACAGAAGCCGCCATTGCATTCGAGAGTAGCACAAAGTGCATCATGGGATATTTGCCAGCCAAGTCTACATGAGTCACCAACTCATTTCTTGGTTTATGCGAAGTGGAACAGTACTTGGGCCGCGACTGATGACGTTTCACGAGATCGGAAGAACAGACAAGAACGCATATTGAGAAACGGCTTGTAACACTATGAATCATTTCTTTTCCTGCAGTGAGATCCCATGGGTCACAACCACATGGGGCAGGACTTTGGCTCTATATGTCCTGTTTGAAGTAGAGGCAAATCTACACTTATTTTGCCAACACAATTACAGAATCTTATAATATACACATAAAATTCTATGGATAGAACCAGAAGTATTAAGATATGGGACCTTTAAAAGAAATAAATGTGACACTTTGGCTGGAGTTAAGGAAGATGCATCTGTTAATGATCATCACTGAACAGTCGCAGCCAAAGTGCAAAAACATAAAGGGCAGAGTGTATTTCATTTCTATAAACCCACATATAGACTTGGGCAAGCAGATCCAAAGGACAGACCTACGATAGCTATGCTGAGTGCCAAGGAGGCCATGCAGCTCCTGGACACAGAGGCCTGTTCCATTTGGCAGTGATGATTTAGGATTACACAACACTCAGTGGCAGGGCATCTCTGCCTGGAAAAGCAGGTGATTCACAGTCATGATGCCAGCCAGCTGTTGTGGTGACGGCCTCAGTCGCCCCACCAGGAGCTGTGATACCAGTAAAATGTCTGTCAGTGGAAGGAATGCAGTGACAGTGGGGAAAGTGACTGTGTAAGATGTGGTCAAGACCCGTGAAGCATGTTCCAGGCTTTGTAACAGACTCGTAAAATAACGAAGGGCACGTTGACAAACCGAGTTACAGGCCTGGGGCTCACATCACTTACATACATTTAAGCTTCAACTTGCACGACACCTCTAGACTGCCAGGAAAAAAAAACAGACTTTATATAATTACCTGCAATGGCAATGCATATTTAAAGTGATACTTGACTCAGAATCTATTGCACTGCACTTCCTGCAAGGTTGAAGTTTGCCATTTATAGCTCTTATTAACATGAGTGCCTTTGTTCCTCTAGGAAGTTAAATCCATAAGCACGTCTCAGTAATCCGTCTTCAGTTCTAATGAATAAATCTCTCTTTACTGCAGGTAACGCTGGCGCCGTTCTTTTGACTTGATAATTAACACAACATCTGGTCAGAGTCAAGTGTTTCTGATGTCATTAAGCCCCCTGGTGAATAAAACCTGAGAAAACTATGTGATACTAGACACAAACCTACATATTGTGGTTATTGGACTGACAAATTAATATTCTTGCTTATAAACAACATTGTCAAGCTGTTTGGTTGCTCTTTACTTATCTATGCAATGACTTAATATGCAAGAAATTAGCTGAATTGCACAGAGCACAGTAACAGAATCTTGTATGAGAATTCAATCAAGGCTTTGTCAAATGAAAAAGCAGGAATGTTGACATAAAATATCCCAGATGCCGTTAAATGTTCTATTCCCACATCTGAGGAAATCAATGTGAAATAAAAACATAAACACAAGAAACAAAAAGGGCATATTATTTGCTAACAAAATTGGGGTTTGTTGCTTTCCAAAACAATAGCACAACACATAGTTATTTATAAATAGTAAACCTAAAAAAAAAAAAATAAAAAAAAATAAGAGCAATGGGTAACAAACACAAAACAGCATGTCTAGCAATAATTAAATTGAAAATAGGCAGATTACAAAAAGCTGATTTGCAGCTAGGTCGATTCCATACTCTATTTACACCAAAATCCTTATTACTAATTAAAACGCAGGCAAAAGAAAATCAGGAACTCATTATGTCTCAATAGGATTTGGAGGGATTTACAGTGAAAATCTGATTTTCAACATTTCAGCAAAACATTTTAAAGCTTCAGTGTATACTACAAATGCCTGACTGATCAACTCATAAGGAAAAATCTCCTATTCTATTCTATTCTGTTCTATTCTGTTCTATTCTGTTCTATTCTGTTCTATTCTGTTCTATGAGTTCACCATAGGAAAAGCTCAATGGCATTACATATAGTAGTAAGTGTTTTTTAACTGGCAGATATTGTATTATATATTGTATCATAACACAGCCTCAATCTGGTCAAAACTATCAATTATAACAAGAAAATAATCACTTTTCGGTTTTCAACTGAGACAGAGAGACCAATCACAGGATCATTCTGTGTTTTGCTACTTCCAAAACCCGCCATTCAAGCTGCTGTGTTTTAACAAAATGCACATCTGACTAACTTCTGAGTGTATATTGAAGCATGACTTGAGACAAATCAGTATTAAAGCTCATTAACTGTTGGAAACTTAAAAGCGCCCAGCAACTGTAACCTCATTTGCAGAGTGGAGCCAGATGCTGGCAGTTAACAGCCTTCCGAATGCAGCATTATAATACTGATATGAGGAGATGGAGGTAAACGCGTAGGAACTTTCCGACACAATGAACCGACTTCCATTAACCAACAGCGAGGTAAATAGTTGACCTCTTTTAGAGTATGTGTAAAGAAGAGATTAATTATATGGTACTCATTCAGTGCACCAAATGGCAGCCTGCTGAATATGTGTGAGATTGTGTAACTGAAAACTGGGTGAATCAGACAAAGACAAACAGGAAAAAAAATATTAGACTAAGTTAGAACAAACAGAGAAAAACTAAAGTCTGCTGCAATCACAAGCAACAGAGAAAAGCAAACAACCTTTAAGACAAAACTCAGAAAGCTTTTAGTCTGTAACTCCAAATGGCATCATGACCGACGGCACCGGGCCGAGCAATGCTGATCATTGCAAGTCTTGCCAAGGCAAATATATACAGTCGATCACATGACACAGCCTGCGTCTGCTCTTCTAGTGAAACTAATGCAACACATCTTCAATATAGCTTAGCACGGTTTTATATGAACTAACACTCTCAAAGGAAACAAACAATTGAGAAAATCCAATAAATACACGTGTGGACATCAGTGAGCGTTTGCACTCGGAACACAGTAGCATAGCATCATTAGTTAACACTCTGCCTCACAACTTCCACTGCATTCATCATATGTGTAGGTTCACTGTTAAGCTCATTTCATTGAACTGCCATTGTCCATCACCTTTTCCTTTATGCATTAACCCTCAAAGACCTAAACAGTCACCACTGATCTCAAACATTTAATAACTGCTGGTTCACTAATCCTATCAACATAAGTAAATAATTGAGGACAAATGCAGTTTCTCAGTTTTTCTTGGTCATCAGATACGACCCATTTGGACGTTCAGAGGCTCCGTAGTGGACGTGGAAACACTGTCATCATCTACAACATTAATTCTTCAGTAAAACCCATGTAATTTGATAAATGACAGTGGTTGTAGATGTTTGTTTTTATGTTCAGTTAATTATATATTTTGCTTAAAAAGTCATTTTTTTCGGTTTTATACAATATTCTTTAGGCAAGGCAAGGCAAGGCAAATTTATTTGTATAGCACAATTCATACACAGGGCAATTCACAGTACTTTACAAGAATGAAAAGAAACAATTTAAAAGCACACAATTACAATTCAAACATACACAATTTAAAACACAATTACAATTAAAACATAAACAATGATCAATTAAAATAAAGTAAAAGAGAAGAGTGCAGGTAGAATACTTTCAGCTGTTATATGTACAGTTGAACAGAGCCGTTTTCAGCCTGGACTTAAACACTGTTAGAGTAGAGGCCTGTCTCACATCATCAGGAAAATTGTTCCAGAGTTTAGCTGCATGGATAATAATAAGACTTATAAGATTTAGAAGACTTATAAGACTTATAGGTGCAGCTCTAACACTCAAGAAACAGAGAAAAGAAAGATCATCCAGAAAGTAAAAAAGTTTTGTTTTTAGAAAATGCTCTTCTGAATGTTGTTTTTTTTTCTTTCACAAAAACAATAATATAATTTCAAGAAAATACCTTTAACTTTGTTTTGATGAGATACTAGTACAGCTAACAGATTTACCCTGTAACAAGTTAAGACATATCCCTGTGCATGGACATGGTCAATTTATTTACATACAGCATTTTTCTGTAGTTATAGTTATTTGTGTTTATGCAGTATATTAGTCTATGAATAGACAGTATCAGTTCTGTAAGCAACATCAACTCATCCCAGCACCGAAGCACTCACTAATTTGTTTTCAGTGACCCTATGGTTTTGGACCAAACACTGAAGACAGTAAAGCCTGGTTATAGATTAGATTACTAATACTGTTAAGAGGATCCTGTAGAGAACAACCTGACAGTGTTCAGCTCAGGGTCTGAGTTATGCAAAGGTGTTATGACCCTCTGACTTTAGCAGGTAAGAGATAATGACCTGTAATCCCTCTTTTTCCCACCCTGGTGGAGTTATTATAATGATTATAATGCGTCATAATGTGTTATTACTACTGTGCATTTGATGTGATGATTTGACATGGCACACCGTAATGCTATGATGTTAGTCTGACAAGAATATAGTAAATAATAAGTAATAATGTTCATCCATCAAAGTCATAAATTCCGTTTTTGTTGTCATCACTGCCTGTTCTGTTATTATGAGAACATGCAATACTAGAATAAGACTTGATAGTTGGAGAAAAGTTGTCTTAATGTTATAAGAATACAATATCAAAATTAGAAAAGTCATATTATAAGAATAAAGTTGTAATATGGCAAGAATGAAATCTCATAAGTATAAGCAGAACAAAAGCACACAACACACTACAAGGATGAAGTTAAAATTTTATGAATTGAAATTGAAGAATTATAGAGCATTAAAATTATCATAATAAAATACCATATCTGTTGGCTCTACTTGTACAACTGTATTTATCAAATTTAAACTATTGATGATTCTTTTTTTTTATTGTATTACAACTTTTTCTTATGTAATATTTTGACTTGTTATGAAAACATGATTTTTACAACTCTGTGTTTCCCTAACGTTTTGTTGTTGTAGGTTTAGAGGTAAAATAGCTCTATTTATGTGTAAGCATCAGTTGTAAGATTAAAGATGTAAAAATAAATAAAGATAAAAGACAATATAAACACAAGCTATTATAAAAAACACAGAAGAACGGGACACAATGCCTAATTTCACTGTTCAAAACATTTATTCATTTTTACATTTCTGTCATCATATATATTTTAGTCCAAATATCAAAACATCAGTCAGTACATGCACACTACTATTTCTTCTTATTACTACTACTAATACTAGTTTATTTACATACTGCTGTATTAATGTCTCTGAAGTCAGGACACATAGGAAATCCCTCAAATCCCCCTATTTTTTTTTCCTCCATAGATTGAATATGGCTTTTTTTTAATATTGTAATTGAATAAAATGTTATTGAAATTTTATTTCTTAAAAGTATGCATTTTTGCATATGTGTCCAGACTTTAGGGACACCTTGAAGTTTACTTATTCCTCTTAATTGAATGTTATGTAAACAGTAAATTCTACTTGGATATTCTGAATTACCCCTTTTCTTCTTTTCCAAATGTCATTGTGTATGTTCTGTGTATACAACGACAATAAAGTTTATAGAGTTTATAGATATGAGCAAGAGGAGGAGAAGGTATTTGAAAAAACGGAAGCGGAGGGCTGAGTTCACAGTAGAATGTCTGTGACCAGTGGAAAAATCAGAAAATAAAAGCATTATTTTAATGGACTATGTACAGTCTGGTGTAAATATTAGAGAACATGTATTTTCACTGGCCAGGTAAACACCTTATTCAGAATATTGCCATTATTGAATTAGGGAATAAGTAGAATATTAGTGTGTATGTAAACATAGTCGTTCAGTCCTCGTGGTTTGTCTGACCGCCATGCTTTAAATAAGAAGTGGGAGGTGCAAGCCAAGCCTATAAAGGTGGCCGGAGTCCACGCCTGCACGCTGTGTTGCATCCATTTCACTCTGCAAAGAGACACTTCATTTCTTTGACTTCCCAAACTCCAGCAAAAAGAAAAGTAAGTCCTTTTTTTTTAAGTAACTTAAACAGCAATAACTTATACTGGCAATTTACATATGCATGTACTGTAAAAGGACATGTACTGTAAACATGTCCTTTTTAAAATTCTATTTGTTGTGAAAAAACTTAAGATCCCTCAGGAAAAGTGTGAAAATACTTCATTACAAGTAAATGTTTTTACTAGTGGCTTTGCCATTGGACATATGAGCAAAACTTTACCGATATTTATTAAATATCAAAAAAGCTGAAGGGCGTTTTTCCATTAAATCACAAATGCGGTGATTTGTTTATTTATTATCGTGAGAAGTCATTCCATAAACATGGTGACAAACATAAACATCACATTGATTTCCAGATATATTCATTATTATTATTTTATATTACTCCTCTATCCCGTACTAAATTCAATAATGATTTGTTTTCCTTGTGTGTGTTTGTTGTAAAATTCTTCTTCTTCTCTTGTTGTAACATCCGTCAACAACCTTTTTTTTTGTTTTTTGTTCACGTGACTCTAGTTGCGGAAAAAGGTCTTTCCATTGAAATTTTGCATGATAAACCAATTTCGCGACGCCTGAAAAACCATCTCTTGCCAGCGCAAAAACTTTTCATTGAAACGAGAGTGTTTTGGAAAAATTGTCATTTTCCCATTAGGCAAATTTTTATGCACAAGTTATATTCGCACAATTTGAGGGTCAATGGAAAAGCGACTACTATCTCAAGTAAAAATATTATCAGGATTTTTTTTTTTTTTGAAAAGTGAAAGTAGTCACTGTGCATTGAAATGGTTCTTTTCAATGTTTAGCTATTATATACATGTATGTATGTTGTTTTGGTTTTATTATTGTGAAGCACTTCATGACCTTTTATACTTCACTAAACAGACTTTATTAAATTGCTTATTCCTGCTTTATTGATATGTAAGATAAGAGTTAGTGCTTCAGATAAGCATATTTGAACAGATTCATACACTTTCAAATAGTTTAATCTACAGCAATCATATTCTGTGACATACTTATATCTTTGCAGTAGTATAGCTGAAATAAGTACTGTCATCACAAGTATTCTGAGATGTATGTGTTTTACTTGATGGGAGGGGATGAACATTCAACATTCATGTGCAGGTATATCACATTTATACATGAGTAATAGTGTTCTATCAGTAGTTTAACTTTGAGACTCAACAGAACTAGTCAATTACTTCTGTATGTGAATATAGATGTGTGTGTATGTATATGTATATGTATATGTATGTATATGTATATGTATGTATAT
>JAPQRQ010022911.1:0-14254 GCA_037367365.1 Apogon talboti
GGTGTCTGGATCAGCACTTATGTTGGTCTAATGTTCTAAAATACATGTTCCTTTCACCTTACATGTGTTTTTCTTCTATTTTTTTTATACATACTTCTTGGATTTTTTTTTTATGGGTAAGGAACCAAATATGGTAACTTCACTGACCTTGATTTTCTACATAATACAAAATTATTAAGTAATGGTACTAATGTAAGTAATGATGTTCAAAGGGATAATGTGATTATTGACAGGTGTCTGGATCAGCACTTATGTTGGGCTACAACCATTTATGAGATATGTTCCAGTCAAATACAAAATGTTAGCGCATATCTGACATTAAAGCGTTAATGCAAACAAAGCCATTTGTACTATAGTTTATTCCCTCATCCAATGAGAATGGTGAAATCATAATGGAAACGGGATCGCTAAATTCTTATCTAATCTTCCCTAAGCAAGACAACACACTCCTCTACTGGTTCTCGCTACAGAAATAACTACCAACAGCCTGAGCTCTTTTTTTTTTTCTGGGCCCCGCAGGTTCAATCAATGCGACCACCCTCCTTGTTCCACTCAGGTGACTGACAATGTGCCCTTGAATGGACCACCTCCTCACCCGCTGCCATGCCAGATAACTTCCTCGCTTTACCCCCTGGCTTTACAACTGTGCCGCCATCTGTCTGAGGCCCCGCTGCCTCGGGGGCCCGGCCACCGTCGGGGCACAGCGCTAACCACGAACAGGCTGAGAGTGGAGAGCAGAAGGGCTGAGGCATCACAAAACCAAGATGGCATGAATGAGATGGAGAGAAAGGCTGAGATTAAGAATACTAGTGGCAGGCAAGAGTGATTTATTAAAGGAAAAGTGGAGAGAATAATGAACACCCGCGCAAAATGAATCTATTCACACTCTACTACTCAGCACAGATACTGATAGTCACTGAAAGCCTTGTCTCATAGTGCATTCCTTCTTCTGTGGGAGGTATTTTTTGTCATTTCCCTCAACCTTACAAACTGATACAAGTGTGCGTATCCAGTCTGCGACACTGTCCCCATTATACTCTGATCCAACAATTGTATACTTCATAGAATTACTAGCCTTCCAATCCTCAGAAAAGTGTTCAATCCAACCTGATTCAGAAGCGTTCTGAGAGCAGATCCAGTATTCATTAGGCAGAAGGCCATCACTGCCACAGAGGAAAACTCAGGTCATGTCCTTGGTGTTTTTTATTTTTTTTTTTATGTTTGTTCATTTCCATATCCATTTTCTGCACAGCAATGCGGGTTATTAGATGGAAAAGAAGGACTCCGTTCTCAAAAATAAGGTTAACATAATGATATATTAAGTCTGTTGACCTCAGTATTTTAACCCATAAAGACCCAGTGCTACTTTTGTGTCAGTTCTCTATTTAACCTTTCTTAAGTGATTTATTACCATTTATTATAATATTATCCTCTGTAATTTGCCTTTTTTTGTGAAAATCAGGCATTTTCCTGCATTTAACTCACTGGTCAAGTAGATGTTCATAAAAGCTCGGATTAAAGTTGACGTTTATTACATTAGAAACAGAGAAAACTGAAGCAAAAGTGACATTTTCAACTGAACATAAACCCAGTGTGTCCATCCACTGTCATTGATCCAATCCATGGGTTTTACCGGTGAATCAATGTTGTAGACGATGACGGTGTTTCCACGGTAACTACGGAGCCTCTGAACGTCCAAAGGGGTCATATCCACGAAAAGACAACAAACTGCATTTTCCACCAATTATTTACATGTATTGATAGGATTAGTGGATCAATGGGTATTAAACAGTTTAGATCAGTAGATGGTTTTGATCAGTGGTGGATGTTTAGGTCTTTATGGGTTAATGCTAGCTTCATGAAGGGCTGTGACCAAAGGTGTACTCTGTATCAACATTATGGTGTGATATTTAGAGACATCCAGCAGTGAAATTGCATATAACAAAGACATGAGGAGTTATTAAAAGAGGCAGACTATGCTTTTTCCATTCTAGGCTTTTAAATTACAGGAAAATTAACTTTGGTCCAGTCTCAGACAGTTCATCAGGTGACAGAAATGAACCTTAATACTAGATGGCACGTGGAAAATGGAAATTAAGAAATCAGCTCTGCAGAAACATGATGGCGAGGAAAACTAACAGGCCTTTGACCACAGCATCAGAATGTGACCAGATGAGATGAGAACCATTAAGAAACAACTTTTAGAGTCAAAGAAAGTGACAGTGATAAAAGCTAGAATCACTGTTGTTGTTTTCACCACTGGACACGGATATAAATGAAAAGAATGGAGGTTGATGATAAAATGGCAGTGTTTCTGTTACACAAGTGATTGTATTTTGAAGGTATAAAGTTATTAAGGGATGTTATTTTCTTTGCTAAGTTGCCATTTGTTGATCTATGGATCAGACGAAACTGTGACAATTCTGACCTTGTTTGGATGATTCCAAACAGATCTTTGGTCCAGCTATTGACAACACAAACCGTACAGAAAACAGAGGTGATTTGGGGTTTTGCTGTTCTACTGTGAGCTAAGCTAACAGCTATAATGTAAACTATCAGCTGATGCAGCACGTGAAGATTATAAGACACAGTGTTAGTTTGACTGACTCAAAATAAGCGTATGTGAGTTTTAGTTGAAGAAGAAAACTTGATGATACCATAATACAGATGTGTGTAAACATACTTTATTCAGTGGGTGATACAGTCTGTGGACACATAGGGTTGATTAAGGTCTTAAGTGTGGTCTGGTACAACTAAATATAACCTTATTTAAACCAAATCCCGATCTTTTTCTAATCAAAGTGCTTTTCATAAACCTAAAAAGGTTAATGGCATGGGTAAGAAAAAAGCCCAGGTTTTTGTTTATCCACCACAAACATCTAGTGTACATTCAGACAAATGATATCAATATAATAAATAACTGTTTGCATTTTTTTTTGTAACTGAGTGGTAGAGTATCTTATGAATTGAAATAAATAACAAATGAAAAGCTGATTTCTTATGACATTTGGAATTAAATACTTAACACAAAAACTAGATTAATCCTAATATGTTAATGTGGTCAAAAATATAAAAACTAGACATACACTGGTTGAATTGTAGCAGCTACAACTGAATACAGGCCTGACATAAAAACACTGGAATAGAAACAGCAGCAAAATTAAATGTATTAAGTGAATCATACTCTACTTGCTTCAGTTGTCAGGTTGTTCTTATTAGATTAAATAAACTGACAAAATGTATTAAATGCATGTCTGGGCCTAAACACATCTAAGCTACCTGTCGTTTTTAAGTAAATGTTTTGAAGTAACTCATAGAAGCAGAAATAAAAGTAATCGTTGTGTTAAGCTACTGTACATGATTGTGCAAAGGTCAAGCCTCTAAATCATCACAGCGTGTGAAACTCCAGCGTGTCAGCTACTGGCATCAGCAGAGTGAGATGATGTCAGCGAGGCCGGCAGCCAATAGGAAAAGCCCCAGGCTCCTGTTTGTTACCATATGTTAGTGTTAAGAATGAGGACTAGTGGGCGGCTTCGCATGTTAGACTTTACAGCAGCAACAAAAAGGAGAAACTAGTTCAATCTCAGCTTCTCATGAAAAGGCTTTGGGAGCGATTTTATTCATTTGAGATTTTAGTGAATTTCGTGCACAGACTGGAATGTACACGTAATAAATAATTTAACGGCGGTAATCCAGGTTTATATCTGTTTGTTTTTTGGCAAATTTATTAACCCTCAAGGACCAAACCAGCCACTGGAGACCAAAAGCATCTACTGATCCAAAATGTTTAATAACTTTAGAACCACTAATCCTGTCAATATGTTGAAATAATTCAGTTAAAACGCAGTTACTCAGTTTTTCCTGGTCTTCAGATATGACACTGTCATCCTCTGTAACATTGATTCACCAGTAAAACTCATGTAATTCAACAAATAACAGTGGTAGACACTTGTTTTTATGTTCAGTTAATTGATATATTTTGCTGAAAAAGTTGATATTTCTTCAGGTTTCTCTATTCTTCACATAATAAGATAGGAGCTTTTATGAACAAATACAGTCATGGAAAAAATTATTAGACCACCCTTATTTTCTTCAATTTCTTGTTCATTTTAATGCCTGGTACAACTAAAGGTACATTTGTTTGGACAAATATAATGATAACAAAAATAGCTTTTAAGAGTTTAAGTTAAGGCTGATATTTAGCTATTTTAAATGTTTTTCTTGATAATAACCAAAATCACTGAAGTTCTTCCATCAATAGCTATGGCATTGTACTGCCAAAAACAGTGCTTTTAGGCATTCCATGTTTTCTTCTCTGTCTGTTTAGTCACATAATACACACAGGAGTTAGTAATTGATTGCATAACCATTGTCTTTGATGACTGCAGCCGTGCGTCTTGGCATGCTGTCCAACAGGGTGGTCTAATAATTTTTTCCATGACTGTATATATAAATACTGTATGTGCAAATGCTTGCAAACTGCTGATTGAGTGCCTCTTTAAAATCACTTCATATTTACATTCTGCATTCATATTTATATTTCCCTTAAATTGCATTGCATTTAGCTTTACTTTACTACACCATGAAATGCAGTTTTATATATTATGCAAAAATGCAAACAGTAAAAGGGTGCAGAAGAAGTGCAAATAAAGAAAAGTAGCACTATTATATGTAAAAACTGCTTGTAATAAATATACATTTCTGTTTAAATAAATATTAGTTTAAATTATTACTATTGATAATTACACTTATCTACTTCTATTCTGAAATTTACTAGTAAATACTTCTTCAAAATCGTCAGGCCTTGGTTCAATCAGATGCTCCCATTATTCTTGCTAAAAAAAAAAAAAATCTGTTCATGCAGTTCTCTCACTTACAAGAAAATGTGTTTTAGGAGTCACGGTGACCTTCATCTTTGTTCAACAAAATCATTTTTTCAGTTAATCCTTGTTTCTAAGTGAAGGTTAGTGTCAAACCTGAGACATTCGGTTAAACTGTTTCTGAAATGTCACGCTTTAAAGGATCATCCCAAGCTCCACCGACACATCTACAAAAGGAATTAGATATCACAGAAGATATGTACGTATTTGTGATGCTGATACTTTCATTGGCAGCAGAATGTAACTGACGGACTTTTATTCTTAACACTGTCTTACGTGGAAAGTGCATGAAATGGATAATAATAACAAATACAGACACATTCTAATGCATTGGCAGAGGAGATGTATTGACACGCAGACACGCCTCTGCATTTCACCCAAAAAAAGACGGACTATCTTTGACCAACTGTGAAAGCCTCGCCGCAGTCATCACATCCACCCAGTGGGCTGAAAATGTTCCTGTTGAAAGTGCTTTTCCTGTCACCCACACAATAGGGCAAGCCTCAAATATGCCACTCCATCCTCTCCTAACAACACGCAGCTGCCGAGAAGGAAAACCCTGAACGTTTCCAACAAGACTTCAAGTTTTGGGCTACATTCCCGCGGTGGGATATCTCATCTTATTCTGACAAAAAGCCCCGTCCAATCAGGTAATGGACGTCTTGGGTCACCCTTCGTACCTTGGGCTGTTCTAACAGTCTATCGCATTAATCTAACAAAATGTGGCATTCATATTGACTCATTCAGCTGCTTTTATGTCTCAGAAACACGACTTGTACAAAAAAAAATAATAAATCACCTCTTCTCACAGATAGCTTAATTATAAAATTACACTTTCTCTGCTGACTAAGAAGGAACAAGAAGGAATTCTAACATTCAGAGAAAAAAATGAATTCAGCAGTAATCTGCCTACCTATTAATAGTTAAAAAAAAAGTGTCTTTGCAGCATCATCATGATCAGTTCTTTGAGATGACAGCTAATTGAACGGAAACACAGCGTCCACAGATATCTCAGATCAAGCACTTGCACAAGTCAGACACATGTGGGTCCACAGTGGGGAGTGGGATCTTCCAGTGGACCACAGACTTCAGTATCAGATGGAGGTAAATTAATGAATCAGGTAAAGGGTGATTTTTGACTTTGAGGGAAAGTATTGGCTTGGACTCATACAATCACATAGATTTTAACACTTATACAGTTTTTACATGAAAAAATGAGGTTAAAACATGGACTAAGGCTACGTTCAGACAGCAGGTCTTAATGTACAATTTGGATTTTTTTGTGTGTGTGCCGGTTCATATTACACATTAAGTGTGACTTCTATCAGTTTTGAGTATGAACTGAATGTGACCCTGAAGTGGCCCGCATGTGGAAAAGAGGTCCTGACATAATACGTGACCACTGCAGGCATGCACCATGTTGATGGAAGTAAATATGTTTTTCCCGCTGCTCCTCCTCCTCCTGGGACGCAGAACTGTGACATTTGTCATAAAGGTCTGATAAACTAATGATTCCTTTTCTTTTTTTTTTGTCAATTTCCAACTGTTTAACTATTTTCATTTGGGATGACTGATCAGCTGTCAGATTTTCCCATCATTAATATATTGTCCATTATTTTTCTGCTTTCAGTCAATATCTAGAAGTAAAGTTATGTAGGTGAACAAATTTATTCCTGCTCAATGACTCAATGAATGTATGAATGCAATATCAAACATACACAGGGTGAGCAAAACAGAAAAAGAGAGCGCATATTAAGTGCAAATACTCTCTGCAAGTTGTGTTGGAGTGCACATGAGATTATGTGTGTGTATTACCATGTTTTGTGTCTACACTGGATATGCTCAGCTCCTCTGGGCCCCCGTCGCTCTGCGGGGAGGGGAGCCCATCATGGTCTCCAGGCAGGAAAGACAATGGGAGGTGCACAGAGGAACAGTACAAATCACCACTGTTAGCACTGTGATCTCCAAACAACTTCCCGCTGCAAGGATGCCACTCAAATTCGGATTCCCTCAAGTGTGCAGCAAGCGTGGGATGGTTTAGTGCTATTAAAAAACGACTCCATGTAACAGTAGTTGGACCTAGAACAGAGAGCTGTGGTGTAGAGTGGTGCGTGCAAAGCTGCTACTGCTAAAAGGGAGCAAAGATGGTCATTAAACATACTTTGTATGGGTGGGAATTGCAAAGTAATTACCACAATGCAATGATTTGGCAATATTTGATACACAGAAAGACAATGGCTCACAATGAGAATGAATATATACAACTAAAAAAGCATAAGTACAGACTGTGGTAGGTCAAACTGGCAGGGGAATATTTATTTTATTTATTATCTATTATCCTTCACTTAACCAGGAAAAAATGACTCGTTGGGATTAAAAATCTTTTTTTTAAGAGCGTCCTGGCCAACACAGCTGCAGCAGAAGTTACAGAAAATAGAAATTAGAGCCATACATCCAAACTAAAAATGTACATAAAACACAAAGTCAAACTCAGTACTAAAACTGAACCTAAAACACCATACTAAAAACATACATATAGAACACTACCAATAATTTAAAAGGTACTAAACATATACAACAATGTTCCTTAAAATCCCAAAGCAGAACCCGATCCAATCAGAAAAACATACTATCCTTTTCCCATGCATTTAAAATGACTTTGAATGTAGTAAAGAGACCAGCTCCTTCAGTTGTGGCTCCTTCTGTAGGTTATTCAGCAGTGGGAGCAGAACACTTAAAGGCTTTGCTTCCAGTTCGGTTCTGACTTTCAGAACACATAGAGATAACAGACCCTGGGACCGGAGAATATAATTATTAGTCATTCCAACACATGTAGACCAGTAAATAAGATATCAGCAGACTTAAAATACATTTATAAGTAAAACAATACCAGTGTTTCAGTCTGTGTGTAAAAAATATGTTAAAGTACCTCCATGTTTAAATAAAAACATTGATATTCGGACCCGGTACTGCACGTATAATACAAGACATTATATTCATGTCAGCTTACCACAGTCTAAAAGGCTGCATTAACCCCCGTTGCCAGACTTCAAACAGGTCACGTCCATGTACCTTGAACAGCTCATTATGTGATACCACAGCATGAGACATGACTCATTACACTAACTGTCCACTAACCTCATTTGTCATGGATATATGGATATACTTAAACAGGCCACACGTTACATGCGTGGTAGTATTTGTTATTATGCGGCGTAATAACCGTGTCAATAACCATCTCATGCATGTCATGCAGAACATATTGAGGACATGGGGTCAAACAAATACACTGCCTGCTGTTTCTGTAGAGGGAGGGATTGACATACATATAAAACTATGGTCTTCTGTAGCTGTATAAACAAAAATAACTGCAGAACACCCAAAGTAATATAAATAAAGTAATTATATATGAGTACACTAATATATGGGCCATACTGAATCACTGCAAGCTGGTCTTCTGCAAGTAAATAACAGTTAATATTAATAGAAGTCTGCAAATCATGCATGTTTATCAAGATCTACATATCTATTGAAAGTCAAAATAATACTGGAAACTGCAGTTAAATATGTAAAAAAAATAGTTTAAACCTGCATCATTCTTTCTTTTGGCTTCAGTAGTGACAATGTCAGTGTAAGATACTGGTCAGCTTGAGGTTAGATAATGCACATCTGAACCGTTTTATTCATGAAAAAAATACATCTTCTGCAAAAGTTCCATAAAAATGTCTTTCATTGCAGAAAATGACTAATTAATAATATAATTCCTATAACTTAGACAGTGATTTTTAGACTTTTCAGACAGATTTACTTTTAAAATAATACAACCAGACATATGTCCTGATCAAAAATTGAGCTGTTAAATAAAGTATGTGTATTTTTTCAACTTAACTTCTAAAAACACCTCAATCTTTTTGGAAACTACAATGTGAAAATGTGTTTGTGGGGAGCAGTGCAACCAACTCTCAACTGAAAATACCCAAGAAATGAACATTCTATATGTTATAAACTTACTCCTGTCTAAAACAATATTTTAGATTTCAATAGTTAATAGACGCATATTAGTAAACATTGAAATCTGCACACTTGAAGAGGTTATATGTAGTATTTCAACTAACAAATATAAAAAAATAGAATAAAATTGTCACAGTGTTTAAAGAGCTCTGAAGTTCTGCCAAAGATGCCAGTCTGTCTAAAAACAGAGCTAAGCTAACAGAGCTATAATGTGAACTATCAGCTGATGCAGCATGTGACGATTATAAAACACAGTGTTATTTCAACTAACAAAATAAGAGTCTATGAGTTTTAGTTTGAAGAAAAAAACTTGATGATACCATAATACAGATGTGTGTAAACAATGAGCTTTATACTTTATTCAGTGACTGATACAGTCTGTGGATACATAGGGTTGATTTATTGATGGTTCTGGTAGAAGTAAATGTGTTCTGGTACCAGACTCTCCCTTGTTTTTAAGAGTTTGGAATATCAATGCTACATATAAACACTTTAAGTTCTTTTTCAGTGTCGTTTTTAGTTGTGGAACAGGAATTTCCTTCAATGTGGTGGAACCTTATACTTTCTGTTCCTCTTCCCTGAAAATGTACAATCGATTGTTATGTTTTGGTTAAATAATCGCAAGAATGACTCACTTTCATAGTCCAGTCTGGGATGGGAGCTGTCTGGAACCGTTGGCAGACAAGCAGCGTGTCTACAAAAGATTTTTCCCAGCCATAGAAACACATTAACATGTGTGTGGACACTCAAATGTTCCTGTGCCAGAGGGATGGTGGTGGTGAAAAATACGAATGTTATGTGGTAGCGGAACGTGCTCCGGAAATATGATGAATCAGTGGTGATGACGAAGTTGCTAGAAGCCACTCGCTCATCAATAATGACCATGCAGTCTGTACCACGGCCTTGGCCACGGTTCTTATAGCGTTTTTAATGGGATTGGATTGGGGCTTTTGGCTTACATGGATGTATGGGGAGATTAAATTGGATGGAATTTGTGCCTGGATCTGCACATTGTGCTTTGCTCATTAATGTGTCACCAGTGCGCACACACACACACACACACACACACACACACAAATGGAGAGCCCAGTCGAGTCGAGGTGTCTGGGATCCAGGAATGACGCTGTCCATGGTCCTGAAACCATGTCCACACAGCAACAGGCATCTACATATGATCTCTCTGTATTCAACCCAGTCCTATAGTTATGGTTTTTGACAAAGTTTGCTGTAATTCTGTCATTTAACATTAGTGGTTTCAGTTTTGTGTGTAAAATATGATTTATCTCAGCTTGAATGGAAAATTAATTAAAACGAGAATAACAAGATTAGAGTGCCTATGCCTTTCGTACAAGAATAAAGTCATAACTTTTCGTGAAAAAAGTCAGATTTTTATGAGAAAAACCATGACAGTCATGAATCCCAGAAGTTTGAATCTGTGAATATCTTTCCAACTTTCCCCAAGTCCAAAATATTGAGTATTTCATTATGTGTGAGACCGACACTAAAGTATACCTAAAGGAGATGCTCTATATTCAGAATCAGAATAGACTTTACTGTCATTATGGAGTTTTATGCAGCGAAATTAGGGTATTCAGACCAATACAGTGTGCAACGATATAAAAAGATGTGAATTAACAAGGAAAAATACAGTAAAAATATAATAAATCCACATGTTCCTCACTGTTCCCCCGATATTTCTTTCTTTATGAGCTTATTCCCATAAATTTTACTTTTTTTCATGAATTATTATGACTTTATTCTCATAACATTATGACTTTCTCTCAAAATATCATATATTTTAATCTTCAGTGTGGCCCTAAACCTACTTCTCGAGGCCATGGCCAAGAACAAACCCATTAAATGTTGGAACAGATCCATGAAGAGGGCAGAGCCTAGAGTCTTCATTCACTTTCTTTAAAGCCCCCATGAAATCAAATAAATCATGTGGTAATTATCACCACCTATACTGTATGTGAGATTCTAACATTCATTTTAGTTTGGTACTTTATGGAAAATTATTTAAAACCAAGACCCTTAAGTTCCACAAGGCAATGTCCATCCTTGAATTAACAGCATTTCAATGATAAAAACCTACCCACCAACTTCCAGATCAATCTGACCTGAAATTCAGTGATGAGAAAACTGATTTTATACATAATAGACAGATGAACAGACAGATTGATGGGCAAACCTTATTATAGCGATGCACGAACGCATCTACAAATTAAGTGACTCAGTCTGTACTTGGGCTTGCATATCAATTTTGCACCTCATGAAACTTTCTCTTGAATTTTTACATCAGTTCACAGTTAGATGGCCGTCACTGGGTCATCATTGGGTTTTTATAAGAGTGGTCAAGTCCTGTTCCATCCAGTTACACCTTGTGGAAACATATTTTTATGGAAAAATATTGTACTGGAGTCAATGGTGAGAGACAAGTGATTTTTTTTATCCTATTTGAGTTTTGTCATTTACACATATGACATTTGGGAATTTAGAAGATAATTTTATAACCCCAGACCTTAGATTAGATTAGACTTTATTGATCCCACAATGGGGATATTCACTGATCAAAGCAGCAACAGAATGAAGTGCAAGAAAAAATGTTCATGCATAAAGTTAGTGAAAAAGACAAACAATATAAAAATAATAGTAGTAGTAGTAGTAGTAGTAAGTAATAAAACTCTATAAGCGATATACATATTTACATAGCAGTAGACAGATGAGAGACAAACATACATTATACATTGTGTGAACATGAAAATACATTAAAAGAGAAAGTTGCAGAGATGAAGTCTCTTTCCACATTTCGCCCAGAGCTGCTGAACATGAAGATGACCTTGAATGTGAACAGACTTGTAGAGATTTTCACCTCTTTTAATGCTATTGAACCTAACTGTTGAAAAACTGAAATACTGGAATGAAAGATGCTCTTCAACTAGATTATACAAACTCCTTTTCATTTCTGTAACAACCATCAGTTTGTTAAAGAGCATAAAGATTGGACTGTGACTCAATGGAATAAGGTCATGTGGTCTGATGAGTCCAGAGTGATTACCCATCATGCCTAGTGTCTCCAGGAGAAGCCTGTGGGGGCAGTGTTATGATCTGGGGTTGGACCAGGTGGTCAGGTCTAGGTTCAGCAACATTATGTGTCCATAAAATGAGGTCAGCTGAATATAAAGAATGACCAGGTCTGAACATCAGTGGATTTTTTCTTTGCTGATGACATCGGTATATTTGTATCAAATTGTGCATGAGACGTAATTTTCACACACGGATTGACCACCAGTGTCCAGACCTGAACGCCATTAAGAGTCCATGGGAAGTGACAGAGAAGACTTTACACACTAGTTATATGTGGACTTAACCAATCACATTAGACTGGGTATTCGAGGACCACTGGCCTTGTTGGAGGTCTACGTTCTCTGAAAGTCCTTCTACTTCACAAATGCTTTAAATTACATGTCTCCTTGTGTTTTATTTACCTATGAATGGACTCTGCAAAGTAGCTAGGCTGTTTTATGCTGAGGTATGTGGCATGAATGAAGTGTTATTTAAGTCCTTCTAAACCTCTTTCTTTTTTATATTCCCTTTCTCTTTGCGGTGCACACACACTTTCCAACATCACAATGAAAAGCTTAGATTCATTTCCTCTTTACGACTGTATTACTTCAGTTATCTGATACTGCTATGTATTTAATTTGCCGTCTCCTAAGAGGCCCTTGTGGAGATGTTCAATAAAACTGTAGTGTAAGTGCCTATCAGACCAACAGTGGCTCCATGAAAGGCCTCGCACCACTTTAACTCATCTCTGTGGTGGTTTCAAGTCTGCCAGTCTGAACATTACCTACAGTAAAAACATCACTTAGACTAAAAACATGAGCTGTACCTGCCTCTGCTCTGTCTCTGTCTACAGCTTTAATCTAAGCCTCCTTTGTGTGAGTCTCTTCTGTTTTATTGTCCGAGACAGGAGCGTTTATCGGTGATGGAGCCGGGACTCCTCTCTGCCCTCTTCATCTATCTCTGACTGAATCAGGCAGGAGAGAGGGGCATTATGGGTACAAACATGTGTGGTACAATACACTCATTTATATGTGTCTGAGCAACACAAAGAATGAGACACTAAGGGTGATAAAATGATAATGATAATAATTGTAATATAATTTCATATATTGATTAATCTTTAAAGTAATTTATCAAGCAAAAACAAGGAGTTTTCTGATATAACTGTGAGGCGAATGTTTTATTTTAGACTTTTAATAAGACAAAAAGTAATATTAATGTGTTTTATCCTTTTAAAAGAAAAGCACCAATTCATCATAAAAATTACAACAGAAATCACATCCTCGGGTTAAATTGAGTCCTGATTATGATAATAAAAGTTAACCATTAGTGCAGGCCATATGTGAATACCAAAATAACAAAATATTGTATAATTGTGTAATTACAGGACAAGTGAGATGTTGTCAGTGTAAATGAGAAAAGAATAAAGGTAAATCAATAAATTCTTTTTTATTTATTCTTTTTTTGTCTTCTCTTTTTTTATCTTTTTTTTATAACTGTCCTTTTTGGTATTTATTGTATAATGTTTTTGCATGATATTTGTTAATTGTACTTTTATATCTGCCATATTTTCTATATTAAACCATATGGGCATAAGTGCAATCACAGTGAAGAACAATAAAACAGTAACTTTTACAAGGGCATTACCGTGCATGACTTCTTAAAAAAAATAAAAATCTTAATAAATGAAATTAAAATGAAGTCACCACTGGCAAGCAATGACAAATATACTCACGATGAATCACAACAAACAAACAAATTACTATTTTTGATGCATGAAAACCAAGCGTCTGAACATGCAGTACCATTGATGTCCACTAGGGGCTTTCTCCAAAAGCAAGTCAATCCCCATAGACCAAAATATTAAAAATGGCTCGACTAAACATATTTACAGCCTGGTGCAATGAATAGCTTTGGTCTCTATAGTTAATTTGATCCTTCATGAGAACTGTATGGGGATAAATTTTGATATAACTGATCTGTTTAAATTATCCAAAGCCAAAAAGTTCTGCGGGAGTGGACTTTACTAGGGTCAGTTCAGCTGGCGAGTCGAACATTCAGAGCTCTTGTTTACTGAGTAAAACCTATTTTACTCTTTTATTTTTTCTGCTGTAGTTGTGTTTAAAGATATACACTAATAAGGCCCTCAGAGGATCATAACATGCACTTTACCAGTACTTAATCCCAGTATGGTATAACTTAGCTGTATTAGCTGATGTTAGCAGTGTTGGGTAATCCCAGCTTCATAGAGTAAAAGTCCTGCCATGTATTGGTTCCAACCATTCACTGAACCAGCC
>JAPQRQ010022938.1:0-14253 GCA_037367365.1 Apogon talboti
TTACAGAAACCAACAGAATCCTCCAGGAGCAAACAATGGCGAGGAAAAACTTCCTTTTAACAGGCAGAAACCTCGAGCAGACCCCTCGAGGGGGTTAAAGTTGGGGTTAAAGAGAGAGGGTAAAGCAAGAGAAAGAGAGAGAGGGGGGGGGGGGACGGACACATGGATGCACAGACTTTCATACTTCCAAGTTATTATGTATAGTGTGTTTGCGCTTGTGTTTTTTCTATTTTTCTACTGTACATTTATCTATCTTTCTATACATGCATGCATACATATATAATTGTATTAAGCATATTGGTCGCGGTGTGATTTTTTTTCCCCACCGTCTCATCGACATTCAAAAGCGACTTTTACCTCTTTATTATCATTTTATACACTATTTGACAAACTTGCGGGTTTGTAATCATTTTTTTCAGCGGATAAAACATTAAATTGTCCCAAAGGGCCTAGTTGGCTATAAGTACTTGGTAAATGCTGCGTTCACATGATATCGGGAATAATAATAATATCGAGCAATTATTGTAAGCCTATAGTATAATATGCAATCGAGGCAGAAAAATAGAATTAAATATGATATTGATAATGAATCAGCATATGAAATGAATTGCATTTATGACGGTTCATTTTAGTAAACATCTTTTCCTGGCCTAAGCTGTACTTTCTACTGCCCTGACAGGTTATGTTGTATTAAATTCCGTACACGTGAGCCCGTTTTGACTTTATGATAAGATAATAGTGGGAAAGCCTGTCAAAGTGAAATCCGCTCCCAGGTTGACATTGAACATCAGCACTGTGAAGTCTGAGCCTCCGAGGCGCACGCAAACGCAGCATCGCTCTGCTTCAGTCGTGCACGCGGCCATTCACAGTTTCAGGTCCCTCCGGTGACTCCGAATGACTGGCCGGTCTCCTCACACTCTCATCACACATCTCAGGCTCTGGGCTCGACACGGCTTGTTTCTTCCGCTCATTCCTCTTTATTTCCCTGCGTGTTGAAGTCCGGGTTGAGTGCGCGTGTGTGAAACGATGCTGATGAAGTTGGAAAGTAATGAGCGAGGATGCTGAAGCTGCCGGCAAGCCCGCTTTGTTCGGAGGAGCGCAAGGCTTTTGTGCCGCTGTCATCCCGCAGCTCATCCCCTGCTGCTTTGTCTTCACTTGGCCTTCAGATACCGACCGGTAGGTTCGGGTCCGCCGTCCAAACCACCGGAGCTTTTCCTATATCATTGTATTACACGGAACTACTCAGCATTTGTTTGATTTTTTTATTTTTTTTATTTTAGTGTGATTTCTAGTAATTCCATGAATGTGAACGGTGTCCTAAATAAACCTCTGCTGTCTCCAAATGGGACTGTCTGACTCTCCATCAGAAGAGTTAACACTGATGTGCTTATAGGCTATTTCTATATATGTTAGGATTCGAGAAATGGTTATTATTGCTTTTTAATTGTCTTTGTTTGACACAGGCTTTGTGTTTACAGGAAGGAGGGTATTGATATTGTAACAAAAGGGTTGCCTGCATCCCTTATCTTGCATCTTTTGTTGGTTTCCAGCCCAGTCTGGTGCACAGAGCATCTCCTCTGCCTCTGCCCATCAGTGTGTTGGTGTCAGCAGCCCCTAAATAATAGATGGGACCCTCACCCCTCAGGGCGCTCACCTCATGCTTTTAATAGACTGCAAAGATGCCTCCCTTGCATCTTTGTCTGACTTATTGTGTCTTCTGTGAACTTGGCTTGCTTTTAACACGTTAAAGCTCACCCTGCGCTACTGGAAGTGACCAATTCAGCAAAAGTAATGGAAAATCATGCTACCGGGGAAGGTGGCGGTGCTCCCCAGGAACAGGAAACTAGGCAAGTGAACCGTGTTTCTCCCCAGTCTGCTGGTGTGTGAAATCTTTTGGCTGCCGTACATTTGCATTGCCCTGCGAAAGATGAGAGGAGCTTCCTGCCCCAAGTGAAATATTGCCTTCTCAGTTCCTTTGTTCCCATTGCCCTGCTGGTCTGGCTGTTGGCTGGCTGCCTGGTGGGCTGGAAGACATGCTTTTGTTTTTATTTTCTCATTTCTATCAGGCATTACAATCCCATTCCCCGTGGAGTTGAATAAAATGTGTTTAAGCTGCATCAGACACAAGTGCAATTAGACTCACATGCTGTAGTCATTCATTTCATACTGGATTACATAACTGCGGTTAAAATGTTTTTGATGTGATTTCTGGACAATATTCACCCCGGCAGACTGTGTGACAGTGTCTGACTCGTCTAGGTGAACCGCATAAAGGGCTGTTTTCACATTTTCATCTGTAGGTATTGCTGGTATTTTGGGCTGATTGTGGCTGTGTAGTTGTTCTTGTGTTTGTTATATGAACAAGATGAACCAAAGTCTTTGTGTTTGTATAGTGTGCACCTCTGTGTGCACATTTTCATTTCTTTCCACAGCTGCTATGGTGACCCTTGTCTTCAAGGACATAGCCTGTGTGTGCAGCTCTACTGTGGATCTTGCATGTTCATGTGTGGGATTTTTTTTTCTCTCTATTTCTGAAAACATTTCACCTATTTTCTCAGTGTTACTGCATAATATATCCTATTCATTGTTTTCTTTTATTCCTGTACTTTTGTGTGTGTGCCTCTACAGTTTGTAGTTTGTGTTTCGTACAGGATCATACATCTAGAAATTACAATATGAAACAGGAAAAAATAATCTGTGACCTTGACTGGGCGTATCTCAGTCATTATTCTCCCTCTTCTCCAGGTGATGATCAGTCATCTCTGTGTGTTGTAGGGATTTTTATTTATTTAATTTTTTTCAGACTCTGTTTTGTCGGCTAAGCCAGACACTCGGCCAGTCAGGCAATCAATCAGACAGACAGACAGACAGACGGACGGACAGACCTCAGCAGACAAACAGCCCTTCAGCCAACAACAGGACGGCTTCTTCTCTCATCACCAACCTGTTTCCTGGATGTAGTCGTAACATCATTCTAATGAAAAGAAAAATCTGCTCATTGTGCACCTAAACCTAAAATAGTTAACAACTTGGCATTAACATGTCTAAAAACATGTTCACACCAGTAATTGTTACACAGTCCGTAGTAAGCTATGGTACAACTGGGCAATGTATGAAATTAATTTAACTGATCAATCTAAATGCCTCAATCGCAAAATCAATATTTATGCTTCTTCCAGAGACCTTGCTCAACAAAAACCTAAGTATTTCTTTGTTTTAATGTATTTATTTATTTTGAATATTCTGACTATGTGAGATGTGTAGATCAACATCAAGTATAAATTGTCATGTAAATTGTTTAAGCTCTGGAATCAAAATTTCTCTTTTCACAAGCACCGCCTCTAACAGGTATTTAAACTGGGCTGAGTATTGGTGTATTTTACAGAGAGCATTATGGGTTTTGTAGTGTACTACTAAGGAAACAAGTGTTCTTTTGATAAGTTATTATGCATAATGTAACCAATCAGCTGCTATGGCAGGACAGTCAGAGAGAGGTGTCTGCATCAGAGACAAAGAAAAAGTCATTTATTTTCTTGGCATTGATTGATAATGAATATTTGAACCAATCATCTTATGAGCTAAGTCTGTCCACAGTATAGTGAGATATACAGTATATAACCTACATGAAGTTGTTTACTTTGATGACCCATTTGTGTCACTTGTTTATTAATGTGAACGCATTTGTATCTTGCAGAGTGAGCATATTCTCTGGCCTGTAATTTGTCCTTTTTTTTTAATTAGTAATATAAGAAAACGTCTCCCTTACTCTCATTGCTCCCATTCTGAGTCCGACTGATGGCCTCAGTAACCAGTCATCATCATATTTCATAGCCGCTTCTCTCCAGAGATCAAGGCTCTGTTCATTACCGAGACCTGGACGTGTCTCTGCCTTATAAGCCGAACACTATTGATCAGATATGCAGGCACACTGTCGCAGTGGAAATGGATGGATATATATCGTCAACACAACTATGTGAATGTAACACATCTTGACATAATGGAAGAATAATTGCATTAGGATTGGATCGGTATTTCTTTTCTTACACCAGTAATGCAACCTTTTGTATTTGCTGAATCATTTTCTGTCTTTCGTCTCTTTTTCTTCAGTTTTCATGTTCCGGGTTGGTTAGAACTCATAGCTCGATGATGAATCTGGGCTATAATCAGCATGTTCCCTCTGCTAACCCTACATTACCAAAACTACAGCATATTAGCATCAGTAGTTCAACTCAATTACGGCTAGTCTGCGGTAGTAATTAACACATGTTAAGGTCAAGATCAAGTTTATTTATATAGTGCAATTAAAACAACACAAAGTGCTGTACAAATCTGCAGTTACAAATGCAAGAGATGCTAAAACTAGTAAAATAAGAATAAATACAAGATATACTAAAACTGATTAAAAAAAATGGATACACAGTAATAGGATAAATAGCATCTAAAACACAAGCAGAGGATAAAACAACTAAAAGTCACACACTTGTATTAAAAGCCAGTGCAAATAGGTGTGTCTTTTAAAAGAGATTTAAAGTGCTCATTGGACTGTGCACATATGATGTTGTCATTTTGCGCAAATTGGAAGAAGAAAATTAGTATTTTTGTCCTTGTTACCCAGAGGAATGAGGTTGAATCTGAGGTGTGTTAAGTGTCCCCTGGCTCCGAGCTGGATTATGGCTCAAACATATTACTTTTATATCATTTTCATTTTGTTTTCAATTTCATTTCAGTTAAAATTAGTTCCCGTATGAATTAAAATATGTGGATAGAACGGTGTTGTTCATTAATAAATGACAACCTTGCCTGTGGCCATGTAGACAATTAAGTCAAACTTTTCATTCGTTTACCATAATCATGAAATTAATGAGAGAAAGTAGCACAACCGAAATAGATTTCAAATTTTGCTTTTCATCAAAATTATTGCCTCCGAGCAGTTTTCCTGTACCTGAGTCATAAATAACTCAGTGTGTGAGTGCGTGCTCCTGGGCATTAATGTGTGTATTGAGGTGTTCTTTGTGAGAGAGAGGCCACATATAATAGCAACTGCTCTCCCAGGGCTGCATGTCTTTTCCCAGGAAAAAGAAAAAAAAACGCACTGATTTACAGTTCAGCACTTCAGGAAGCATCCTTGGCTCCGGGGCAGGGAGGGGTGTTGGTAAGCAGCTGAATCTGTGAAAAACAGCCTGTGGAGCCACTCGAGTGCCATTTCTGTTTGTCATCTTGTACCTAAGTGAGTTCAGATAGTTTCACATGGATCCGCTGTCTAATGGATGTCGGGCTGGTGTGTGTGTGTGTGTGTGTGTGTGTGTGTCAGTGTGTAGCTTCAGGCTGAGGCTGGGTTTGGTGGGTCGGTGTCTGACACTCTCAGCTCCTGTAAGGGTTCACTTGAGTTGACGGCAGAGTTTTTGCAGGCTCTCAGCTCAGCACGCAACAAAACAAACTCTCCTTCCCTGTGAGAGATTTCTGCGTCACTGCTGTGTGTGTGTGTGTGTGTCTGTGTGTGTGTGTGTGCGTGCAGATCTGATCTCTGAGTAAACGATCTCATTGTTGCATCAAGTCATGCATCAGTGGACTGGTGTCATTATAAATGTCTTCCCGTTTGGAGCTGGAGTTTGTCTCTGTCTGCCAAAACCATTCACACAAGCACAAGATTTCAGTAATGGTTATTGGCAGAACTGATTATGTCTGAGTTTCAGGCTGTAAAATGTCAGGGAATAGTAAGAAATGACATTCATAATTATTGTAGAGGAAGAACGTGGCCTACATTATGTAACAGATGTTTTATCTGTGAGCCAATGGTTATAGTCTAAACCTGTTCAGGGTGATCAAGACCTATGTGCTTCACACTGGGAGTAAAAAAAGCAAAATGAAAGTTTGAGTTGGAAGACAAGTACCCATTCCAGAATAATATGTAATCTTTGCATTTTCAATAACCAGTTACCAGCCCGTGGGCCAAACCCAGCCCGCCAAAGGGTCAATCCGGCCCATGGGATGAGTTTGTGAAATAATCAATAATCATTTTACTTCAGACCAATATGGTCCAAAGTGGGTTGGACCAGTAAAATACTATCATAAATAACCTATAAATAATGACAACTCCATATTTTTCCTCCTTGTTTTAGTATAAAAAAAGTAAAATTACATGAAAATGTTGACATTTACAAACTATCCTGTCACAAAAAATATGAATAACCTGAACAAATATGACCAACCTCAAACGTTTTAAGAGAAGTAAGTGTAATATTAACAATATTCTGCCTGTTATTAAATGTTTTGTGTATTTGTAGATCCACTGTGATCTGTAAGGTGTAACATATGTGCCGGGGCAAAATATTGTTAAAAAAAAAGGGCAATTATTTATATTAAGACATTTCAGGTTGTTTATGTTATTCACATTTTTAAGGAAGCTTTGTAGATTAAAACATTTTCACAATGTAATTTAACTTTTAATTACTTTGTAGTTATTTTCTTGGTCGGGCCCAGTTCAGATCATATTGGGCTGTATGTGGCCCCTGAACCAAAATGAGTTTGACACCCCTGGTCTACAGTAATTGCAATATGATTTTTTCACCTAATTGTGCAGCCCCAATTTTTGCATAATTTTCACCTTGAAAATAGCTCAAAGAAATACATAACAAATTTACTCGCTGGTGATGTCAATACACAAGTCCACTGTAGATTTTTCACCTTTATTTTTAAAAGGCTTATTTCTTAATTGTCCCATTTGTTCAGTCTTTTCATGGTGTGGAAACCTCGGGTCATATCACACAGCCCTTCTTCCCAGATGTTTGCCCAGTTGGATTCTTTGCACATATGAACATGTTCATCCTTATGCCTCTGTGTGTGTCCTCTGTCCACCAGTGATCAGCAGTGTGGTTTGTCGGTGTTGGACTGCGACCACCACCCCCAGCAGCAGGTCGGCACCATGAGTTTGTACGGGACCGGAGCTGGAGCCGGGGCTGGGGCCAGCGCCAGCGGGGCCATTGGTGGAGCGAGAGGGGGAGGAGGAGATCATTATAGGGAGCAACGGCGGCGTTCTAGTGACCGCTCACGTGACTCCTCCCATGAGCGAGGAGAGAATCAGCTGACACCTTGTATCAGGAATGTCACCTCCCCCACCCGGCAGCATGGTGAGGACAAAGAGAAGAAGAGGGATGATGTAATGAGTGGTTATTCTCACTGTGAGTCTTATTCAAGACCCAGTGTACAATACACACCTCCAGCATCTTAGCCATACACACAGGGAATGTGAGAATGACAACAGAACCTGTAGGGACCAGGAAGGACCACGGAGCCGCTGGTTCTGTGGGGATACTGTGGTGTGTTTGTTCATAACAGTTTTGTATTTTTCATTATTCAATTTTTGTTTAGCTCCTTTTCATTGCCTTTCATGAAGCATCTTTTTTATGAGAAATGAGAAAAATATTGGGTATGACCCAAAGTAAATTTACTCATCTAATTTGCATATGTTGTGACATTACAGGATGGAGGCCATATGGGATTGTGTAACTTAGCAAAACTGAACTTTGAAGATATTGCCATAGAAGTTTTCTTTGTGTTTTTAGTTTTTTTTTGTCATCTTATCCTTAAAATAAATGAACTTAAACATTAGTAAAATGTAAAATGCAGTTTTAGTAGTTTTTCAGCCAAGCAGCAGAGTAGCCAAATTTGTCCTTATCTATCAAAACTAAAACTAAATAGACTTTACTTACTTAAATGAATAAACTTTACTTAATTAAATGAATAGACTTTACTTACTTAAATGAATAAACTTTACTTACTCGAATAAACTTTATTTAATTAAATGAATAGACTTTACTTAATTAAATGAATAGACTTTACTTCCTTACTAAACCAGCTCAGGACCACCCGTTTCAAACTGGATTTCTTCTTCCTCACCTTGAATAGAAACATGCCCTGAAATAGTATTAGGATTGAAGGGGCACATGTCTGCCATCTATTGATGGGAGGTGGTAACAAGATTTGGATCTGGAGCTGTGGTCTGTTTCATTCAGTTATGTTGCAACTTTGGCTTTGGTTACGCCAAAGTTGCTTAACCCTTTAAGCAAGTTTGGCATTTAAAGGGTTAAAAGAATTAATTGACAAAGTTGACAAATGAAACACATTTTCTCTGTAATTTTGGTTTATATTAGTTTAATGAATGCACAGTACAGTTTAAGTCCCTATCTTTTTTCTAAAGCTTTGTTTTTACTTGAATTCAGTTGTAAAAAAATATCAATTTAATGTTGAATTTTAGTTCCTCGACGCTCATGTGTCATCCTTTCTGCCAGACCGTGAACGTGGCGATGGTGGCTCGTCCTCCAGGTCCTCCAGTCCTCGTCCTCCTAGGGTTCCTCTGTCCTACTCCCACATCGGAGGAGCTCTGATCGGGGGCCACGTACCTCGAGCCCTCGGTCCCCCTGGAGGAGACCACCTGGCCAAGGCTCTGGGCCAGGGGGCGTGTGACATGATCTACGTGTACGACCTCGGCAGTAAAGACGGGCATCGCAGTGGGCTACGAGTGGGAGAACGAGTGACGCTAATTGTGGACAATACAAGATTTGTGGTGGATCCGGCTATATTCACAGCTCAACCTAACACCATGCTGGGCCGGTAAGGACCAATTTTTTTTTTTTCTACCTACTGCTGTTAGGGTTCATACAGGTGCTTGAAATCCTTGAAAATGCTTGAATTTCAATGTTGTATTTTCAAGGTCTGAAAAGTGCTTGAATTTCAGTTCAAGTGCTTGAAAGTGCTTGCAATTATAATTCTGTGATGTGATTTATTTATTTATTTATTTTAACATTAACTCTACCAGGTTAGATGCCAAGCCAAAGATACTTACAGAGGTGATACATTTTGAAAAATAAAACTTTATGTCAAAAAAGAAAATTAGCAGGTGTTCTCAGGTCGACTCCAGGTACATTTTTATGGTGTGTGTCTGTAGAACACAGAGTGGCTTCCCCTTTTTTTGGGTAAAACTTTGTGTTCTTCTTTAATTTCTAAACTTTTTACTATTCTGAAACATTTAAGTGAAGACAATAACATTAAGGTGCATAACAAGTGCAACAACAACAATGCAGTGCTGACATTTCTAACAGCTAATAAACGCCTGTAATGGTAAAATGAATGAAACTGTAAGATTTGTTAGTCATACTAATATAAGAATTCTTGTGTTTTCACTATCGTAGAATGAGCCAAAAAGATCAATTATGTAGTTGTATTTAGATATTTATAAATGTGGATATTACATCAATAAATAAACAGGGATTAGGGGTTGGGTCGCCCCCACAGAGTCAGAACAGACTTCCTCTTCTTCTTTTTTGTGTTTTTATGGGATCTGCCTGAATTTCACACTGGACTAAATGTGAAATAGGTTCTGTTGTCAGTGTATCTACATCACAAAAATAGCAGTGTTGCATTGCAGATCCACTTCTTTGACTTATCACAATTAAAGCTCAAAACATTTACTCTTTGTGACTGCATTCCATGACTTGGAGTACTTCACTAAGAGGTAGCTGAATAAAATAGATCACCATTACATTTACAACACATTATATGACCTATATTCATGGTTTTTCATTCTGGTGGAGTAGCAGGAAGAAACATTATACATTAATGTTAACAAAGTACATATGACACCACTGAATTTTTACAGTGAATAAATTAATGGATTTCTGCAAATATAAATAATTTTGGAAGCAGCTGATGTATTTCAGAATACAGGGCCCATCTGTTTCTATACATTTTCATGTGAAAATATTACATCTTGCGGGTTTAAAAAGAATAATGATTTGGTAGGCCAGCTCATGGAGCCTTGACAAAACAAACAGATGGTAAACAAGTAGAATTTATTAAGTGTTACAAAGCTCAAGACGTCATAACAAGGTAGAAGAGAAGGAGGTGCTGGTGGGGCCAGGCGGAGGGCAAGCCCAGGAGGGAAGAGCACCGGCAACGTCCGCTGTAGCTTTTACACAGCACCAGTCACCCCGGCAACCACCACTGTTGTGTTTTGGGGTCACCCACGGCAACTGTTTCTGCAACCGCCAACTGCTGTCGTTATGTTTTGGAGCGCCGTGGCAACCGTTTCTGTTGTGTTTTAGAATGCTGGGGCCACACCCCCAACCAGGTAGCCCAGGAGAAACCAAACAGCTTCAGTGGTTGTCTGTAAGGAGGCGGCAAAGCGAAAGGAGAGAGAGGGAGAGAGAGAGAGAGAGAGAACGGAGCCGGGAGCAAAGGGAGCCAGAAGTAAACTCAGCACTGGGGATGTCACACCATGTGTTCCATACATAGGCCTCCAGTGTTGTTCTACATGACTTAATCCACGTTTTAATATCAATACTCTACCATCGCTACTGTACAAAAAATATAATATAACAGGATGTTGCATCAGAGACAGGTATCTCATGTAGCGAGGATGATTGTCATTACTAAAGCAAGAAACCAATGAACACAACTCAGCAGGTCTCTTTATAACTACAGCCGCAGCTGCACCATGTCCACAATATCAAACACAATCAGCAATATTTACTGAATAAAATGACAAAAATATACATATATTCATAACATACAATATACTCACTAAAACCACTGCTTATTTTTTAGTCAGTGACCAAATCCAGTTGTTCTCCTCTGTTGGCCATTGTGTTTTGAAAACATCTATTAAATGTAAAACAATACATTTGATCTTATTCAAGTCCCTATAGATGTGGTTTGTAGCTGAGTTTGCACTGAATAGTCGCCCTTCGATCGTCCAATCAAATGACGTGAAAATGCTGACGTTATTGTAGACCTGCTAGATCGCCCCCGTGTGGCCAAAATGAAATCTGATCGGTTAAGACAACAGGTTCATTCCATTTATTTTTCACTCCAGAGGCTGCACTGTTGATTCTGAGCCTCAAGCTCAATTTATTTTACCCAGCAACACATGATGGTGAAATATGATTGGACAAACGCTCTAACATACACTACTGGAAGCAGCAAAAAAGGTACTAAATAAAGACATAGACTATGGGGAATAACATGGAACAAATATAACCATGGAGGATGTAAATGTAGGTCAGTGACCCAGATTCTTTAGACCAATAAAGATAGACCTCCACTGCTTTTATCATAACAATTATCAGTATTGACTGATATAAAAATGTCATCTACTTAACAATAGAAATGCATGCAGTGGTTTCCTATCATATGCATTAAGGAAATGTGTGTAACATTAAAAATATCAAACCCCGTGGAACCCATGATTAATTACAGTGTCATAAAATTAATCTGTAATAGGACTTTATCTGATACATTAGGTTTCAACTGGTCTCTGATCAAGGAGGACAAATATAGAGATGAATCCATCATCTGTGTTAAGAGCTAAACTGAGACTGGACTTCACATGTTTGTTGCATGAGGGTATTTTTTTTATTGAGTCCAACATTTCCTGTTTGGCTTTACTAAAGAGGATGGATTTTTTTTTTCTCTTCACCTTTACTCCATGCACCATCTGTCATTCCCACAGACTAAAAGCTTTAACTGTTGCAGTGCTGGAAGATCTGCTCATTGCTCTAGGCAGGGATGTCCAAGTCATTTTAATCCAGGGGCCACATACAGCTCAATATGATCTATGATAGTTTGTAAATGTGAACATTTTCATGCAATTTTACTTTTTCACACTAAAAGAGAAAAATATGGAGTTGTCACTATTTCTAGGTTATTATGATAGTATTTTATTGGTCTGATCCACCTTAGATCATATTGTTCTGACCTAAAGTGATGGTTAAAATCTCCTGTGTAATTTTTTTATTTCACAAATTCATCCCACGGGCCGGATTGGACCCTTTGGCGGGTCGGTTTTGGCCTACAGGCCGCATGTTTGACACCTGTACTCTATAGTGTCCTTGTAATGCCATTAATCATAACCACAGCTTAGATAAACTAACAAGTTATGTTTTTCATTTTATTATGTTTGCTATGAAACCACGTTAATCCATAGTCTGATTAATGAAGCACTGTTTGGACAAACGGATAGGTGCTCTTATCCAAATGAGCATGTCTTCATGTCATTTTTGCTTTTAGGATGTTCGGTTCTGGGCGGGACAATAACTTCACCCGACCCAATGAAAAGGGAGAGTTTGAGGTTGCTGACGGCATCAGCTCCACTGTGTTCAGAGCCATTCTGGTAAGAAAACTCAATTCAGCTCTTAAGTCATGAATTATTTGTTCCACTCTTCACCGTCTGACTGCTCTGTTTTCTCCCTTCCTGTGCCTCTCCTCCTCTGCTGCCAGCCTTATCTTTCCTCTCTCTCCCCTTACTCCATTATTCACCTCTATGAATAGACTTAACATCATTAGTCTTGAAGGGTTTGGCCATTTTAATTCATACAAAATATTGATAGAATTAATATCTTTTATGATTTAAAATTTTCAGGTGCCTCTTCTAATCTTGTTTCAAATGGGGTTTTTTTCCCATAATATAGTGTAAAGCATTTCATAGCCTTCCCATGATGCCTCATAACTGGTGCAACTCAGCAGCTACATCATTACTTCCTTTATTCCGAGAAGCTAAGTCATACATATGTGATGTGAGTAATATGTGTAATTTATAGGGTTGGTGATCCAATGTGATTAGTGGTTACAATATAAGGGTTTTATATTATGGTATGTGTCACAATATAGAAACTGTTCTGTACATTCAATAAGTAACCACATTATACTTCATTACATTTGAATATTTTCTTCTTTCCTACTCCATTGGTTTTGCCTGGTCAAGATGTCTGTGCTATATTGAATTTTTTTTATATTGAATTTGAAACGCATTGTATTTGAGAATATTGAAATAAAAAGCTTTTTTTTAAACAATTGAATTCAGATTATTAAACTGTTCAACTCCTCAACAACTATAAAAAAATAACAATTCAACTATAAGAAATTCAAATTCCAAAATACAGCTATTTAAAAAAAATAAAAATGAACTATAAGAAATTCAAATTACGAAATACATCTATTCAATATTTGATGGCACAGATTTACTTCAATAAATGTACATCATTGTGATAAAAAGTGAAAAAAAAAATCCTGCGTATATGTATTCCTGTAGATAAGTATTTGACCCCAGTGATAAGGTGACCCTTGAATTGAAGATGACCCTTAAAAGTACTTGAAAAGTGCTTGAATTTGACCTTGAAAAACAAGTATAAACCCTGAAAACAAGTCTTCTGTTAACTGATAATGCTGATTTACACCTTAATTAATTGGGAACCGTGGGTGTAAAGATGTTTCACTCAATTTGTTAGTAAGAAAGAGGAAAAAAAACTGGCATTAAATCACCATCATCACCCAATATTGTTCAGTTTTCACATCAGGTGCATCACAAAAAGCCCCACATTGAAAAGTAGGTCTGACGTTGTATTTGGAATTCTTAAAAAGTATTACATTTAACTTGTAGAAACCAGCTGAAACACACGCTTACGTTGAGAAGTAGCTTTTAAAATGTTCTTGACGTGTGCAAACTGATATCTGTTGGAGAGCGTGTCACTTAACGGCTAATGATAGCTCAAGTGTGGTTGTGGTGTAATGGATTATGGCATCTGCAGACGTTAAACAAAAGCTGAGCAGGCAAAGGGAGTGGGAGTAGGAGTAGGGGAGGTGATAGGAGATGAGGTTGTCTGCCCTCATTTTTACTGTTTTTTTTGTTTCTGATCATACTTTTTTTATTTTTAAGTCAGTATGAGTAGGTTCAGTTGACATTTATTTAATTTTTGTGAGCAACGTCTTGGAGAAATGCAGCATGAAAGAATAAGTAACATCATATTTATCAAATTCAGAGTTTTCTTTACATTCTCCAGGGCTTTGGTGCCGTGTTTGCAGTCAGTGTCATGAAGTATGACGTTTATTTAACTAAAAACTGTACCTTTTCACATATTTGAGTGAGCTCAGAATCTGTTTATTAGCTCAAGTATGAAATCATTCTAAAATGTGTCTTGGCGTCTGCATCCATTAGGAGCAATTTACTCTAAAAACATGCACATGGTGTCGATTTTAACACTAAATTAAGATAAATATGTTCATAAATATCCTTCATAAATATAATAATATACGCAATATCCTTAAGTGCAATTTGTGGATAGTATTTATTTTTAGATGTTTATTAGAAGTCACTATGCTATTGTCTTTTAACTGTTTTTACAGTGCTTTATCTATCTATCTATCTATCTATCTATCTATCTATCTATCTATCTATCTATCTATCTATCTATCTATCTATCT
>JAPQRQ010022967.1:0-14249 GCA_037367365.1 Apogon talboti
CCTCCCCCTCTTCCTCGTGTAACTCACCGTTTCCCCAGTGCCTGTATTTTGTGTCTTTTGGTACAAGCTGAAAGATTTATTGCATCCATTTGTTCCTTTTTCACTGGCGGTGTCGGCGTCCGTCCATCACTTCGTCGCACACAGCACAGGCCTTTACAGCGGCTTATCAAGCCTCTGTCTTCATACCTGTTTTCTTCTCATGGTGTTTCTTCTGCAGTTGTCTTCCTGGCAGCCTCTGGATGCATGGAGTCCTTTCCATTGCATGTCTTTCCTTTGCTGTCGAGTCTTTTCATCTCCACTGTTTGCATCCAAATCTGAACGCTTTTGTTCAGTCACCATGATGTTTTGACTTTGGACCTGGAGTTGAAGTTCAGCTCAGTTATCATTAGAAATCTATAAGACACGGGTGTCAAACATACGGCCCGTGGGCCAAAACCGGCCCGCCAAAGGGTTGAATCTGGCCATGGGATGAGTTTGTGAAATGCAAAAATTACTGGACATATTAAAGGTATTAAAATCATTTTAGTTCAGGGGTCACATTCTTAATGTGATCCTAAGTGGGTCCGACCAGTAAAATACTACCATAATAACCTAGAAATAATGACAACTCCAAATCTTTGTCAGTAAAATTACATGAAAATGTTAATATTTACAAACTATCCTTTGAATCTGGACAAATATGGACACCATTAAATGTTTAAGAAATGTTTTAATAAGTGGAATCTTAACAATATTCTGCCTGTTCCTAAATGTTTTGTGTCTTTGTAGATCCACTGTGATCTGTAAGTTTTAATGTACATGATGAGGCATGATATTGAAAAAATTACTTATTTTTCTTAAGAAATTTTAGGTTGTTCATGTTATTCACATTTTCAAAGGGTAGTATGTAGATGTAAACATTTTCATAATATAATTTTACTTTTTCACTGTTATTATTTTACCGGTCTGACCCTCTGGAGATCATATTGGGCTGAATGTGGACCCTGAACTAAAATGAGTTTGACACCCTGGCTGTAAGACATCAGCCAAAGAAAATTAAAGATGAATATAGATCGAGTACATTGTAATTTTCTTAAGTAAAGGAGCTCATTTTAAAGTGAACAAAACAAAACCCAGCACTTTTCATCCAGAAAATCAATTCTGACCCAGATTGATTCCTTGGCTGTGGATCTGCCTCCATTGGACTCGGAGGACTGCGACATCCATGTAGCGCTCCGAAAACCGACCCCAGAGAAACCCACCGCCATGTTTTAGTAATGACTTTAATCTTCCCCTTGTAAAACACAACATGTTGGCTCATTCTAAGTCAGGGTGGACGAGCAGACTGACAGAGTTTGGGGTTTTTTCAGGTCTGTTGAGCCACATTTCAGATTAATTGAACTGTGGAACAAGATACATGCGATGGTTCAGGTCATTTCATGGTGTAAGAGTTAAAAGTACTGCAGGCTGTATAATAGTGTGTATTTATATGCATTAATTACTTCCAAACCCAAAAGGAAAAAAGGTCAACAGCAGGTAATTCTACGTCTCCCTCTTGTTTCCAGATCAGGCTGAACGTGTTTATTCCATCACTGATCCCACCTTCTGTGTACAGAAATTAAAATACATGATGTTACAAACAGGCTTCCCTCTCAGCTTCATGTAAGATTAAATCAATATTCATTTACCACTATGTAACCTGCATTCATTATGGGACAATCAGCTTTCTATTTTACTGTCCCATACATTCTTAAACCTAATTTCTTTGCTTGATAAAACACAACAACAACAACAACAACAACAACAACACAGAGAAGACCTTCAGAGCTATTATTCTGCTGTGATATGTTAACTGAAAAATAACTGATGTGTTTAGTCATTTCTGTGGAGTATAATTAAACTCTGCTGTTACATTTTTACCAAAAATGAACACAAATGCACATGCTGAGACTGATGTGCATCAAAGTTCCACTAAACTATTGAAGCTTGAGCCAATTAACACCGTACTGGAAATGATGCAAATTAATTTACAAGTGGAAGGTGGGAAATGGAGAAGGAAACAAAGTAGAGGAAAGAGCAGATCAACAGACAAAGATAAATGAATGTTTTTAAGTGAAGAACCAGACTGAGGCATTTATAGATTGTTTGTCCTCCAGAGCAGTTCGATGTTTCCATATATTAAAAGTACTTTGTGGTTAGTTTTATAAACAGATACAACGATAAATCACACAGTTCTGACTCTTCTGCTTTCACGTCTCATCTAATGTTGTGCTTTCAGGAGATGTTTCAGTGTTATTGAAAGATGAACTTTCACTGCTCACTGCTTCTAATGTGCTAAGTGCTAATGCTAATGCTAGGTGCTGTCTGTATCATGGATAAAATGCCGTGACTGGATTTTCCTATGGGGATAATAAAGTGAGTTAACCTTTAACCTTAAACTTAAAAAATCCAAACGGTCCAATTTAGATCTTTGAGTTTGTACTGAACGACGATTTTAATGACGTTAGTAAGATGGCAAATGGTTGTGTTTTGGGAGAGGACAGTTCATGCCATAAGGAAGGTGGCTTCCTGTTTAAGTGTGAGAAATTAAACTTGGTGTTTTCACTTGGTTCTAGTTTGTCTGTCAAGTCACAAATGGTGAACAAGCCAATTAGGAAACTTTATGAGTTAAATCCTGAATGAGAACCACAAAAGGGGCCTAGCATGCTAATGCCAGTAATGCTAACATAACTCGGAAATTCGCTATTGACAGACTATACAGACTAACACCCCCCATTTCGGTCTCAGCGCCCCCCCTCTCAGCTTTCTCATTCCAAACACCCCCTGACGGTGTCCCAACGTCCCCTTCAGGGTGGTACCACCACCGTTGAGAAACACTGTTTTATAGTTTTGTACCATAGCTATAATTTCATAAACAGGCCTTGGTGCATATAACGTCCCTGACCACAGTGCTGATGAAGATGTGGAGTTGATCTACAACTGCCTTCAATGCCAGTTCACTACTCCTAATGTGCTAAGTGCTAATGCTAATGCTAGGTTTTGTGTGTATTAGAATGAGTAAAATGCATAGATTAAATTTCCCTACGGGGTAACAAAATGAATGAACCTAACCTTGTTAAAGTAGATGGACACTTGGAGAACACCTACCCCTGCCAATGCTCCACAGTCCAATAATTCAATCAAACGCCTTATGTCACAACATCTGAAAAAGCAGAAAAAAACTGTAGTTCTTGCAGAACCCAACTGGGAAAAAGGCAGATCATGAATTAAGTCAGGTTGAGTTACTTTTTTCCTGCTAATTTCCATAAAATCATTCCTATTTTGTCATGTTTTAACAACGGTGCATAGTTCGTTGCTCTGTTTTTAATAATTTATGCAATCCCCATTTGCCTTTACACGTTTTTCTGCCGGTCTCCCTGGGGTTGTGGTTTCACTTTCACACCGAACAAGACACTTACACAAGAAACGACAGCTTGAGTAGCTCGAACAAACAACGAGGCCAGAAGAGTGTAATCGCCAACATTTGTGTCTTACGTTGCTCTTTTCTTCCTCCTTTTGTATCCAAACCATTTTCAGTCTGAAGCGTCTTTGGAATAGAAAAACATCAGAGATAATCCAGCACGCAGCAGTGTCAGAGTAGAAAAAAATACTGTAATTAAATTAGTACCCTGCCCAAGAGCATGTACTGGTTTCCTGTTAATGATGGTAGTAAGCAGATGGTCGTACTGATTTTAACTCCTCACTAACGCTGTTCTGTCTTTTATATAAGCAAGTAGATACTGTATGTAATGGTTTAAACCAAGACACTGGAATTAACTTCAAAACTTCAATTTATTTCCTCAAATTCAGCTGAAGTCCATTATTTGCTCATCCTAATTTGGTGCATGCATTTTTTTAAGCATCCCTGAAATGATGAGGATGCAGGTATGATTAGGTATTTGTGTGTTTTGGTCAAATGGAAACCTCTGAACCTGAAAGATGGATCCAAAACCAATGAAACTACACCTGCAGGTCCTCAAATGGCCACTTGAGGTCAGATCTAAAAGAAAGTCAGTCCCCATAGACAACAAGTTTAGAGCCTGGTAGTAAAATGGTTTTGGTTTCTATGGTTATTTCCTGCTTCATGACAAACAGAAATAAATATTTCTACTATGTTTATGCATGTTCAATCCTGTTAATCTCCCCTGGTGAAATCGGCAGTAAGGCTGTGCAGCAGATCCATATCCAGTTCATACATATGTACACTGTTTCCAAAGATTCTCTATTTATGAAGATGATGCATCTTATGTTTCACCAATGATATGAACCGGTTCATTTTCTGTCTCCGAAGGGGGTGTGGTCGCAAAGAATGTCATTTAGATAAAGGTTTAAATGGAATAATAAGACATTGTCACATGTTTTACAGATAACATTAACAATAATCATTTTTTATCTCCTACAGATGGTATTTGTGTCGTAAGTTCTCATGAGAGTTCATTGCTAATACATCGACATGTCTCAGTTTCCTCCTGACCCGTGTGTCTGAGAAATTTTATTTTAATGATGTAATGTTCTCAATATAAACGGTCTGCCTTTGATTTTTTGTGACTTTGTTGTGAAGAAATTAGTTGAAATCTGTCAATCAAGCTCACTTCTTCCATTAAAATGAATTGAATTGTCTTGTAAAGGGGCGGGGCATGGAGAAACCATGTGACAAGGAAACAGGAAGCGACTCTCCAATGAATCGTGTTGTTCTTACGCACCTTTGTTTTCTCCTGTAGCTGCTTTTGTGGATATTCTTGCTCTGAAAATTGCTAAGTTAGAGTTAAATCATAGTGGGTTCCTCCATTTGTGTTATACAATCTATGGTGTTTTATGGTGAGTTTTATTTGTTAATTGGGTTATTCATTCTTTCTAATTTATTATTAGTAAGGAGATGTATTACCAAAAACCTTCTTAGTGATTAGAAAAACACAAGAATTTGGCAAGAATTTTTCTTTTCAAAGGGAGATTTTTGTAGTAAATAAAAGATAAAACATGGCAGGAAAAGAAAAACACTAAACCCTGTTAGGTTTCCTTATAATCCTCCACACTCCACCTCATCCCTCTTATCCCTGAAAACACTCCTACCACCAACCTCAGCCTGAATCATAGAAATTGCTCTGTTTGTGGTTGTGGGGAACAGAAATGTCCTCTGGTGACTAAATCCAGTCATAATGGACGTGCTGCTTGTTTTTAGAGAGGATGTGTGTGACCTCAAAAGCATGACGTAAACCTCTTTTTCTTCATCAAACGGGAAAAACAAGTCAGTGTAATAATGCGAATGGCCTCCTCCAGTGTTGAAACTGACAAAGGCTTACCTCAGAATTGGCGAGCAGGGCGTGGTAATGTTCTGGCCTTTTCCTCTGGGTGATGTACAAGTAATGACTCGCTCCTGGTTCCCGCCACTTAGCCAACTTCCATCTGGTGGACTGACCTCTAATGCAGTGGGTAGAAAACCAACAAGAGTAGAATCCTCAATTATCGCGCCATAGTACGGCCTTTAATAATAAATCTGTCACTCTGCCTCCCTGGTTAAATGAGCTCCGCTGCATGCATGGTGGCTCATTGGACTCATTCAGTATCGTCCTGACACCAGAAGGTTCTGTAGAGGTTTGAGGTCTGGGCCTGAACCGGTACCGCTGGGAATTGACCAGTTATATTCTTCGCTCAACCGACTGAGCAATGAACTGTGATATAAGATCATGCAGATTACAGAGGGATCACTGTGAATATACCCAGATTAGAGTAATGAAGTCTAAAGTGGTTGGCAGCATCTGGAACTATTCACTGGGGCTGAAAGTTAATTTCATTATCGATTAATCAAACAAAAGAAGGCAGAGGTATAAGAAGTCTTCGCATGGTTTACCATTTTCGCTTGAATGAAAATGACTTCATTCAGAGCCCGTTCTCACTCCCATCAGATTCTGCTGTTTTGGTTTTTAATGCTCAAACTAGCATTATAGCATCAACCTTGGACACACAGGGTATTCAGTAGACGTCAGTGTAAATCCCTGAACGTTGGAGACAACATGGGCCGGTTGGCATTGTTGGATGGAACAGTCGTAGTGGATGTAGGAGACCACCAACTAGTTATGTTAGTCTTTCTTCTGACCCATTTCCCTAAATCTAACAAAGTTGTTTTTATGTTAAACCCAAACAAACTGTAAACATCTGTTGGCCTCCCCCATACGATAACAGATGGTGTTCTACAGGTACCCATATGTGTTGAGATGAGACCAGGCATCTATGTGAGGAGCTTGGACAATATGTAGGCGTAGATTATTAGTTTATATACTATAGTGTATTTAAAAGATTCATTGTGTTGTAAAAGAAATCCCAAACCCAGTGATGATTCCTCGACCCATATGGGACTTGTTCACGTCTTCTTTGAACTCTGCCAGAACAGAAATCTTCACATGTGAAAAACATCATTCATATAACAGACAGCAGCAGTTGTTTGTTTACCTGCTTGACTATGAATGATCTTTTTCACATTAATCATTGGAAGACAGTATGAATCTGTACCAGACAGAAATCTACACATTGTCCAAAAATTAAGCCTCCACATGAGGGTTCTGCTGTAGAAATACCAAATACAGTAAACACACGTGTCAGGTCCTGATTTGCCTCTTGGAGACGTCCTTCAAACCCAACATAAAATCCACCAATGTTTTGTGATTTGACCGTCTTTGCTTGAGAGTCATGGTACGTTACCAAACTTCTCCTACAGGGTTAACTGGAGCAACTTCAGGTTGAGTCAGCATCCTCAAAAGACCTTTGAGATGAAAATGTATTGACGCTGGCAAATCTGGTGATTTGCCAGATTTCAGTAACATCACCTTCTACACAACTTCAACACTTGTAAAGCCCCAACATGAGATTCTACCTAGACTTATCAACTTTAGTCGACACATGTATTGGGTCCAGATGCACCATTTTGGATTGAATGTTCAGTCTTTGTTCAGTTTGTGCCATTGTACTGTTGAGTGACACAGTGCAAAATTAGTGTAGTCGTATTAATTTGGGCAGCAGGATGCTACAGTAACTGGAAATACGATCTTCTATGAAATATGTATGCTAGGTTTATTCGCCAATTCTCAGTAGCCTTGACTAAGGTACTGGCAGTTGATCCCTGGGTGCTTTTAGTAGAACTCCACTGGTCCTTGTGTGGACTAGGATGGGTTAAATGTAGAGGTTGGGTTTCCCTACAGGGGTAGTAAAAGTGATACTAGTATATAGTACATCCACAGTTTTGCCTTATTTACAACTTCATTTCTGCACATTTTTACAATTATCCAACAGAATGTTATGCTGTAAAGCATTTAATCTTCCATACTACTCTTCTGTATGCATTCCATTTACATATGGTTCACATACTCATTGTTGCGCAATGTGAAATCCCTTAGAAATCCAAATACAACATGATATAAAGCTGCAATGTTTGGTAATTTTTGGTGTAATTCCATAAAATCCTATGATTCCCTTTCAGAATATTGTAATTCAAATGGTCTGGTGGAAATTCTATCCCATTCTGCGTTTCCAGGCTGTAGAAAATCAATCCTGCAATGCAATTTTTTGGCTATTCACATTGATTCAGTAGGACAGAGCTGCAGAGGGAAGGTGTGTATTTTCAGGTTTTGGTGTTTTTTTTCCCTTTTGATGTCACTCCTGGATCTGTGGCAATGACATTTCCATCAGTGGGATATCATGATCTTCCACATGTTGGCACCCTTTCAGAGTTCTTGGTATTATCCATCCGTCAGCCACTTCCATCATTCAGATATCGGCTGGCACCTGCTGTGGTCTGAAACCTCTTCCTGGACTTCCCAACCCCCCCACCGATAAACACATGCTGCTAAAGGGGATTACTTGTCATCTTGAATTTAGGTCCTTTTTTATCTTTACTCCGCTGTTGCTTCAGAAACACCTCTGTGCTTACGGTTCAGTTTTCTTCACATGGATTTCCCCTTGAGCTGCCTAATGACCCGTTTCATGCAGATGGATGAATGCATGCAGATTTATCCAAGTCTCTGCTGTAGAAAACATCAGAATCACCCTTTTTAGCAGAGCAGATGACTAATCCAGCCTCCATCCAGCCGGTCATCTGTATGTCCTCATTACGGCTCTGTTATTAGTGGCGTTAGTCTGGACCGACAGGCGGAGAGCTCGGGGTTTCCTCCAGGACACCGGCAGCAATATTTAATAATGAGCCTGAGTCCCACGCTGAGACGATATACTTCTCATTAAACTTAAGGGTTGAACTTTATATTGGTCTTTTACCTTCTACCTTCTTCTAGGAACAGTCTTTTCAACCAACTGGGTTGACTTGTTGAATTAATTGTCGATGAAATCTGATTTTATGGCTGAAGTGGGTTTTCATTGTTTTTCACATATGGGCAATTCCACTTAATTGTTCCAAACTGCTGTTCCACAATCAGAAAACTAATTTAAGAAGCAAATCTTAGATGTTTAATCACTCTATTACCCTCTATTACCCTTTTAATATGTACATATTTATCATATGCACATAGTTCTTTTTAACTAAAGTTGTTGAACAGCAAAAATGAGAAATTTGATTCTTTGTCACATCTAAACACATTTAATTTATAGAGAATTTTAACAGAACTAATGGATCTGTGAGGAAGGAGGGTTCTCCTGTTCGACTCTTAAAGACCTACTATACTGTGGTGGATTTAACCTTTCATACATGATTCATCACCATTTATTAAAATATTACCCTTTGTATTTAGCATTTTTCATTGAAAATCAGTAACTTTTCTATATTTAATGTATTGATCGTGTAGGTGTTCATAAAAGCTCAGTGTAAATTCAAAGGTTCTTATATCAAAATACAGAAAAAGAGGTGTGTCCATCCACTGTCATTGATCCAACTCCATGGGTTTTACTGGTGAATCCACATTGTAGAAGATGACGGTGTTTCCATGGTAACTATGGAGCCTCTGAACGTCCAAGTGGGTCATATCTGATGACCATGAAAAGATGAATAACTGCATTTTATGTATTTATGGGATTAGTGGTTCAGAAGTTATTAAACATTTTAGATCAGTAGATGTTTTTGGTCGCCAGTGGTTGTTTAGATCTTTGAGGGTCATAAATACTTCAATACCTACCTCTATCTTTACAATTCATTATTGAAATATAATAATTAGATGTGCAGTTATTTGTGGATTTGTTCTTGTCTTTGGGTGTTGGTATTGGCGGTTTGCTGGTCTAATTCTTCCTTTGAACACAGTAGGAAAGAAAGTATATAAAAAATCCTGCGCCTGTAAAAGGGGTATTCTACCAATAACACTGTTTGCTGATGATGCAGTGTTTAATTTAACAGGACAAAATGTGATGCGATTTTTGCATTCTTGATCAGGTTTCTGTGGGTTTCTCTTTAGTCCAGCTTTGTACTTGTGTGCATTGGTGTGGCTGTAGAGGGAGCAGGGTTGTTTTTGAGCTGGAGGAGAAAAGAATCAATGCAAGTTAAATGTGCAACGTGCTTTGTTCTGTGAAGCCACATCTCATATTAGTGAAGATGTCGTCCATGTTTCACTTTATTGAGTTTCTATATGTATTTATGTGTGTTTGTGTGTTTTTTTATTACCTAGGAAGCACCTCTGTCTCCTGTTTACTGTTGAGCCTCAGTAATTTTACCCGCCCCATGACAGGATGTGTCGGTGTGTTGGTGTGCATCAACGTTGATGTGAGTTTGTGTGTTTTTATGTCCTAATATTGGCTCATACCTGCTTGGGTTGTTTACCGTTGAGCTGCAGCAATAATATTTGTGCTGAGATGGAGTGTTGTGTTTGTGGGAGTTTGCGTGCATTGATGCCAGCAGCATAAGAACAAGACAAGGACGGCAAAGTGTGGATGACAGATAAAACAAGACTGAAACGCATCAGATACAGCAGCGTATATTCTCACTGTTTCTCACTGACCTCTTTCCAAGTGTTTTTTTATGATCTTTTTTCTTCTGTTTCTGCTCTTTTTCTTTTCCCATTGTTCTTGTCTCAACCACCACCCACTGAAAAACAGACACCTCAGTGTAAACTGTGAGGTTAAGTTTTGCAGGTGTGAAATGTTCCTCCATTCCCTAAAATCTGATTGTTTCTAATATTTCTACATTAAAACATAAAAAATGGTAAAACTATCATCAGCGTGTGAAGAAATAATAATTATTATTAAGTGGTACTTGTAGTAGCCTGGCAGTAGTTAGCAGTAGTATTCATTACTACTATTACTACTACTGTTAGTGTTATTGCCATCATATGATTTAATATCCACTTTTTTTTTCTTCCATTCCTTTTTGTGTCCTTCACTTTTTGCTGCTGTTTTGCTATTCAAGGAAGAGTCCATTATTCTCATAAAATTTCAAGATGAAATTTAATGGACTGTTTTGATTATTTTTCATTTCACTTTCCCTTTTGTTCATAACTGAACATAACATAATATAATATACAAACAGCATTACTGAAGTACACTCTAGTACAGAATAAAAACCATGTACTACTTTAAATTACAAAAGTATATGATGTAAATGTATATAAATATATTTGATATAAATAAATATATGTAATATATAAACTATATTACTGAAATCATCAGAATCAGAATAGTTTATTAATTATTGATATAATGGATGGACATGCAGAATCAAAATAAATGTTGTGGTACCGGTTCTACATTGAACTCAGAAAAGTACTGTAATTTAAAAAGCCAAGTGGTGGTAAATAATGTGGAAATAATAATTAGATTCACTTTACCATATGTTTACGGCTGAATGGAGGCAATGTTTATGTAATCTAATGGCAATATGGCGATAACATAATAACAGTGACACGTATAATTCCTCCTGTCTCCTTACACCACTCTGCACCACTAGAGGGAGTAGTGAGTCACTGTAGCCTCCGCTCTGCCCTCAGTCTAAGAGGAGAAGAAGCTGCTGTTTGGGTTCGATGATGGATTCAGAGAAATATTGTGATACATCCATGACTGATGATCAGATTAATGATTAGTCCATTTCTCCAAGTGCCTTCAATGTCAGCTCACTGCTCCCAGTGTGTGCTATGTGCTAATGCTAATGCTAAGTGTTGTGTTTATATTATGGATAAAATACAGAGACTGAATTCCCCTACAGATATAATAAAGCAAATTAACCTTTACTGTAGCTATATACAATATAGCATCAATACAGTGTAGCAGGTCCAAGGCTCTGGAACTCTCCGCACCAACATGTCACATGTGCACAGTCAATTGAACATTTTAAATCTCTTTTAAAGACACACCTATTTGCACTGGCTTTTAATACAAGTGTGTGACTTTTAATTTGTTTTATCTTCTGGTTGTATTTTTACAAACAGACTATTTATCTGTTTCAGTATATCTTATCTTTTGTATCCATATATTTTCATTAGTTTTATTATATTTTGTATTTTTGCCTATATCCTTATACAGCACTTTGGACACTTTGCTATAGAAATAAACTTGACCTTGCCCTATAACAAACGTGCTAATACTGCTAATGTGCTAATTTCATGACTATGATAAACATCTCTCTTTAACACCTATCTATACAGTATGAAGCAGGACAAAAATAAATACAAAGGAATTTACCCTCAGGATGTTACATGTGTGATATAATATTTCAGATGGTGTTAATATGTTTCTCTCTGTTTGCAGTAGCCAGACAGAAAAAAGAAGCTGCTGGTTGGGTCAAAGTGTTGGTCTGGTGGTCCCTAAAATAGTTACCATTTTACTGTTAGTTGTGATGTTTGTTTGTGGTTGAACTGTTGGTAGTTTTATCTACTGCGATGCGCCGTTTTCTATAAGATTGTCGTATGTTTGTAGCGTCAGTGACTGGCCTGCGTTCAGCTTTGTGCATTTTCCAGCAAATAGTTTTAAAGATTTTATTTAGCTTCAAAAATGGGAAAATTAGACACACAAAGCATAAAGGAAACCCTTCATCTAACTGCAAAAAGTGGTCTGAGATGTAGTAGTAGAAGTATAAAGCTGCAGAAAATGCAAAGTACTTAAAGTTTGACTTCCATATGCATGCATAAATATTTTAGACTTTATTCTCTTATTGCCTTCTTCAGCCTAATCGTCAGAGATATTACAGTGGCATTTACTGCTCAACTGAAAAGGTTATATTTCTGCAGCAACATTAGAAAATGCTTGTGAGGATGAGTTGTCGATATGTACCCAGTTAGTACAGGTTGGAGATGTTGCTTATTTGTGTTGCATCTCATTTCTGGCTCAGTGTGGTGCGTCGGTCGGCGGCTGCTTTAAGCCTCTCTTTAAAGCCCGACATTTTATCTATTCAAGCAGCCGTGGTTGTGTTGTCTTTACTTTTGGCAACATGTCCTTGTCAATAAACTAAATTCTGGGGGACCTGTCTGGCAGAATCAAAAGCTGAGGCATTGAGCGTGGGAATGTGAATGTCTCAGTGGCTTGTGGGGACTGTGGGGGTGTCAGTCTGCCAAGCTTTACTGGTTAATTCAGCAGTCGGTGTGTCTGTCTGTTGGCTAACCGCCTGTCTGTCCGTCCGTCCATCTCTGCACTTTTACCGAGACGTGCCTGCGATAGCGATGAGGGCCTCTGTCTCCGGAGAAAGAGGCCGTATAGATTGGATTATTGATCGGCGTGCACGAATGAAAGAAAGAGAAACAACCGTGTGAGAGAGAAAAGAGTTGGACTGAAGACAAATGATGGCAGACGCTGTGAAAAAAGTGGAAAGCGGGTCAGAAAACACCCAGAGCTGAAGCAGGCGGCTGGTTGAAGCTGGTAGTTGAAAGAACGCCCCGCGAGAAGAAAGACTGAGGCGAGGCAGAGGTCGATGCCTCTGCTGAAGACGCTTTCACACTGTTACTGTACAGTCAGGTCACAGGCTCGAAGAACAGGCAGCTGCAGCCTTCACATTTCAGACCTTAATAGTAGACGGGGTTAGAGAGGTCAACGTCGGCAACAGGCGAACAGCTTCTACTCATCTAAAGGTCGGGGGTGGATTCTTTTACTAAAGTTCATGAGCTTTTTTCACAATATAGTCTAATCTGACTGCTTTAAACTACAGATGAACCGTTAACGTTGTGTCTGTTTTGACTGAGGATCATGTGGGAAAAGCTCACACAGTTTGGGCTGGGTTGGTTTTCAGTTTGACCCACCTGTACCAGTGTAGAACAGGGATGTCCAACTCATTTTAGTTCAGGGGCCACATACGCCCAGTTTGACCTCAAGTGGGCCGGACCAGTAAAATAAACGGCTCTGTTCAACTGTGCATATAACAACTGAAAGTATTCTATGTGCACTCTTCTCTTTTACTTTATTTTAATTGATCATTATTTATGTTTGACTTGTAATTGTGTGTTTTAAATTATCTATGTTTGAATTGTAATTGTGTGCTTTTAAATTGTTTCTTTTCATTCTTGTAAAGCACTGTGAATTGCCCTGTGTATGAGTTGTGCTATACATATAAATTGCCTTGCCTTGCCTAATAGTATAACTTGGAAATAATAACAACTCTAAATGTTGATTTTTTTGTTTTAGTACAAAAAAGATTTACATTTACAAACTATACTCAAACAAAAAATGTGAATAACCTGAACGTCCATGAACAACCAGAAATTTCTTCAGAGAAATCATTGAAATTTGGATTGTATCATCCCTTAGCTCATCTTTTACACATGTACATTACAACTTACAGATCACAGTGGATCTACAATCAGTTCTCTTGGATGAGAGATGAAATGTTTTCAAAAGTGCCAAAGCGGTCCAGTTGAACCAAGAGGAACTGCCAAAAGAGTTACCTGAACCTGACATCATCCATGTCAGTATCAGTCTCAGAATCTCATTAATTCTGTAGAAAACGCCTTCACACTGTGTCTGCCTTGGATGGTCTGAACACCAACAGGTCGTTTATTCTGTGTGTTATTATTCCATCTGTGTAGGTTGAACTCAGTCTTCATGTTGTGAAGATGGACTATGATGCAAAAGGAAAATAATCAATGTTTTCCCTCCGATGCACCGAAAAAGGAAAGAGCCTGTTTTGAGAATGTATGAAGTGCAGATAAAATGTATGGAGTAAAACTAAATTTCCCCTTAAAGACCCAAACAGCCACTGTCGACCAAAACCATCTACTGATCTGAACTGTTCAATTCCTGTTGATCCACTATCAATACATGTAAATAATTGGTGTAAAATACAGTTTATCATCTTTTCATGGTCCATTTGGACGTTCAGAGGCTCC
>JAPQRQ010022978.1:0-14248 GCA_037367365.1 Apogon talboti
TTTTCTTACCTGGTTCTTCCTGATCTTGCACCCTTTTCTCTCCTTCCCTTCTTTCATCTCTCCCTTTTTGCACTGACAATCACACACAAATATAATGTATTTAACTAACTGGAAAAATTACATAAATATGAAAAAAATACTAATAAGAATCCTAATAAATAAGAGAGAAAGCCCTCTCTCTTCTCCCCCCTCTCTCTTTGTACTTTATCCAAAAGTCAAATAACCAAAAAATGTCTTTTCTATCTAATAAAAGATATAAACTGATACGTTTATCCACCTTCCAACAGCATTTTAATATGATATTTGGTTACTGTGGAAAATGAATTCACACCATTTGATCTTATACTCTTAACTGAAATTGACGCTTTTTTATTTATTTATTTTTATCAATCTTATATCCATGATGAGACTGTCTGTCTCTTGACTTTAATATAAACACATGTACATGACACAACAGCAGCTTCTCTCACTCCAGTTCAAACAGAGGTTCACTGAATCACATAGAACTTTTCCTAGTTCTGAAAACCTCAGCTAACTCCTACCTAACAACATAATAAGTGATCTACGTTTAAATGCAGCACAAATAAAGAGTGGTGATGATAATAATGTGTTGATATTGAGTGGTAGGAGCAAAGAAATGTGTCAAATATTCTGTTTTAAGCCAGGTACTTACGAACCACTATACATCCCCAACTCTGGAAGGCACCGGCAGCGCATTGGTTTGAGCCTGGAGTCCGAGTCGGGAAAGGTGGGAGGGGCCAGGTGGCTCAAACCATTTTTGAGATGAGGGGGGGTTGGGGGTGCTGCTGTATTTTTGATGTTAAAATATTATGTTTCAACCATGTACTGGATATGGTTCTGACATTTTTATGGCTTGTGAAAAGTGGACGAAGTTAAAAAAATCTTAGGGGTGCTGGGATTCAATTTAGGGGGTGCACCCCCCAAAACAGGCTAGAAATTCAACTCGTGCATTTGATAATGGAAGTGTGGCGTGAGAGCGTGTGTAAGCAATGAAATGCATGAGTCCCACGCCCAGTGCATGAGAGTTGGCAGCCATGCAAGCTGCAGGTATTGGAGGCATTGTGTTTGGCCGCCAGCCCCTCGGGTGAGGCTGGGTCCGTGCGTGCCCCGGGTGCCACTGACATAGAGGCGTGTCTATGTCTTGTGTCTAAGTTTAATGAGCGTGATCCGGATACCTTTTTCGTACTGTTTCAGCACGTCGCTTAGTTCAAACAGTGGTTGGACGCAGATAAAGTGATGCTCCTGCAGAGTGTATTGACTGGCAGCGCGCAGGAGACACGTTACGCAGTGATGAGGATCTCACGTACAATATGGTGAAAACTGCGGTGTTGAAGGTTTATGAGTTGACCATAGAGGTGCACAGGCAGAGGTTCAGGCATTGGACTAAAGGGGCAAAACAGTCCTATGTTGAGTTTGCTCGCGATTTGACCACATACTTTCATCGCTGGTGCTCTCCAGCTAAGGCCACCAGTTTTGACTCTTTGTCTGCACTGATGACTCTAGAACAACTTAAGACTGCCTGCCGAAGGTTGCTACATATATCACTGAGAGGGAGCCGTTGACTGTGTTGAAGGCGTCTGAACTAGCTGACGATTATGTGTTAGTTCATAAAACCAGCTTTCGCTGATGCGCGTTCGGAGGCTGGCAGGAAGCAGGACAACTCTGGGGGAGTGCGGTCCAAGCTCCCTAGGAACGGCCAGGGACGCAAGTCTGCAGGGCCAAATGTGTGTCATCATTGCCATGCTGAGGGACACTGGAGGGACAAGTGCCCTCTGCTAAAGGGTAAGGGTAAGACTAGGGTGTCTTCTTCTTCTGCGGTCTTGCACTGCTCTACGATACTCCCGGGTGCCACCATTGGTGCCACCATGGGTGCCAAGCCCGCCAACCGTTCAGGGTTTGCGCCTTTCATCACTGATGTGCACGTGTCCTTTGCTGGCAGGGAGGGTGTGAACATCAAGGCATTGCATGACACGGGGGCTAATGATTCCTTTATTGTGCAGTCAGTGTTGCCTTTTTCCTCGGACTCTGAAACTGGTGATTTCGTTATTATGTGTGGGATGGAACTTGGCTTTGTTCCTGTGCCGCGGCATAACATGATCCTGGACTGTGGACTGGCTAAAGGAGTGTTCCTGGTTGGTGTTCGCCCTGCTTTTCCTTTAGTGGAAGTTTCAATGATTTTGGGCAATGACATCTGCAGTGGCGCGGTTTGGCCAGGGGGCCCTCCACTGCCCGTTATTGTGTTGGGGCCCCTGACTGCGGAAATGACTGGTGGGGGTTCTGTCAACACCTGCCCACTCTGCGCACGCAGAGTGGGCAGGTGTGCTGTGTGATTGTGCTGCAGGTCCTAATATTGGTAGGACAGTGGTTCTCCCAAGTTCACTGTCTGAGCTGTTACTGTCCGTGTCTAAGGACCGGTGGATTGAGGCACAAAAGTCTGACGCATCTCTGTCTGCGTTGTGGCACCAGGCCATGCCACATGACCAAATTGGGGATCGGGCCCTGAGTTATTTTGTTCAAGATGGGTTGCTGGTCCATCACTGGGTGCCCTGTGATGGCAATGTGGTGGGCGACCCCGTGTTCCAGATTGTGGTACCTGCTGAGTTCAGAACTGAAGTGTTGAGGGCCGTGCATGATGCGAGTGGACATTTTGGGGTGCACAAAACCTATAACCTTGTCCTTCAACACTTTTTCTGGCCTGGAACCAAAAAAGATGTTTTGGCTTATATTAGGTCCTGCCACATGTGTCGGTTGACCGGTAAGCCTAATCAGCACATAAGGCCTGCACCCTTTCACCCAATTCCTGCAATGAGTGAACGTTTCACTATCTTATCGTTGACTGTGTGGGTCCGTTACCTCCTGCCAAATCTGGTTGCAAATACTTGCTTACTGTGATGTGTCAGACCACACACTACCCTGCGGCGTACCCTCTTCGCGCTATAACCATCAAATCGGTTGTTAAGGCTTTGTCACAATTTTTTTCAATATTCGGCATCCCAAGGGTCATACAGACTGACGAGGGCACTAATTTCACCTCCCACGTGTTTGCGTAGATTTTAAAGTCCCTTGGCATCAAGCATAACCAGTCTTCTGCATGGCATGCACAGTCGCAGGGAGCTCTGGAATGCTTCCATCAGACATTGAAGTCCCTCCTGAGACCATTCTGCACTGAACTTGATAGAGACTGGGAAGAGGGGCTTCCATGGCTCATGTTGGCGGCTCGAGAGGCTGTGCAGGATAGCTTGGGGTTCAGTCCAAATGACCTTGTCTTTGGTCATTCAGTGTGTGGGCCGTTGGCGGCGCTGAAGTCAGAACTGTTGACCGAAGACACACCAAAAAACCTGATCGACTTCGTTAATGGGTTTCGGCATTGTTTGTATATGGCGGGGTCGATGGCTAAAGACAACCTTGAAGGTGCTCAGGAGAAAATGAAGTTGCTGTACAATTGTCGCGCGGACCTGCAAGTACTTTCTCCTGGGGACCAGGTCCTTCCACTGGCGCCACTTGTTACTTCACCGTTTCAAGCTCGGTACATTGATCTGCTTACAGTTATAGAGAAGGTCGCCAATCTAAACTATTTTGTAGCAATGCCTGGCTGGCAGAAGTCCTCCCAACTCTACCATGACAATCTCCTCAAGCCGTATTACCAGCGCAGCCCTGTACAGGACACTGTTGTTCCAGCTCTGGGTGTCAACACAACAGTGTTGGTGCAGGAGGTTGATGGTGTTCCAGGGCCAGGTGATGGTGTGTTGTGTCCTCAACTAAAGAACTCTGAGTCACTCATGCAACTGGACTCCCTGTTGTGACATCTGCCTGAGATACAATGTACTCAATTGGTTGGGCTAATTAAAAGGTTGCCAATGTTGTTCGGCGACGTCTCATCTCACATCACTTGGATTGAACATGACATTGACTTGGGCGGGGCACAACCTATAAAACAGTGGCTTTACCGCATGGCTCCGGGAAAACTTAACTTGCTGGATACTGAGATCAATTACATGCTGAAGCATGACATTGCAGTCCCCTCTTTGTCCAGTTAGGCCTCTCCCTGCATCTTGGTGCCAAAGCTGGATGGTATGCCACGGTTTTGCACCAATTTCAGAAAGGTGAATGCTGTGATGAAGATGGACTCCTTCCCTTTGCCGGGTATGGATGATTTGTATTGATTGTGTTGGTTCTGCCAAGTTTGTTTCAAAGCTGGACCTCCTGAAAGGTTATTGGCAGGTGCCATTGATGCAGCATGCGCAAGCGATTTCTGTGTTCATTACTCCGTCTGGTCTGTATTCTTATACCATTATGCCATTCGGGTTGAAAAACGTGTCTGCCACCTGTCAGCGGCTCATGAACAGTGTGGTATCTGGCTTGGTGGGATGTTCAGTTTATTTGAACGACCTGGTGGTGTAAAGTGACATGTGGTACTCTCATTTGCAGCATATCTGAGCACTCTTTGAGAGGCTGGCGGAGGCCCAGCTGACCATGAACTTGGCGAGGTGGCTCTGGTGAACACTAAGGTCCAGGCGGTGGTGGAATTTCCTACGACAAAGAAAGAGGTTCAGCAGTTTTTAGGTCTTGTGGGGTTGTACAGAAGTTTTTGTAAGAACTTTTCCTCTGTGGTTTCCCCTGACAGAGCTGTTGAAGGCTAGGGCTACATTTGTATGGCTTTGTGACTGTCAGGAAGCTTTTGATAACGTGAAGACGTTGTGTTCTTGCCTCGTCTTGGCAGTGCCTCGCTTCGATGCTTCATTTGTGCTCCACATGGACACCAGCCAGGTGGGGGCTGGTGCCGTCCTTCTCCAGGAGGGCGACAAGTGGGAGCTCATGCCGGTTTGCTTCTTTTCTCAGAAGTTCAATCGCCATCAAAGTAACTATTCAGTGATAGAGAAAGAAGCTCTTGCTCTTATCTGGGCCCTCCAACACTTCGAAGTCTATCTGGGTGGAGCAGCACCCCTTGTGGTCTTCACCAATCACAACCCTCTGACCGTTTTGAAGTCTCTTAGTTCCCCTAACCAGAGACTGGTAAGACGGTCCCTGTTCTTGCAGGCATATAACCTGGACATTTGCCACATTTTAACACACTCACTCCCACGTAAAGATACTGTAATGTATGAACCGCGCAGTCACATAAGGGAAGTTAGCATTAGTGCCTCTGGACACATACTGCTACACTCTCTCAGGCAGTTGTGTTTTTGCCCCGTAAGCACAATTATGGGGGCTGGTGGATACCTGTCCTGTGCCCCCATACCAGCGTTACAGTAGGGAAGCCTACCAAACCTCCTCGTCTGGCACATTGGCAGTGCAGTTATTTGTCCCCCCCCCCTCCTCCTTCCTGTTTTCCAGTTCCCTCAAATATGCTTCCCTTGATTCCCTTCCAGAGGACTGGGAAGTGGTTGGGTGAAGGACAGCAAACTGCACTGTACTCGCAGTGGCTTGGCCCCAACATCCTGAACATGAGAGTGGCAGTTGGCGATTGCTGTGACGACGTGACAAGAAGGATGGTCACCGCGAGGTCGAAGATTCAACAGAGAAGGCTTTACCAGGACAGCAGCAGTGGTCGCCAGCTCTCTTCTGATGGACTGGTCTTTGGGCCAATTCCTTCCTTATTTCATCCCGCTATCACCTTTTACTTAATAAATTATCCTTGCTGGCTGGCATGCACCCTGTGTTCGCATGTTTTGTCAAGGCTCCCCGAGCCGGTCTTGACAAGGTTAAAGAGAGAGGGTAAAGCAAGAAAAAGAGAGAGACAGGGAAAGAAAGACTGGGAAGGGGGGAGAAGGTAGGGGAAATAGGGGTAGACACATGGATGCACAGCAAACTGAACTAGAATTAATTAGTAAATAGAATAACTGGTGTTAGTATAATTACCTGTAACTAGAACAAATGTACATAACTGTTAATACTACTACTACAAATACAACAATTAGCAGTGAATGTACTACTAGTACTACAAATACAAGAATTAGCAGTGGATGTACTACAACTATTACTACTATTACTACTACAACTGTTAGTACACACAATAGACCTCTAACATCTATGTAACTATATAATAAACTATCACAGCTATATGGATAAATGCGTGATGACGATGGAGGCAGGAGAAGAGCAAGACCCAGCTAATGGATAGATGAGGTTGATGCTGGAGGTAGGAGAGCAGCAGGTCCACAGCAGATGGAAAGGTGAGGGGTGAAGCTGGAGGTAGGAGGGGAGCAGAACCACAGCGGATGGATAGATGAGAGATGATGCTGGAGGCAGGAGGGGAGCCACAGCCAAGCGAATGGGTAAAAGAGCGATGATGCAGGAGGCAGCTGGATCACAGAGGATGGATAAGCGAACAACAATGATGGTGGCAGGATCATTGGCCGGACCACGGCGGGAAAAACCTGTGAGGACATAAAGCACAGAGACTCCGGGGAAGAAGTCAAGTCAGTAACATGTATTTGCTGGGGTGCGAATAGTGAAGATTAGGAGAGAGAAAGGTCAGAGAGGAGGAGTAGTAGCAGAGAGGAGATCAGGCAGGAGGAGGAGCAGAGAAGAGCTCAGTGTATCATGATGAGTCTCTCAGCAGTCTAAGCCTATAGCAGCATAAGGCCCTTTCGCACTGTAGGAACCTTTTTGGTTCCTAGAACCTTTTTAGTACCTGGGCCCATTCCTGTGCGCATTCGCACAGCATAGGAACTAGGAACTATGAGCCATAGTTCTTAGAACCTTTTTAGTTCCTACTCCCGGGCAGGTTCTTTTTTAATTCTATAGGAACTAATATGACGTCGGTGTTTGGTGATTGGTAGACCTCAGGTCACGCCCATTTCCGCATCTTGCAGAAGAGTAAGTGCGTTATGGTGAATATAGCACAGCCGTGATTAGGTCGTAGACATGGGTCCTGTTGGTTTTCCACAACAGTATACATCATACTGTTGAGTGTGCTCATGTTCATTCTGTTGTTCATCAGTGAGGATGGATGTATGACGCTAAATCCACATTCACACTCTGCCGTTGACATGGGGAGCGTGGAGACAGCACAAAACACTTTACGGAGATTTCTTGGACTCCGTGGCATTTATATTATATTATATAGTATTCTATGGGGGTCTTTCAAATATCGACTTAGATTTTGATCATAAATAAAGCTCATTTTCCATCCCTGTGTGTGTGTGTGAAAGTTGTGCCGTGTGTAAAAGTGCTTTGTCGGATGCAGAATATGATTGCGTCATACCGGTCTGTACGATGGTTCCTATTGCCTGTGCGAATGCAAACGAAATAGTTCCCCTGGGGGAGAGTAGTTCCTAGAGCTGAATTAGTTCTAAGAACTTAGTTCTTAGAACTACTCTCTGCGAAAGCACCTATAACCAAGAGCAGCCTGAGCTAACTAACTATCAATCATCAAAAAAGATGAAGCTGCTCTAAGTATAAGCTTCATCAAAAATGAAAGCTTTAAGCCTACTCTTAAACAAAGAGAGGGTGTCTGCCTCCTGGACCGAGGTAGGGAGGTGGTTCCACAACAGAGGAGCTTGATAGCTGAAGACTCTAGCTCCTGTCCTACTTTTGGAGATTCTAGGAACCACCAGTAAGCCTGTATGTTGAGAGTGCAGTGCTCTAGATGGATTGTATGGAACTAAAAGCTCTTTCAGATAGCTAGGTGCCTCTCAATGAAGGGCTTTGTAAGTGAGGAGAAGTATTTTAAAGTCTATTCTAGCTTTTTACAGGGAGCCAGTGCAGTGAAGCCAACACAGGAGAAATATGGTCTCTGATACTGGTTCTAGTCAGTAAACGGGCAGCAGAATTCTGGATTAGCTGAAGGGTCTTCAAATAGTTTTTGGGGCAGAATGAGAAAAGTGAGTTACAATAGTCTAGTCTGGATGTGATAAAAGAATGAATTAATTTTTCTGCATCATTTTGTGTTAAAAAATTCCTGATTTTAGCAATATTACAGAGATGGAAATAGGTAGTTCTGGGAATCTGTTTTATATGTGAGTTAAATGACATATCCTGGGCAAAAATAACATCTAGATTCCTCACAGTGGTTTTGGTCTCCATGGTAACACCATCCATGGTGATTATGTCGCTTGACACTGCACCCCTAACAGTTTTTGGGCCAAGCACAATGACTTCAGTTTTGTCCGAGTTTAACAGCAAAAGTTGTTGGTCATCCAATCTTTAATCTCTTTAATGCACTCCTGTAGGTTAGTTAGCTGATTGGCTTCATCAGGTTTAATAGATAGATATAACTGGGTGTCATCAGTGTAACAGTGAAAGTTAACGGAGTGTTTCCTTATCAAATTACCTAAAGGCAGCATTATAAGATAAACAGCACTGGTCCATGAACCGAGCCTTGAGGAACTCCATAACTAACTATGGTGGACTAAGAAGATTCATTATTAACATTAACAAAATGGAAATGATCAGTTAGATAGGATTTAAACCACGTTAATGCCAATCCCTTAATACCAGCTGACTGGTCCAATCGTTGCAGAAGGATATGATGGTCGACAGTGTCGAAAGCCGCACTAAGGTCCAACAAAACCAGTACAGAAACAAGTCTTTTGTCTGAAGCAGTTAGAAGGTCACTTGAGACTTTGACCAATGCCATTTCTGTACTATGATGTTCCCTAAAACCTGACTGGAAATTCTCAAATAAACTGTTGGATTTAAGGAAGTCACATAACTGATTGGCTACTATTTTCTCCAAAATCTTAGACATGAATGTTAGATTTGATATGGGTCTATAATCAGCTAAAACTGCAGGGTCAAGGCTGGGCTTTTAAGGAAGAGGCTTGATTACAGCTACTTTAAAAGACCGTGGTACATAGCCTGTTGTTAATGATAGGTTAATCATATCAAGGAGGTGGCTGCTAAGTAAAGGCAAAGCATTTTTGATCAGCTGTGTTGGAACTGGGTCGAAGAGACAAGTGGATGGTTTAGATGAAGAGACTATCAAAATAAGATGACTGATCTCTTTAGGAGAAAAGCAATCCATATAACCAAAAGGTTCAATAGTCAACTCTGTGGTTTCTGGATCTGAGGGATTTAAAGGTGGACTATAATTTGTGGAGGACAGGAGGCCATTGATTTTATTTCTGATTAGCAAGATCTTATTATTGAAGGAATTCATAAAATCATTGCTATGGAGGGTTGGTGGAATGCAAGGCTCATATGTTCTGTGGTTCTTTGTCAGTCTGGATACAGTACTGAAGAGAAACCTGTGGTTGTTTTTATTTTCCTCTATTATTGATGAATAATAAGCTGCTCTATCAGAACAAAGTGCCTTCCTTTATTTATTTAGACTATCTTGCCAGGCTGAATGGTGTTCTTCCAGTTTAGTAGAACGCCATTTTCTCTCCATCTTTCGGGTATGCTGCTTTAATTGGCAAGTATGAGAATTAAACCGGGGAGCTTGCTTCCCTTGTTTTATAATCTTATTTTTTAGTGGAGCAATTAGATCTATTGTTTTTGGCAGAGACTCTGCTGTACTATCAACAAACTCATCAATTTGAGATGGACTAAAATTGACTAAGTTAGGAAAAGAATCTGCTGTGTAATTCAGATGCGGGATTAAATTAAGCGCTGTAGGGATTTCATCCTTAAATTTAGATATAGCATGATCTGATAAATGTCTAGTATGAATATTTTTGGCAGGAAGGGAATCATAGAATAACAGAAAATCAAAGGTTATCAGGCAGTGGCCAGAGAGGAGAGGATTTTGTGGAAAGACTATTAAGTCTTCATGTTCCACCCTGCAAGTCAGGACTAAGTCAAAGGTGTGGTTAAAACGGTGAGTGGGTTTATGTCCACACTGACTAAAGCCTATTGAGTCTAGTAATGACATAAATTACTGAGGCTATCATTGTCGTCGTCCACATGAATATTGAAGTCTCCAACAATAATGACTCTATTGTTTTAAGTACTAGACTAGCGAGGAACTCAGCAAACTCTGATAAGAATTCAGCATATGGACCAGGAGGATGATACACTATAATGAACAGCATAGGCTGGAGTGGTTTATAGGTTGGGTTGGATAGGATCAGATTAAGACTTTCAAATGAGTTAAAATTCAGCTTAGATTTAAGATTCAGTTGTAGACATGAATTAAAAATATCTGCAACTCCTCCTCCTTGGCCTGAGTCTCAAGGAATCTGATTATTTAGGTGACTAGGAGGAGTAGCTTCATTTAAGAACACATACTCATCCTCACAAGGCCAGGTTTCTGTAAAACAGAATAAATCTATATGATAATCTGATATAATTATCATTGATTAAAACAGCTTTGGAAGAAAGAGATCTAATAGGTGGCGACATATGATTACAACACTTTCAGATTTTTCTTTCTCTGTTTCTTCATTTGGAAGGAAGTGATGGATTTATGTGCACCACTGACCAATATTGACCTCCATGCGTTGTTCAGGTTTCTGTTGGAAAGGGCTGGTCAGTTTTAAGATTTGCATCAGTACCTTTATCTGAACCATCAAATCTACATTTAATTAAAAAGCTATGTGATGCGGGCTAAACAAAGTAAACAAAGACAATCAGGTATACTGTTACAGTCCAACTGAAATACAGTGGTGTGTTTGTGTGTTATTTCCACTATTAAAGTAGATCAGTTTAGTGTGGTTTCGTGTTCCTCAGTGTTGATCAGTTCAAGGCTCGTATCGTCCACAGAACATGTTTAAATGACATGTTTCAGGTCAGACCAGTTTGTCCTTCACCCATATGTAAAAAAGTGCACCATCAGCTCTTACATGAGACCTGTTACAGAACAGGCCCCATGTTATGGATTGTATATAAGATAATCATTCAAACCCCAACTGGAATTAGTTTGTTAAATGACACTTTATTTACTGTACATGATGTACAGTACATCAGTGGTTCTCAACATTTTTTGAATGAACGCTCCCCCACCTCAATGTTATTATTATCATTATTATTATTATTATTATTATTATTGATAGTAATCTCCTTTTGGAACCATCACCTTACCATGGTGGAGGAGTTTGAGAGCCATAATGACCCTAGGAGCTATGTTGTCGGGGGCATTTTGCCCCTGTAGGGTCTCCCATGGCAGATTGGTCCTAGGCAGAGAGCCAGACGAAGAACGGTTCAGAAGACTCTGATGCAGAACATCAAGAGTGTCTGCACCCGACCCAGAGGGTTACCAGGGCTCCGCCCTGGATTCAGGCCTGGGGTTGAGGCCTGTGGGTGAACGCCTGGTGTCCAGGCCTGTGCCCATGGGGTCCGGCGATGAGTCCATGTCACCGGTTCGGTGACATGGGCTCGTCGCCCTGTGGGCCCACCACCCGCAGGGGGAAGCAGAAGGGTCCAGTGCTGTGTGAATCGGGCAGCAGACCAAGGCGAGGGCCTTGGTGGTCTGATCCTCAGTTACACAAACTGGCTTTTTGTCATGAAGGTGTGAAATGATGGAGCTCAAATGCACGGTGCTGAAGAGAAAAAACCAGATTTATTAACAGAAAATCTGGGGGGCGATTGGGTCAGAGTCCTGATGGCAGAGAATGTCCGGGTTATGGCGAGGTGAGGGAAACAATAATCCAGCTCTGCATGGCTGCAGAAACAAGCTTTAAATGGGAAAGTAACGAAGAAGCATTGCAACAGGTGAAAGTGATGATGAGTCCTGATGGGTCTTGAGTGAGTGAGACCAATTTGAGAGGGAGGGGTCTACAGCCACACAGCAGCAGACTGTGACACTTTTGGAACATGGAACGTCATCTCTCTGGCAGGGAAGGAGCAGGAGCTTGTGGAGGAGGTTGAGTGTTACCGGCTAGATATAGTCAGCCACACCTTGACACATAGCGTCGGCTCTGGAACCCAAGTCCTTGAGAGGGGTTGGACTCTCTCCTTAGCTGGAGTTGTCCTTGGTGAGAGGCAGAGGGCAGGGGTGGGCTTTTTGATAGCCCCCAGGCTCTCTGTCTGCATTTTGGAGTTTACCCCGGTGGACGAAAGGAATGGCTACAGGGCTTGGCTGGTCTGTGAGTCTCTGGAAGCAGCTGACTAGTACCAGTGGGCCAATCGGTGCGTGGCCGATGGGCGGCAGAAGTAATACTTTGAGGAGCTCCTCAATCCCATGAATTCCTGGGAGGAAGTGGAGCCGAGAGACCAGGAGACGGTTTGACCAATCTCCAGGGGCAGAAGTCGCCGAGGTAGTGAAGCTTCTCCGCAGCGGCGGATCACTGGGGGTTAATGAGATCCAGCCAGGGTATCTCAAGGCTCTGGATGTTGTAAGGTTGTCTTGGCTGACTTGGCTGAAGGGGGATCAGAGGGTGTGTTCCTACTATAGGGGAATCACACTCCTCGGCCTCCCCAGTAAGGTCTATGCCAGGGTACTGGAGAAGAGGGTATGGTCGATAGTTGAACCTCAGATCGAGGAGGAGCAATGCGATTTTCATCCCGGATGTGGAACCGTGGATCAGCTCTTTACCCTTGCTAGGGTGCTGGAGGGGGCATGGGAATTTGCCCATCCAGTCTACATGTGTTTTGTGGATTTTGAGAAGGCTTACGTCCGTGTCCCGAGGGGCATCCTGTGGGGGGTTCTCCAGGAGTACGGAGTGGATGGCCCCTTGCTAGTGGCTATTCAGTCCCTGACCAGACAGGGTCTGCGTAGTCGGTAATAAGTCAAACATGTTCTCGGTGAGGGTTGGACTTGACCAGGACTAGCCTTTGTCACCGGTTCTGTTCATAACTTTTATAGACAGAATTTCAAGGCACAGCTGGGTGGTGGATGGGGTCGAGTTCGGTGGTGGGAGGATCTCAACTCTGCTTTTTGCAGATCATGTGGTCCTCTTAGCTTCATCGAGCAGCAACCTCCAGCTCTCAGAGTAGAGCCGCTGCTCCTCCACGTCGAGAGAAGCCAGTTGAGGTGGTTCGGACATCTTGTGAGGATGCCTCCCAGACTCCTCCCTGAAGAGATGTATCAGGCATGTCCGACCTCGGACACACTGGAGGGATTATATCTCTCGTCTGGCCTGGGAACGCCTCGGGATTCCCCCGGAAGAGCTGGTGGAAGTGGCTGGGGAGAGGGCTGTCTGGGGTCCTCTGCTGAGGCTGCTGAGGCTGCTGGCCCTGTGACCCGGACCCGGATAAGCAGAAGCAGAAGACGAGTACAAGTACAATAATAATAATAATGGTTGTCTGAGTGTTGGAAATGTTTATGAGTAGTCAAATGTAGGCTATGTTTGAGGAAAGACCTTAGGTGGGTATCCTAGGCTGTTGTGCTGAAATGTTGCCAGGTCTGTGGAACATTGTCCATAATCAAATTCATTGTAAATCTTTTTTAATATGTAGCCTACCCATTTCAGTTAAGCTACAATTAAAAGCAATGATGGAAAAAATATACACTTTGAGATGGTTTCAAACTGTTGTATGTATTTGTACATTGAAACAAATTAAGATGCACATTTTTAACATCAACCAATCACATGAACAACATGCCTCAATTGGCTAATAACAACATCCGTTTGGTCTCCCACTCAATTAAGCAGACCTAGGCCCATATATAATCCAAGTTTTTAAATGAACCGCTATTTAACTGTAGGCAGAGGAACAAGATGGCAGCAGCAGCTTGTCACTAATTTGAAGTAGTCCAACAAATTAACAACTTCAAAGAAGAATGTCTACTGACAAAAACCAGACATTTAGCCATGTAAACTAACCTATGTAGAAAAAGGGGTTCAAGTTAGTGTGAGCCCTGTGCCAAAGTTAATGTAATCAACGCTATACTGCCTTCACTTTTTTTTACCTTTCGGCCGAGGGGTATTGTAAATGTTTGGTTGTCTATCTGTCTGTCATCTGCCTGCCTGTCTGTCCATTCACCGATGTAACAACATTATCTGAAGAATGCATTGCGAGATCTGAACCATATATATACTGTGGATGCATCTTGGCATGGAGCAGAGGCCTATTGAAAATGGCTCCATTCTGGCCGAGTGTGCAGCATGTTATGTTCTGGCTTTCTGCCATGTTGTTTGATTAACTTTCAATATTAAACTTTTCATATCTAATTGTGCTTGTGTACATTTTGATTGGATGTAAAATTTTAACCTGCTGCTGTCAGCCGTCAGGAGCCATCAACCCTTCTCTGCCCAAAAAGCACTCAGCGTTACATAGGAATTTGTTTAGGGGTGTTTCTGTGGGGATAACATGCCAATTAGTGTTGCCGCGATTAGTCGACGTAGTCGACGTAATCGACCATGAAAATTAGTCGACGACAATTTTTTTAGTCGACGCGTCA
>JAPQRQ010023139.1:2331-14235 GCA_037367365.1 Apogon talboti
TCTGTTGCGGGTCTAACAGTCTTGTGTGTCTGTTGCGGGTCTAACAGTCTTGTGTGTCTGTTGCGGGTCTAACAGTCTTGTGTGTCTGTTGCGGGTCTAACAGTCTTGTGTGTCTGTTGCGGGTCTAACGGTCTTTGTGTGTCTATTGCTCGTCTGTTGCGGGTCAGGACCTGGGCGACGTGGAGCTCCCCCGGCCCCGCCCAGACCTGGAGGCTGGAAAACAGCTGCCTCGAATCTTCGCCGACATCCCGTCTCATCTGGTGGGCGTTCCCCTGGAGGACATCGACCCGTACTACTTCAAAGACCAGAGGGTAGGTGTTTGGAACACCCCCCCCCCCCTCGCTCCGGTCGGAGAATCCCTGGAAGATAAATGGAGCCTTGGGTAGCCTAGTTTACGGGGACTGGGGGGGAGGTGACCGACTGGCTCTGATTTAGTTTGTGTCGGTCACCTCCGTTCTCGACACAACTCTGCACTTTAACATGTTCATTAGTTTGTGTTTACATTTACTCTTTATTTTAGTCAAGAAATGAAGCAACGTCAATGAACCCTTTTAGACAATTATGTCTCCTGAACTGTTTGTGCTATTGACAAAATCCAAATGTCACCTTTTACCTGAGAGTGGGTTCTTTCTATTGGTCGATAACACATTAGGTAGAGGTCTGCATTAGCTGTGGGGGAGGAGTGGAAGTGGGCGGAGAATAGAGCAGCAGAGTGCAGTCAGTGAGAGAGAGATGGAAGGGTTTTAGGACTTAGCTGTTTTTTAGCGGTGAATTCTGGTAAATAATTGTGTATAATAGTGATAGTGCAGTTTTGGAGTGTTCTACTTGTGTGTTTTGCCGGGTTTTTGTCAAGTTTTGCTAGTTTTTTTTCACCTTTTTTCACCATTTTTGCTGAATGTTTTTGTCGGTGAAGTGAGGGGCTCTTTCTACAACTAGATAGAAAGTGAACACAGACTATCACACAGGATCAAAATGATTAGAAAGAACTAAAAATAAGAAGAGGAATATGGACAAACAATGATCTAGACAAAACTCAAATGTTTGAACACATGGAAAATAGTTTTAAGTTTATTTCTATAATCTCATAAAGTTTTGTTATTAACATTTACAGTTGTTTTTCATAATAAATATGATAAAAATGCAAGTCTATTTTTTTTATTTTTTAGTATAACACACCCTTTTAAACTTTTATTTCATATAATGGTAATAGCCAGATATTTAAAGTTAAAGTGTACATACAAGTCACAGAGAACCTGGAAAACACATTGAATTGAGTCCAATCCTTTTGGGAAGGTCATGGGATTCAATTTTCAGGTCTGCGAATTCAACTGTTGGCAAACTCTGCAAAGGTCCTGATGCAAAAATCAACTGTAAATCACGTGTTGTTTATTTTTATTTTGATTCATTCACCACTATTGCCTTAGTTTTGCTTCTTTTTGGTGAAATGGAAGGTGATTTTGTTTTAAACATGCATTTTTCTATGGTAAAGAGCATCTACTATTTGATGCCAACACAATATAAGTTTATATTTTATATTTTGGGTTTTGTTGTCATAGATCTTGGACAATGATATGCAGAAATAAGAAGTATATACAACAAATAATATATAGAAGTAATGATTAAAGAATTAAATAATTGGAGGCTGCAGCAATGAATGATTTATCAAAAGCACAGTGTCTGTAAGGCCTTTGAAATAACTTTATTCTTAACTTTGATGTTTTGAGTAATAACGTTTTCATAACCATAGATAATATGAAGAAATACTAACTTCTGCTGTAAATAATTAAGGAATATAAGCAACAACTTTATATATATATATATATATATATATATATATGTACTGTGTATATATAGTTTAATTAAAGCAGAACTACTGATGATAATTATGGGGTTTCTGGTAAAGATCAGGCACAGACGATGTTCCTTAAAAGTGTTTAGACAGAAAATTACTGAAGTAAAACTGAAAATGAGTAAATGGCTTAATTTAATGTCATCAGTCACTGTATGTATCTGTACATCCACTCGTCCACTATCGGAAACGAGTTCATCTGATGCCGACGGTTTAGAAAATGTCAGATTAAACCATTACCACCAGAGGAACCTCCGACTGTTTAGTTTGTAAAGTTTCCTGCTGGTTTCCGTCCTCGTCTCCATTGGTCCATCCAGTTTCTCTCTGTCCATAATGTGGAGTTTGTGAGTCCAGGCCACAATTCAGCCAAAAACACCAAACAATAGTGGGACACAAACAATGGGAACAATTTACAGTCTCCTGCAACAATAAGTCTAGACCGCTTTCCAAAAATAACCCAGGACTGTTATTACTGTCTTTTCTGGGTTTTTTTATATCCGTCACCTATTCTGCTATAAATGCACCGAAAAATAGGAAGTTTGTCGATGGATGTGGGTGTGAAAGTATATGAATATGTATGAATATAATCTGGGAAATACACTACATGGACAAAAGTATGTGGACAGGTTGAATGCAGGTGTTTCTTTTCTAACAGGGGTCTGGGATACAAAAGAATAATGACTAATGTCAGAATATAGTTTTATATTGGGATAAATATCATGGCATTGGTTAGTTTGGTTTACATTGGTATCTTTGTTTCCAAAATGCCTCAGAGATGGTTTGGACTTAATTTATATCAACACTGATTTTTTAATTTATTTATTTCATCCATTACTCTGATTTTAAATGTTCTACCTCTAAATTTCTAAAATATTTTTCCTGTTCTGACTGTAAATAATAATTTTCTACCTCAACTAACTATCTACTTCTTCTACTTCTACATCTCACTGAGGAAGAAAAAAATCTACCATTAAACTCTAAGGAATGTTTAATGTTTACAACTAATATGGACAAAAGTATTGGGACACATCATGTTCATGTTCATGACGATTTGAGAAATAAAGCTCAATATTTCCACTTAAATCAGTTTAACACATACAGGAAAGACAACAGGAGGTAAATAATTCACCAACCAGGCATTAATGGTGAGAACACATCCTCAGTGGGCTTTGACCTTTGCATCCTCTATCTTCTTGTTTTTAACCCACACTATGTAATGTTTACATGTAAAACTGACCAGGCTGTGGTTTTACTTTATGTAAATTAAGTTAAACCATAATTCATTCAAACTGATTCATTCCATTGAGTCGCATCCCTTTACTAAATTAAATAATAATAAAGACGGTTAGTTGGTCCTAATTACATTTAAACCTCAATATCTGAGTCCCAGTGTGAAAGAATGATATTAAACTGGACACAAACCTTCACCTGGACACTACAAATGACACGAGAATCTTGGTGATCAAAGGTCAAAGTCACCTGGTCCTCATTTCTGTTGTTTCTCATTGAGTTTCCTGTAGGAGTTTTTTTTTTGGCAGTTTGAGAAGTCACTTTTTATTAAGTTTTCTCTGTTTTGATATAATAACCTTTTATTTACTCTGAGCTTTAATGAACATCTACATGATCAGTGAATTAAATGTAGGAAAAGACATGATTTTCACTGAAAAATTCAAAATAGAGAGGATAACATTCCAAGAAATGGTGATAAATCACTTAGAAAAGGATAAATGTAAAGTAAAATTAATTTGGAAGTCGCAACAAAAATAGTTGTAGGTCTTTAAGGGTTAAATCCTGTAGGTTGTGATGTGGTGGGAGGGACTGGACTTCTTTTGTCCAGCACATCCTATAAATGCAGGATTGTGATTGGACCTAAATTTGGAAATAAGATATAAATGGTGGCCACTTGCAAGATCCTGTTTATCCCACCATTTACATTTATGTGGTGTTTGTCCATTTTACATGAAAGCTGCAGTAAAGAAAAATCTCAACTGCACTTTTCATCACCAGTGATTCGCTAATTCGATTTGGCAAATGTGGCAATAATAATCAGTTAAATAAATACAGGAAAATACACGATTTACACTGGAGAAAAAAAAGAATAATATTCCAATAAATGGTGATAAATCACTTAAGTAAAGTTGAATAAAGAGAAACATTTCCACAAAAGTATTCACTGGGTCTTTATGGGTTAAGGCTTCAGCAGCTACAGCTCATGGAGTGATTTTTTAAATTTAATTGATCCAGACAAATGTCAGAATGTGTGAATGTGCGATTCTTGTGTTTAATAAAGGTTTTTTTGTGTGATTTCGTTGCAGACCTTCATAGTCCTGAACAAAGGGAAGGCCATCTTCCGTTTCAGTGCCACTTCAGCTCTCTACATCTTCAGCCCCTTCCACCCCATTCGCAGAATCGCCATCAAGATCCTGGTCCACTCATATCCTTGACGCTGACACTGTGTGAACTCGGTGGTTATGGGGTAAATGCTGCAGGGAGGTCAGAGGTCAGAGGTCAGCAGCAGTATCTGTGCTGTCTGCAGGGCTTCAGCGCAGGATGAAGGATGCTGAAGGACGCCCGGGCCTCCCTGTCGGCACAATGTGAACAAACAGAGGCCTTGTCACATTCACCGCCTCTGACATCAACATATGTACGACATGGTTAGCATCAGCACGGGCCTGAAGAAGAACGGCGGTATGTTCAGCACGACGTTCAGTTTTACATGACAAGAGCAGAGAGAGTACAGGCCAGAAATATTACCACGATAAAGACAAAATTCTACAGTATATATACTATACAAAACATATCGGTATGAAAAATTATCAGGATAAATGTAAACGAGTTAAACAACCGGTCCATTTGTTTCCAGTGGGAATCATTTCAATGTAACACAAAACCATGGATTAGCCCATAGCAGAAACTTCATTCATATCAAACCAAGTTAATGTCAGAAAACAGCAAAGTTAAGACAACATTCATCATCATGTGAACTTTATTTTTCCTCTTTTTTGTCTCGTTTGGAGAGTTTTATTGGTAGAGAAATAATACTTGTACTGTTGGATAAAAATAAATAAAACCCCAGTAGAAATCAGTAGAAATAAAACTTGTAATGCTGGATCTGCTTAGTGTTAGCTTAGCGCTACAAAGTTTTATTAAATTATTCATGACGTGCGCTGGTCTCAGACTGTTAGACTGGTTTACAGATGCTTCTGGTTTGAGTTGTGTTCTGTTTTCTGACAGTTGGGTTTGTTGAGCTTTTAGCTGATGTTCTGGTTATGTGAACGTATAGAATATGTATATTGATACAAGCGTCACATAGTGTTACCATGGCAACACAGATGGAACTGTGGCTGCCCTGTCAGGTGCAACTGGGCTTTAAGGGGCTACAGCCTGATTTTGGTCTTGAAGTAAAAGTTAAAGAAAGTTAAAAAGTTAACCTTAACTTCAACACTTTAAGACAAAAACAATATAAAATCTTAAATAAGTAAATGTAAAAGACGTAACAACAAATAAACGGAAACTCTAAAGATAGAATTTCCGTTAGTTTGGACAACAAAATGTAGGCTGAAATATCTGTGTCTAGGTAAGACAGTACAGTACAGTTTAAAAGAGAATAAACAAACAAGTTTAAAGAGCAGGTTTAAATCCCTACCAATCAGCCGCTGTTGCTAAGCAATGGGAGCCAATCACAGCTGAGTAGAATTCTAAATTGCGGGGCATTTATTCAAAAAAGGTTGAGAATCATTGTTTTATAGTACAGATAATTACAAAAGTCATTTCACAGAATGCTTTGAGCCCTAAGGCAGCAGTGTTTTAGCATATATCAAAGTCTATTTACTGCAGTGATCACACATAATATAACAACATTTAACCCATCCATCATCCTTGTAGTATTTCTCTTTAAATGTTGACTGCTCTCTAAGGTGGGTTTACCCAGCATCACCGGCTGGATGTGTTCCAGACTCGCGGGATGACAGTGTATTTACAGATGATGCTAACTGTGTGTGCGCCGCTGCTTGTATTTCTGAGCCAGATATCATCTCGAGCTGTCCGCCGAGCCATAAACACCATCAGTAAATATTTCCCAACCTTCATCAAGGTGGTCCCTGCTCGACACGCAAACACAAAAGGAGGCAGAATGAACACAACAGACGCCATCTCAGCTATTGTTTTTGACCTTTGACCTGGAGTGGGACACGTCAGGACCTGATAAAGACCAGAAACCACTTTGTCCTAAGCATCAACAAAATGTCCCCAGTATTTCTAAATAATTTGCAGCAGTTTCTGGACCTAAATCAAATATGTATACACTCTTTCTTTCAATATTGTTATTGAATGAAAGAGTCATTTTAGTCTGTACCTTGAACACTTCTGAATCCAAACCATTTCAGTGCTTTAAACAATGTAAATACAATAATAACACAATGTTTTTAAATGTTATCTGTGTTTTTTTGTGTTTATGAGTGAGTTCAATCAGGAGAAAATAACTGCTAAAAAAATCTAGATGTTTTACACTTGCAATTCAAGAGTTAATCATAAACAATTTGTGTCCAATAGTTTTTTAGTAGATGGCAGTTAGAAATCCACCATCATTCAACTTTCATAGTCAAATCAGCTAACATTAGCTAGTTGGCTAACTCCAGCTAACGTTAAATTTATTTTTAGCTGGTGAAGAGCTTGGACATAAAGTTGTGGAGCTCCATCTTTGGGTGCTGTAGCACTGCACACTGAATGAAAAATTAGCTTTTGATTCTTATCAGTACGAGTTGTTTTACAGTAGCGAAGAATAAAGACAAACAGAGGAACAACCTGGAAAAAAAGCTGGCAAAATAATAGTTACTACTGTCCCATAGTAAGGCAACAATGGTTAACATGTGGCATTGAACTAAATATAGCTAATGTTTGCTAGCATGGTAATGGCAGCTAACATTAACTAGCAAAATAAACTTAGCTCCTGTCACCCAGCAGGGTAACAGGTAACATAAAATAGTTATCCAAATATAAGTAAAGTGTGCTAGCAAGATATGAGAAGCTAACATTAGGTACTGAGGTCAATTTGGCCAATGTTTGCTAGCAAGATCAGAGCAGTGAACTTTGGATAAAACATTTATTTAGCTAATGACTGCTAGCAAAGTGACAACAGCTAATACTCAACAGTTAAGTGCAACTTTCCAGTTAATTAAGACAGGATAAAGTACAAAAACTGTAGGCTAACTTATGTTTTGAAGCTTGAAATATTTGGAGAAAAATATCAGAGCCACAATTTATATAATTAATAAAGAAGTAGCTAATAGTAAAATTAAGTTAATTTCCTAATTTATTGCCATATATTTGCTATTCCTACTGAAAGAAAAACATTCATTTATGTAATAAGAATAATTTAGATGTTATTTCATTTCATAGTTTCTAATGCATGACTCTACGTAGCAACATTTATTTGTTAATTAACTAAAATAATTCTTTAGCTGCAGTTAGCTGATGTGATGTTTTGCAACAAAATTTATACATAACAATATGTGTTTGAGTAAAAACTCAATGCAAAGATGACATTAATACTAATATCAAATATCTAAAATTGAGTTATTCAGAAGTCGATTCTTTGTTCATGTGTTGTTCATGTGTTGGTCCGGATCAGGTAGCACCACTAATGAACCAATCAATGCGACCGATCCAGCCGCTGTGTTTGTTGTCGGTCACTGCCACACAAACTAATATGACAGACGTTAGCTCACACCCAAAACTCAGCGATCCCGCCCCCCACACCGTCACCTCACCTCACACTCGTCTATTTTTACCGCTCATGGGAGGCGGCGGCGGGTGTTGAGAGATGCGGAGCTGGCGGACACGCTGCTGTTGTCAGGGGGATAAGTGGGTGAAAAGGTCGGCGTCTGAGGTGTGGTGCTGCTGATGTGTGCGCCGTAACGAGTCGCGTCAGAAATAAAAGTGAGTGTGCGTTGATGGGCGTTGTCACAAAGCTGCTGAAGTGGACTTTTAGTGTGTTTGTGTACGAGTGTTTCATAAGTGTGTGTGAGATGGAGTGGACTGGACCGGTGCCCTGGTGTGAAGTGGACACACACTAAAACACACACACACAACTCAGGTGTGCGTTGTGTTTCTCTGAAGGTTGTGTGTTTTTAATTGAGCACCTGGATGTGAACAGAGATGGATTTGATTAGATTTGACTGATTCACCATGAGGACAAAAGTCTGTGGACACGTTGAATCCATGTCTTTCTTTTCTAACAGGGGTCTGGGATACAAAACAATAATGACTAATGTCAGAATATAGTTTTATATTGGGGTAAATATCATTATATTGGTTAGTTTGGTTTAAATTGTTATCTTTTCTTCCAAAATGCCTCAAAGATGGTTTTCACTTCATTTCTCTCAACACTGATTTTTTTTCCATCCATGACCCTGACTTTAAATGTTCTACCTCTACATTTCAAAAATATTTTTTGTGCTCTGACTGTAAATAATAATTTTCTACCATAACTAATCGTCTACTTTCTTAACATCTTTTATCCATGACTATAGCCCAGACCCCTGTTAGAAAAGAAACACCTGAATTCAACGTGTCCCAATACTTTTGTTCATATAGTGTAACAGTTATGGATGGACTGATGGGAAACGAGGCAGGTTTATGGAAACTGATCAGAAAAAAACCCTTCTGAGTGAATGTTTTTCAGCACAGAGATTGTATTTTTTCTATTATTATTATTATTATTATTATTACATATGATACTAAACTTTAACCAATATACCAGGGGTGTCAAATAATGTCAACCCCACATTTTTCTCTGTGTTTAAGAGTGAAAAAGTAAAATTATATAATGAAAATGTTTACATCTACAAACTATCTTTTAAAAAATGTGAATGACATGAACAACCTGAAATTTCTCAAGACAAAATAAGTGCAATTTTGTCAATATTCTGCCTCAGTTTATCATTTAAACATGTACATTACAACTTACAGGTCTACAAATACACAAAACATTTAATCAGCTGAGTATTGTTGAAACTGCACTTATTTTTTTTAAGGACATTTCATAATATTCACATTTGTTCATGTTATTGACATTTTTTGTGAAAGGATAATTTGTAAATGTAAACAATTCTATGTAATTTTTTTTTAGTGCTGTAAAGTACTGATATTTGCTCATATTCTTCTCAGTTGTTGGTTGGAGTGGACCATCGTGCACTATAAGTAGCAGAAGGCGGATTACGAGGCTAATCTAATGTTGTTTTCACCGATAAAAGCAGCGGCTCTGATGTCAAATGGGAATGTGCTTGGTGTGATGTCGGCCTTCGAGGAACTGACGCTTTTGTGACGGCGAGTGTCGGATACGAAGCTGAATGCGAAAGCAAAAATGTGTCTTCTGGCTACCGCCGCCGTTTTACATGTGCCTCATCTTTTTTAACGCCTTCCGCCAAGTTCCCATTAGGGCTAAATAAAGACGAAGTGAACTGAAAGGCAGCGCCGAGTTAGCGTTTCAGCGCTCCCCTCCGACGCCCGCCACATTCAATGCAGCAAATTAATATGCCATTAACAGCAGCCAAAGGCCTCACTCCTGTCTAATCATCATATAATGGGGAGCGGTAACTTTCCAAACTGTCAGAAGGCAGCAGTACATGTTAAATATCGCCTTCACCTGCAACGCCGTGCACGCGACGAGGCGGGGGAGAGTTCCCCGCTCAGCTGTCAATCACAGCTATAAATGAATCATAATTATTGTAATTTGGCAGAAGGAACATACTCCCAGTGTGAGCGAGGCCCAAACTCCAGCTGAAAGTTGTTTGAGCAGTCGACTAATTGTTGATTGAGTACCGGCTGTAATGATGTCGGAGGCAGGCGGCGAGGTAATACGGTTACCGATTGACAAACAACGCAAACACCCCCCACCCCCCCGTACTGCTGCAGAGCCAAGAGCTAATTATACTGTAATGACAGCCCTGCTGTTATGGACCTCCCAGGCCACTGTACAGGTAATGTCATTACACCTCCCACATCCACCGCAGGAGCTCCCCCCCCACACTTCTTCCACCGATTTCCTTATTTACCGTCTTTCCTGTGTCCTCACATTTTCCTTCTGTTTGGTCAAAGCTCCGTCTTCGTGATACAAGGCCCAGTTTATGGTCCAGAATCCTGACTGCATCTGGAAAACCATGGAGAAACAGAAGTCCAACGTAGCCTCTTGAGCCCCAGTGCCCCCAGTTCCATTTGTGTTGCCATGGCAATTCTATGCAACGCTTGTAGCACCTATACACAATCTATACATCCATGTAACCCAGGGGTGTTAAACATATGGCCTGTGGGCCAGAACCATACCAAATGATGATCATGATATCCTCCTACTTCTAATATTTAATGTTTTTTTGCAGCTGGGTGGAGAATTAACAGCATTATTTGATGGTGATGCTAACAATTTGCTAGCTCAATCACGGCTCCATGTAGTCAAGATGGCGACCAATCGTCCAGCTCCACCTCTAACATTATGACCGTTATAAAAACACCATTCTGCTGATTAAGCAGAGCTTGGTTCTGCAATCAGTGACTACATGAATCTACTTAAGTACTTAAAGTATATAGAAGTATGTTAACGTGTAAGAGGAGTAAGCTAACGTCAGCACATGGCAGTGTTTAGTTGACTGTGCTAACCAACGCTGTCATCATATGTACTGTATGATGTTTAAGGTGAAAGGTTAAACAGTAGCTCACTTTATTATTGCTGTAAGGAAATATACTCACTGCATTTTAACCTATAATACACACAGCACCTAGCATTAGCATTTAGCACACATTAAGAGCAGTGAACTGCCATTGTAAGACTAGCTCTAGATCTTTATCAGTATGATCATGGTCAGGACCAACGATGGAACAACTAAGCCATATGTACCTGTTTTTTAATGTTTTAACATTAGTGATTAGCATTAGCACACATTAGGAGCAGTCAGCTTCCATTAAAGGACCAACTCCAGAGCTTCATCAGTACCATCGTGGTCAGGACGACTGATGGGAGAATTAACCAATATGTACCTGTTATTTAATATTTTAACATTAGCGATTAGCATTAGCATTTGGCGCATAATGAACAGTGAGCTGCTGTTGAAGGTGATGTGTTGGTGCCAATGTGGATACAATGTCCACCCATGTTGTTTCCTTAATCTGCTCACGTTATTCAGTTTGTTCATCATGTGCACCATCCTGACCAACTGTTGCTTCATGGCCATGTCGGAGCCGGCGTACTGGGCCAAATACCTGGAGTAAGTACACCAGGAGGGTACACCAGGAGGGTTCACCAGGAGGGTTCACCAGGAGGGTTCACCTGGAGGGTTCACCAGGAGGGTTCACCAGGAGGGTTCACCTAGAGGGTTTACCTGGAGGGTTTACCTGGAGGGTTCACCAGGAGGGTACACCAGGAGGGTTCACCAGGAGGGTTCACCAGGAGGGTTCACCTAGAGGGTTCACCAGGAGGGTTCACCAGGAGGGTACACCAGGAGGGTACACCAGGAGGGTACACCTGGAGGGTTCACCTGGAGGGTTCACCAGGAGGGTTTACATGGAGGGTTCACCTAGAGGGTTTACCTGGAGGGTTCACCTAGAGGGTTCACCAGGAGGGTACACCAGGAGGGTACACCTGGAGGGTTCACCTGGAGGGTTCAACTGGAGGGTTCACCAGGAGGGTTCACCTAGAGGGTTCACCAGGAGGGTTCACCTGGAGGGTACACCTGGCGACACTCGGCCTATGGTTACTGTCGGACCAAACATTCAGAGGCAGGAGCAGCAAAACTTGGCTCCAAACGATCCGAGTATTTATTTATCTGAAAACTCTGTAGATTTTATCACAATTATCTGTACTTTTTACTCTAAACAGGTTTTAAGTCCATTTGAGGTGAATTATCCATTATTTAAATTTTCCATCATTGCAAAACTTCCAAATGAAACTAAATGACAACAATGTAAGAAACATAAAGGATAACATCCATCCGTCCACCCACCCACCCGTCCGTCCGTCCACACACCCGTCCGTCCACCCACGCACCCGAGCGTCCGTCCACCCA
>JAPQRQ010023211.1:0-14229 GCA_037367365.1 Apogon talboti
ATAAAACTATATTATGACATTTGTCATTATTGTTTTGTATCCCAGACCCCAGTTAGAAAAGAAACACCTGAATTCAACAGGTCCATATACTTTTGGACAGATAGTTTATCTGCTCTGACAAACACATCCAATGTCTGACATGGCCTCAGATCCATGTGATCAGGGTCTGGAGGTTCTGAAGGATCGTCGCTCATATAAACTTTGGTTTTATCCTTTGGTTTTTAGGTGTTCAGAAGCTGGTTCAACATCTCCTGAAGCACAACGTCCCCGTAGCCGTGGCGACCAGCTCGGCCGGTGTGACCTTCGACCTGAAGACGAGCCGACACAAAGAATTCTTCAGTCAATTCCACCACATCGTTCTGGGCGACGACCCCGATGTGAAGAACGCCAAACCCCAGCCCGACTCCTTCCTGGTCTGCGCCAGCAGATTCAACCCAGCGGCTGATCCGGAGACAGTGAGTACTGGACCCGTTGGTTGGTTCAGATGGTCTGGTGTCGATACCCAGCCCAGCTCTGATGAGAATCAAAGAAACAAACTCTAGTCCATCTAAAAACATAGTCCTCGGTCCGATTCATGTGAATTAAATGAAGGAAGTGGACTACGCAGCTGCATGGAAACCGTTACCCTGCGTTAACCAATCAATGAGCGGCATTTGTAGTTCATGTTTGTCTCCTTTAGTAATTAATGACCAAGGAGATAGTCTTTAATTAATTAACTGTTATTTATTGTATCATTGAGAAAGCCTTTAACCCTACGTTAGTCACCTGGGGTGTTTCGACACCCCAACTTTTTTAAATTGCTCATAAATTATAGTAGATCAAATATTAGTTTAAATTCAAATGTAGTTCAGATTACAAGAGTTTTGTTCATGTTTATGTTATGGAGTAATATTTTTATTTTGAAGTTCTAAATATAGCTTATATGACGTGACCATTCATGTTTGAATAGGCTACGTGACCAACCAAGGGTTAAAAGCAATTATGTCTAAATATGTGCAAAATGATAAGTGTGGACAGAAAATGGATGGAAAACTACAACTAGAACAGGTCATATTATCGCATTCCATTGTGAACAATATTGTCATTTGTGATTGCGGTTTTGCTTCTAATTCCTATAAAATAGTCCACTGTAAATGTCTTATACGCACTAATTTTCAATCATAAAAGTATTTGATTGTAGCCAGTTCCTAGTTTTTTAATTAACTAGCTAATCATGCTAATTAAGCTAACTCTTCCATGTGTTTTGTTGGTATTGAAGTCACAATAAATGTTGATATAATGGAAATTCATGGGTGGAAAAGAGCGGGTGTTTGATGTTTAATATTACCGTAATTGCTGTGTGTGTTGGAAGATGATGGATGTAAATCTGTAGACCAAAAATAAAAACACCTAGCTGCACTTAAGGCTTATATTGGAAGGGAAAAACCTTGGGATACATTCAATTATATCATGATAAAAGGCTGTATTGTTTTATCACCTTGCAGTAATTTGACAATTCATATTTTCTTTATAAAACAGACACTTTCAATCGCACCTGCTCTGATTTAATAGAAAAATAAAGTCTTTATAAAATCATAAAAGCAAAACTTTCCCCATTTAAGGACCCCACAACAAGGAGCAATGTTAGGTGTTTTCCACTGTTTTTAATGGTGGCGTATGGGAAATAAATGGGGCTTTCAGCAGCAGTACTTACATTTACAGCTGCATGCCATTTATGTGTCATCAAAGTGAATGCCACTTACCGTTGTAGTATGACTGCATGGTGCAGAGCATGTACTGTATATCTGCAGGTGAAGTGGTATGGATCCCTTCATATGTGTGTCTGTTATTTGTTCACACCAAACCAATAAATAAATGCTTCTGATATCATGGTAAATGAACTGCACTTATGGTATATAGTGCTTTTCTGCACTGTAATGGTGCCCAAAGCACATTGCCTCACATTCACACACACAGGGTGGGCGGTGGGCAGCTGCTGCCATGCCAGGCTCCACTGGGAGCAATTTAGGGTTCAGTGTCTTGCCCAAGGACACTTTGACATGTGGACAGTCGGAGCCAGGATTCGAACCGCCAACCCTTCGGTCATTGGACAATCCGCTCTACCAACTGAGCCACAGCTGCCCTTTATTGTGGGATATGATCATGTCATATCAGTATTATGGTTAATTTTTATAGCACTCTTTATTGGTGACATTTGTATTCTTTGTGTCCTCTAAAAGTTTATTTTCATGCCTAAACTCAAACAACCCAAAAATCACCAAAAACCACCTAAAAACCTGCCTAAAAACCACCCAAAGAGGAGTTAATGAAACCAGTTAGAAAAGATGATCTGTGTGCAGAGATTCTACATGGACAAAAGTATGTGGACCCTTTGAATTCAGGTGTTTCTTTTCTAACAGGAGTCTGAGATACAAAACAATAATGACAAATGTCATAATATAGTTTTATATTGGGATAAATATCATTGCATTGGTTAGTTTGGTTTAAATTCTTATCTTTGCTTCCAAAATGCCTCACAGATAGTTTTGACTTCATTTATTTCAACATTGGTTTTTGTTTTTGTTTTTTTGTTGTTGTTTTTTTTATCCATGACTATGATTTTAAATGTTCTACCTCTAAAGTTCAAAAATATTTTTTGTGCTCTTTTATGATCGCCTCAAAGCATTCAAATCACCCCAAAACAACCTGAAAATCACCCAAAAACCACCTAAAAATAACCTACAAACTCCAACCAATACCAAGTAAATGCTTCTAATATCATGGGATATGATGCTGTCATATCAGTATTCTGTTTTATTTGTATAGCTCTCTTTATTGGGGACATTTGTGTTCTTTATGTCCTCTAAAAGTTATTTTTCATGCCTGAAATCTGTTGTATTACATGACTCATGTTCCAAGGGCTGCGTCTATGACAAAGCTTCCCCTGAACAAAAGCGTCTCAATAGGAAGTGTCAGGTGAAGGCAGATCTGTAGAAAAGTCCAGGGTCTGGCATTTGAGCATTCAGTCGGACAGAAAAATACAAGAATAAAGCTGTTCGCCTGCAAAAGCTCGACAGCCCGACCGCGAGCAACCCATTCACAAATCAAAACACCAGCTGAGATATCGCCGTGTAGTCTGGCTGCTCTTACGCACAAGAAAATGATTATTCCAAGGGAATAAAAGACTGTATTTCACAGCTTGGAGGAAGCGGTGGGCATTCTGATCCAGCATCTGACAAGTCCGACACCAAACTGAATCTGTTTATTTAAAGGAACAAATGGAGTTGATTTAGTTCCAGTAAAAAGGATGGAACGGAGCTGCACATGGTGGATCTACCAGGGTTTAGTCTGGTTCTGGTTTAGTCTGGTTCTTGGTGAGTCACAGTTTGGTGACAGATGTAAGAGCATGGCTGGGGCTAGAACATTTTAATTATTATTTCAATAGAAATATCATTTTAAGGGTATTATTGTACCCTGCAGCGTCTGTCAGCATCATTACTTTTCATAAAATGATCCGATGTCCTTCATGTTAGGTATTTCGGTACAGCTTGGGAAGCTCTTGCATGAGTTCTTTGGGTGTTGACCTTGACCTTCATTTTCAAGGTCAAATCGGGGCTCGATGAGTCTAATTTGGGGCAGCCCTTATTGTCCAAAGGGGCTGGCAGAGGGAGGGGTCATTACAAGGGTCAACATTGGTCTTGTATTTTCATTATTAGCATCTAAGATGTTTACAACAACATGGAAAAGGTTGAACAGATGTCAGTTCAAATTTAAGATGCTAAGAGCTATCCTATTTTGGCTAATTTACAGATGTTCATCCCACCATTGTGGTTATCACAGCTTCGACACAGCATGCAGTTAAATAATACATACTGTCATGAAGTGAAAGCTAAAGATAAGAAAACGGAACAACAGAACATAGCAACATGTGCACAACAGTTTTGGAAATATCATCTGTTCAACTGCAACTAGATGTGTTTTAAGTCTGACATGATTTTACAGCATCGGCAAACACTTCACACAAAGACCCTCAGGTTAAGGTGAACAACATGGACACGTTTAAGTCCGACAGAGTAAAGAGTCACTGTAAACAGACTGAAATAAGTCCACTAGTCTAGTAACATTGGTGTAGCAGCCTGAAGACGACCCACCATCTTAACCCTCAAAGACCCAAACAGCCACTGGTGACCCACAGCCACTACCAATCTAAAAGCTTTTATACAAGCTAGCTCTGTCCATATATCAGTCCTTAGTTTTCTCTTGGGGTAAAAGGTCCTAAATGGAGTGGAGGAGACTCTACCCTGTGAAGAAAAACATGATCCTCATTTTCATGAGTATATACTGTCTGAATCAATCTGAATCCCGGATGAGCCACCACATATTGAAAGCTGGTGACAGGGCGGACAAGCTCACAGTTAACGCTCAGACGTGAACAGCAACAGTGACCTAAAGCATCTACTGATGTAAAATGTTGAATAACTTTACTAATCTACTAATCCTACCAATACATCAGTAGTTCTTATGTTCGTCCTGTTTTGATGTAATAACCCTTGAATTAACTCTGAGTTTTAGTGAACATCTACATGGTCAGTGAATTAAACAAAGGGAAAATACCTGATTTTCACAGAGGATAATATGATAATAAATAGTGATAAGTCAGATAGGAAAGGTTAGATGTGAAAAAAAAAATCATTTGGACGTCTCCACAGAAATAATTCTGGGTTTTTACGGGTTAACAAACTTTGTCTAGTTTTGACTAATACAGGATTAACTCATTAATGTTGAAAACCAGCAGAACAATTCAATGTTTACCATTAAAGATGTGTGCACAATCTATTAGGTCCACCTTGTATCCATTCATCCATCCATACATATTATATCTTTATTTTTGGGTCCAATGGTTCTTTTTCTTTACAAAAAATCCTAGGAAGGAATGCTTCTAGGACTCAAAAAAAGTTTGTTTGAGGTGCTCTTTGGAAAAGGGATTCATAAAGTAAATAAACATGAAGAAAACTCTAAGGCACTCTCTTTAAGCATTAAAATGCCTTTATTAGCACAGCATGGTCATGTGTAGACCTTAAAAAACACTTCAATGCGTTTTGGCTTCAAAGCTTGAAGCCGAAATGCATTGAGAGAGTGCCTTGGAGTTTTCTTCCCGGTGCTTTCTCCTTATCATTTTGATAGAATCTGTGGATGGTGAAGTTTGTTTTTTTTTATCCACCACCACATTTTTTGATCCCAACTTGGACCCATTTTTTTTGGTTTCTATGTTCAGTAAAGTGCCTTTGTTTTTTTCCCTTTAACTCTGCCTCTGTCCTTCATCTTGTGTATGGGAAACGTAACGCTGTCAGGATGAAAAAGAACTTCAGGTTGACATAACAAAACATCAAAATAGACAGAATATAATAGATCCATGAGATGAAGTGAAAGTTAATTACCATGGTAACTAGGATGCTCTGTGATTGGCTGTTAGAAAGACCTCAATACCTCAGTAAATAACATAGACATGTTTAGATGCTTTAACATGGATTTGTAGGTGACCACAGCGTCCACAGTACGTTCATGTAAATGTGGTTTAAGTCACTGAGCTCCATAATTAATGAACAGTCCTAACAGGAGAATGATCAACAGCAGATTGGTTGAAATTAACATAATCCTGGCCTTTTTTCCGTGCAGTCGACAGTGTTCCCATGAAAGTAGGTCAGGCCTCACACTCATATTTGGTGTCTTTTAGTGAGATATTTGGCAGCTATTTTTTAGACTGACTCAACACCGCGAAAGGCTTCCAGAGTGTCTGAAAATATATCTTAAACAGTCCGTGAACCCTGAAAGCATTGCACTTGTGATCAAAAAAACACTCCATGAGCGACCGAGGCTGCAGCAACATTAATGCAAATGGAAGACATTATCCATCCAGTAAAAAGAAACACACAGGACATTGTGTTTCACATATACTTGAACATCCAGCCTGTAGGGAACTTCCACCTACTCATCCATTATCCACACGGCAGCATTAAGCCCTTTGTGTTACATTGTGTAGTTGGACAAACTGATAACAGTCCAGGGAAGTGGTACTATTCCTGCTCCGACACAAAGGAAAACCTTCATATGGCACTGAGTTTTGGATTCCACCGACTTTGACATTATACCAAATTACAAATTAATCATGGATTAGTAATGAGTGTAGGTTACAGCCCTGTTTCACATGCTTTAAGGGTAATTATTCAGTAATAAAAGCAGGGCTGGAAGAGAGGCCAATCTGGTCTAAAGATTGAATCTCAACATTTTTAATCATAGTCATTAACTCCAGTTTGGATTGTGATCTTCCTTTTCAGTTTTAATCTATATTGTAGAGGCCAGACCAACTGGGAAAAGCAGCTGGATTCAAACAAGAGTGCATTAAAAAATACCATTATTTCCCCTCCATATCAATTAACACCATAGTTTATTGGGAAATTAAAAAACAAGGGATGTACTTTTATGCATCAGTATCTTGATCTGTCACATCACAGATGGCAGTGGACAATTTTAACTCTTGTCTTTAAAATAGTGTTTCTGTGTTGTTTTAATGTTCCAGACTCTGACCAGTCTAGTACCAGAATACACTCAGAACCAGAACCACAATGGAACCAACCCTATATATCCACAGACTGGATCAGTCACTGAGTAAAGGATTAAGATCATTGATAAAATCAGTATAAAAGACAGAAAAACTCAACTAACATATGGGGAAAAATTAACTAAAAGATAATAAAACCAAACTAAAAGATAGTTTTAACAGACTAAAACTATACAAAAGATTTATAAAAGATGATTAACTACATTAAAATATTATAAAACTATATTTTATTTTACTAATATATGGTAAAACAAGTCTAAAATACTATCAAACCAAACTATATGATGGTTAAATCTGACCTAAAGATGGTTAAACTAGACTGAAAGTTGGTTAAACTAGCGTAAAAGACAATAAAACTGAACTAAAAGGTGGATAAAATAAACTTTCCATCTCTTTTATGGAATCATCAAGTTCTGTTAGCTTAGCTCTGTTAGCTTAGCTGATTATTATGTTCCCCTTTGTTCATTTTCTTGATATTTGTGGTCATTTCTGTTCATTTTATTCATCATTTTGTGCATTTTTGTTAGATTTAGTGAATATTCTGTAAATTTTTAGTCATTTTATTTATTATTTTGTGTGTTTTTTGTTATGGACAATTTTGTGCATCTTTCATTCATTTTCTAAATTGTTTGTTCATATTAATAGTGGATAAAATAACACTGTGTCTTATAATGCTGATGTGCTGCATCAGCTGATAGTTTATATTATACTGTAGCTCTTTTAGCTTAGCTCTGTTAACTATTTTGAAGTCTGTCAAAACAGGAAATACATTTAGCATTAGTGTTAGCATTAGTGTTAGCATTAGCGTTAGTGTTAGCTCCAGTGTTCGTACTAGCCGCAACGTGTTTGTCATTTAGGTGGTAGTGTAGGCTGGAATAACTGCGGTGGTATCCAAACTCTTTGTGCCATAGTTTGCACACAATAGTGCTCTTATCTAGGCTTCCACCCAATTGTTTTTAAATGTAAATGTCCCGTCCATCATGTCATAACGTTGCCGCTTCTGCTTGTTCAGTGCATCGGTATAATCGGTATGCTAGAACCGTGTGTACTGACAAACGTTCTGTGTTGTCTGGAGTACCCAGCCGCTTCACACTCGGCTGCGAACCCCCCCAGCGAGAGCTGGAGGTCACTGTTCGATGAAGCTAAGAGGACCACATCATCTGCAAACAGCAGAGACGAGATCCTCCCGCCACCAAACTCGACTCCCTCCCCTACCCGGCTGCGCCTAGAAATTCTGTCCATAAAAGTTATGAACAGAACCGGTGACAAAGGGTTGTCTGGAGTGTAAAAATAAAATTCGATTAAATGCGTTATTTTCTTTAACGCCATTATTTGTCCTGTAATTAATTAATCGAAATTAATGTGTTAAAAGTCCCAGCCCTAATATTTATATTAAAAAAATCTAACCTAGTCTTTCATCATGACCTGTGAAATCTCCTACCAGGGCATGTAAACCACAGTTATTGATAAATATCATCCCAGTACCTTAGGGGGTGGAGGATCCCTGACATTTAATGGAACCAGACACTGTAAGTACTGAACACACTGCGTTAATTCAGTTGTATGTGTCAGAGTATCAGTGTGAGTATTGTTAGACCATCAGGGTTTTTTGTACCTGAACAGTACAATGCAGTGATTCAGTGCATGAGTATAAAGTCAGATTTATGTGGGAACGGCGGCTGAGGACGGTGTCTTTCTCCTCCTATAAACAGAATATAGTAACAGATGTTCATCATTCAGCCACTGTGTCATTACTAATGTTATAACCCTTAACCTTCGATAAAAGCCATGAGGCCCATATTTCAGCTGTTGACGGTAAAACCAGGCGTTTGTAAATGGCATCTGGATCATTTAAAAACCAAGGTGCATTCACAGAGAAATCATTCAAGAAGTGAGCAATGATGGTGTTTTCCTCTTAATGCATTTGGACGTTTACGGCCTAATTTAACAGTCGCCAATAGATAGATTCACTCTAACTCCTCTCCTTTCATTTTAAAGGCTTTTTTTTTTCCTCTGCAAATAGGTCTGCCTGCAGTACACCTGATTTTTTTTTTTTTTAATCTGGAGCCAGCCACGGTTAGGGCTGGCATTTTTCTTGATGAGATATGAAACTGCGGCTCAGAGGGAATCGACAGAGTGTTCAGTGGAATAACGAATGATGATGCGTCACTCCCCGACTCCCACTCCATGACGGGGGGGGAGGAGGAGAGGAGGGGGGAGGAAGAGGAGGGGGAGAGGAGGAAGAGGAGAAAAGGGGGGGTGTAGGTGATGAACCTGTGAGGACGCCAACGGTGTGAAGATACCGATAATCAGAGTTGGTTGTGGATATATACTGGTCTTGTGTGGACATGTACTGGTCTGGTTTGGACATACTGGGCTGGTTGTGGACATACTGGGCTGGTTTGGACACAGTGGTCTGGTGTGGACATACTGGTCTGGTTGTGGACATACTGGTCAGGTTGTGGACATACTGGGCTGGTGTGGACACAGTGGTCTGGTGTGGACATACTGGTCTGGTTGTGGACATACTGGTCTGGTTGTGGACATACTGGTCTGGTTTGGACACACTGATCTGGTGTGGACACAGTGGTCTGGTGTGGACATACTGGTCTGGTTGTAGACATACTGGTCTGGTGTGGACATATTGGACTGGTGCAGACATAGTGGTCTGGTGTGGAGATACTGGTCTGGTTGGGGACATACTGGTCTGATTGTGGACATACTTGTCTGGTCTGGTGTGGACATAGTGGTCTGGTGTGGACATACTGGTCTAGTTGTGGACATACTGGTCTGGTGTGGACATACTGGTCTGATGTGGACATGCTGGACTGGTTGTGGACATACTGGTCTGGTGTGGACATACTGGTCTGGTTTGGACATAGTGGTCTGGTTGTGGACATACTGGTCTGGTTTGGACACACTGGTCTGGTGTGAACATAGTGGTCTAGTGTGGACATACTGGTCTGATTTTGACATACTGGTCTGGTGTGGATATACTGGTCTGGTTTGGACATACTGGTCTGGTGTGGATATACTGGTCTGGTTTGGACATACTGGTCTGGTGTGGATATACTGGTCTGGTTTGGACATATACTGGTCTGGTTTGGACATACTGGTCTGGTGTGGACATATACTGGTCTGGTTTGGACATACTGGTCTGGTGTGGACATACTGATCTGGTTGTGCACATACTGGTCTGGTTGTGAACACATACTGGTTTGGTTTGGACATAGTGGTCTTTATCAGAGCAGTAATAGTCCAGTTTAATGCTCAGATAGTGGAGTTCAGGTCTTAATTGTACCTGATTTGAATGTGTGTCTTGTGGATCCGGTCCCAGGTGGATCTCCTTGTATGATTAATGACGTTGGAGGCAGAACTAGTTCTGAGCCTCTGGACCCGTGAACTCGCTCACTTTCATGTTTCATTAATCTTACTCCGGCTGTGAGTGTACCTTTGGTAAACCCTCCCGTCTCATCAGTGGTGGAACATGTCGGGTCTCTGTGCTAAAACACAACCCTTCTTCTTCTTCCTCTTCTTCTTGTTCTTCTTCGTTCTTTTGGTCAGTTCAGACGGTGCAGACACCACATTACTCACCTGAGGCCGTGGAGCTCATGGCGGCGGACTTCCTCTGCTCAGCCGCCACCGACATCACATTCAATCACGTCCACCGTCATATTTGCTTCGCTGCAGGGGATATCGGCGTAAAACGTCCAAAAACGGACACTCCGCTGCCCCCTCCTGGGTCACGCTTCAGCGTTTTAGCGCCATAGTTCAGTCCAGACCAGAATACAAACGAGTCATTCCTCACTTTTACAGAATGTGTCATCACTCACCGAGGTCGGAGAGATTCACAGAGAATGTGAACAAGACTTGAACTAGACTATGAGTCATGTTCTGTTAGAATCTAGACCAGGGGTGGCAAACATACGGCCCGTGGACCAAAACTGGCCCATCACAGATTCCAATCTGGTCCCATGGGATGAATTTAAAAAGTACGAAATTTACACTGAAAACATGAACAGTCAATGGTGTCAAACTCATTTTAGCCCAATTTGGTGTGAAGTGGATCGGACCAATAAAATAACGGCAGAATAACCGTTAAATATTGACATAATAATGATACATATGAAATAATGATAATGGCATATACAAACTCCAACCTGCAAAATCGGACTAATATTCTGCCTGTTTTTAAATATTCTGTGCTTTTGTAAATCTGATCTGTAATACACATGTATAAATAAGTTAGGCAGAATATTGTTAAAATTGCACTTAATTTCTTAAGAAATTTCAGGTTCATGTTATTCATTGAGGAATATTTGTAAATGTAGACATTTTAACATTTTCATAATTTAATTTTAGTTTTTTGCACCAAAACAAAGAAAACTTTGGAATTGTCAATATTAATAGGTAATTCTGGGACAAACCCAGAACCTCCTTCAGAACCTCCTCCTCCAGAACCAGCCCAGTCCGTCATTCAGAGATGATTCCATGTTTCCGTGGTTACAGACCCATCTGTGCTTTGGCCAACTGTTGGTGGGTCGTCGCGGCGCCGTCCCGCCGTTCCCAGCTGTATTACCTGTCACCGTCTGACACTAATGTGACAGCGAATCCAGATAAAGCTGCGATAATAGAATGGACTGTAGTGGAGAGTCAGTGTCTGTGTGTACAGCTGTCAACGCTCCACAGGTTGAATTCATGTCCTCAGCATCAGTCTGCATTTAAACTAGACTTAAAACTACAGTAAACATGACACCCACCCCATGTGTGGGAGTTGAATATTTAACAGCTGGAACCTTTATGTTCACAGTTTACATGAATAAAAACCTCAGTTACTCAGGTCAGACGCAAAGAACAGCAGAAAAAAACCTCACCTTCTGGGCAGTTTGTGTCAATGTTTGCACATTTAGGACGATCCCCACATGTTGGCTGACATAAAGTAAATCCTCCAGGTTCACAGAGGTTCTATTTCAACCCCGACCACTGTTAACTGTGTTTTATCAGCACCTGATCAGAGATGAATACAAAATACAATATAAATAATATACAATGTATGACAAACAGGTTAGAATAGAGCTGTAAGAAATGATTACGATTGGATTCATCCATCCATCCATCTATCTGAGTGGTTTTATATCCAGTTCACGTCAACAGAAAAACGTTGAATTAAATCTTGACCCCACATGAAAAGTATGAAGGTAGTTTTCACCGATTGTTGGTCCACCACAGTCCACATCTGTCCTGAATGTTTCTCAAATCCACATGAGTCAAGGTCTGGGTTCAACACCATGGACAGCGCTCATAACTGAAACTGGAGCAGATCTTTAATTATTGATCAGTTCACATTGATTTTCAATTCTAAAGGATCCACATATTGAATATATTTCAGATGTTTTCTCTGACTTTCACTTTCACTTAAATCCACGAGAATCACAGCATTTCCATGTTTCTGGTCATCAGTTGTTTGACTCTAATGTCTAAAGAAATCATTGTTCATTATTACTGATCTTCTGTTTAAAGGCAGATTATTGATCCTCAGTGAAAGTAAAGAACAGCAGTGGTTATTCAATTAATCACTTCATCATCAACTGATCAGTTTAAGAATCAACCTTATTTTTGTTATATTTTAAAGGTATTTTGTTAATTTATTTGGTCGATTTTGTTCATTTTTAGATTGTTTTTGTTGATCATTTTGTCCATTTATGTTTATTTTCTCATTTTTTGTTCTCTTTTGTTTACTCTGTTCATATTTTGAACAAAGCAGCTACTAATCTAATCTAAACAGTAGAATATTCAAAGATTCAGGATTCAAAGATTCTTTATTGTCAATTCACTAGATGATTAACATACAGAGAATTAAGATACTGTTTCTCTCTCACCTTGTTCAATGTCATGCATTTAAAAAAAGGTAAGCAATATAAAGAGTACACTAGAACATGATGTAAAGTGTACACGCCAATCTATTTATAGTAGCAGCAGTAGTTTAATACAGTCATGGTTCTGAGGTGAGAAGGTACATAATGGAACCAAACAGCAGCAGATATGACAGTAGTGCAATGTTTATATGAAGTGCAGAAGACAGTCAGCAGCTAATGTGAGAAAAATCACAGGACAAGATGTAAGTCTACTGTGTCTTATGTGCAAAAAAAAAAAACTGTTGAGGTAGAATGAGTCTTTGTGTAAATATGGGGGTGGGTTACAGTCCGGGGGCAGGGGTCAGAGAGGGGGGCGGAAGTGGACAGATTTCAGCATCCTGACAGCCTGATGGATGAAGCTGTTCAGCATTCTGGTGGCTCGGGCTCGGAGGCTCAGGTACCTTCTCCCTGAAGGCAGGGCGCTGAGGAGGGAGTGGGAGGGGTGGGAGGTGTCACCAGCAATGCTGATGGCTCTGTGGGTGAGGGGGGTTTGAAAAATGTCTGTGAGGGAGGGAGGAGGGACACTGATGATCTTACTGGCTGTATTCACGATGCGTTGTAGAGTCTTTGGGCAGGAGGCGGTACAGCCTCTGTACCACACAGTGATGGAGCCAGTGATGATGCTCTCAATGGTGCCCCGGTAGAAGGAGCACAGGATGGAGGGTGGAACTTGTACTCTCCTCAGTTTGTGGAGGAAGTAGCGGTGTGTTTCATCCTTCTTGGACAGTGATGTGGTGTTGTCGGTCCAGGACAGATCCTCTATGATGTGCAGCCCCAGGAACTTGGTGCTGCTCACCCTGTGCACAGCAGCCCCATCAATGGTGAGTGGGGGGATGCTGGGAGTGTCCTCTCCTGAAGTGGACCACAATCTCTTTGGTTTTTCTCACGTTCAGGAAGTGATTGTTGTCGTTACACCACTGGACCACTTGGCTCACCTCATTCCTGTAGTTGGCTTCATTGTTGTTGGGGATGAGGCCCACCACAGTCGTATTGTCTGCAAACTTGACAATGTGATTTGTTCTGTGAGTTGGCACACAGTCGTGGGTCAGCAGGATGAAGAGCAGCTGGCTGAGCACACACCCCTGAGGGGCCCCTGTGTTCAGTGTGATGGTCCTCGAGGTATTCCCGCCAACCCACACGTTTTGTGGCCTCTCTGTTAGGAAGTCCAACACCCAGTTACAGAGAGGTTTATAGTCCCAGGTGTATTAACTGCTGTTGATGGTGAACTAAAGTCTAAGAACAGTATTTGTACATATGAATTTTTGTAGTCCGGGTGGGGGGAGCGGGTGTGTTGTCGTGGAGAAGTCCAAGGCCCTGAAGTTCCTCTGCTACGTTATGGTCTAAGATGTTATGTTTAGGGTTGTTAATTTTCAGAAGGCACTGGTGACGATATTTTCTGAATGCCGTTGTTGGGAATGTTGTCAGCGTACACATTGTTGAACATAAAGCACACAAACACACTATAGAACACACACGTTTGACTAAACTCAGAGCGAGAGGGGTCACTGCGTCTGTCTGCACTGCCGCCATCTTGAAAATAAATAATATAAAATAATAAAATAAATAAGTAATATAAAATAAATATAAATTCTAATGTAAACATTATTATATGAAGTCTAGTCTAATCTAAACAGTATTATATAAAGTCTATTCTAATCTAAACAGTATTATATAAAGTCTAGTCTAATCTAAACAGTATTATATAAAGTTTAATCA
>JAPQRQ010023338.1:0-14219 GCA_037367365.1 Apogon talboti
GTTAGCGTTAGCCATGTTATTGCTGTGTGTGTGTGTGTGTGTGTGTGTGTGTGTGTGTGTGTGTGTGTGTGTGTGTGCGCGCGCGTCTCTGGGGGGTGGGGGCTACGGAAGCTCCTGAGGGCAAAAGGCACACTGTAGCAAGAGGAGAAAAAAACTTGAATTTTTTATTTTTTAAATCGTCCGCAACAAAAAACACAAATTAATCGATAAAATCGATATATCGCCCAGGCCTACTAGAACCATATCCATTTCTTCTCTTCTGTCGCCATTGTGGGTTGAAAACAGATATTAAATCTTAAACAATATATGTTACTATACAAGTCGCTACAGATGCTCTTTGACTGTCCAATCAAATGCAGTGAAAATGTCCCCATTACTGGGCTAGGTCGCTCCCGTGTGACCAACATAAAATCTAACTGGCTAAAGCAACAGATTCACTCAACTTATTTGAAGCTCCAAAGACTGCACTGTTTATTCTGAAGGCCTCGGGGCAGATTTATTTTACCTGGCAACAAATGATGCCTGAAATATGATTGGACAAACACTGTAACATACAAATACACTACCGTAAGCAGAGCAACCACAAGAAAAGCTAAAGAGAATAAAGAGAATAGACTATGGGAATATAAATATATTTCAAGATTAAATATAAGTTTTATATATAAAGGCTACTTCTATTGTCTCCTATCTTTTAAAAAAGAGGAAGTCTGTTCTGAGTTATAATAGAAACATGGCGGACTCTGTGAAAAGCATCCTATTGCCTCTGTAGGTGTAAATGGCTTATTGTTAGGTGATTCTATACAGTTCACAAAATAATTATACAGAAAAAAAATATCCTAAAATTCTACTTTACATGCCTTATCATTTCTAATACCTTTGAAAAAATGTTGCAGAATTATTTAAATATTTTAAGGCCTTATTCTAACATCAATAAATTCAGTGCTTTTTAAAGAGCTGTGAAACCCATGACAAAACTAACCGTGTTCGATAGTGAAACAAGTTCCACTTTAATCATTCTAGAAAAACACTGCATTGCAACATGCTTGCAGGCTCACCGAGTCTATGCTTGTATTGATCAGTCGACTCTCCATTATGTGGACTTGGCTTTGAACCAGGTGTAGTTTTCATTAAACATTGACATGAAGCTTTGTTCAGGGGTGCATCCAGTCTGAAATTAGTTTAAGCTCAACATGAAGCTAAATGTTAAATGGCTGTGATCACATCGTAAAGAAAATAAGTGCATCACTTTGTGAAGTCAACCATTCTAAGGGCCAATCTTTTATTTGAGTGTGTTGTCGATGCTCTGCTCGGTATTGGTGCTGACACATTGATTCCTTCAGTTAAAATGAAACCATTTGTACTGAAACCTGAGTCGAGACTCTCTACTGTCAGGTTAATGTGAAGCAGGATAAAGAGGGAACCAGAAAAGCAGTGTAGCAGTCAGATAAGTGTCAGAACAACAACAAAAACCCAAACCGTTTTTCTACAACTCACTTCAGAGGAGTTTCTAAACTGTGAACTACTGTCAGATAATCAATGTTAAAAAGAGAAAAAAACATCTATGATGGGGAATGAGAAGCAGAAATACTCCTAAAAGAAAATCTGATTATAACATGACACTGAGGTTTATGTTTTTATCTATAATCCATCCAATTGACAGAAATAAGACACGAAACAAGGACTAAGACATAGAAAAGACCCATAAATGCATGTACCTGTAATCAGTGCTGTTGTTATGGTGCTATAAAACTGTGAGGAGTTTGGTAGTGGTAAAAAAAAAAAGGTATAGCTTTAAGGTACAATTAAATAAAGAGATAAGATATGTTTACATGCCCAAAGCATTTAGTCAGAATAAAACATTTTGACACAATGTGCAAAGTGGTTCTAGCGACCGTGAAGACTCTAATCTGCTGTTAATTTAACAGTAGAGATTTTTGTTCTCCATGGTTACTGAAAAAATCCCAGTTTTATTATTTTTTAACTCTTATAGACCTAAACAGCCACCAGCGACCAAAAACATCTACTGACATAAAATGCTGAATAACTTATGATCCACAAATCCTATCAATACATGAAAATAAATGGTGTAAAATGCAGTTTGTCGTCTTTTCATGGTCATCAGATATGAACCATTTGGACACTTAGAGGCTCCATAGTGAACGTGGAAACACCATCATCTTCTACAACATTGATTCACCAGTAAAACCCATGTGGAAAAATGACAGAAGTTGTAGACGCTTGTTTTTACATTCAGTTCATGATATCTTTTTCTTCAGTTGTCTATGTTTTGACATATTGACCTTAGAATTTACTCTGAGCTTTGATGATGAGTCAACCAAATACAGAAAAATACCTGATTGTGACTGAAAAAATGCAAAATGCAGACAATAACATTATAATCAATGATGATAAACCAAATTTAACATAAGGAAAATGTTATGTTAGAAGCCACAAAAATAGCTCTAGGTCTTTAAGGGTTAAAACATTTGCAGTTCGGAGCCATGGATGTCTACAAAAATGTTTAAATGTTTTAGAGCAGGGATACCAATACTTTTTCAGCTCATGAGCTACTTTCAAAATGACCTACCAACACTAAAAAATACTAAATATATATTCATTTCTATACTGAAAACACTTTTTGTGTACAATAGGCCTACCTTATGTACTTGTCTTGTACCATAGGTAGCAACCCCAGTTCTATACTTACTAATGTAGAGCATTAGACAATAATGTTAACATTTTTCAATGGTCCAAATGTCTTCTAACCGAATCACACCACAACCATGTTTTCCAGAAAGTATTTTAAATCCATTAACAAAAAGTGTAACAATAAAAATAGACGAAATTGATTTACACAAGTCCTTACCTCTACCCTTCACATGAAATAAAACACTCCTGCCAAGATGATTTACCTTTAACTAAACAGTTTTCAATAATGAGGTTACAACGACCTTAACAAAGGAGTATTCCCATAACCACAATAACCACTCCAGGGCCAATATCCACTCACACAAGTCGGTCAACATGACTAAAGACAGAAAACAAAAACAACCAACCCCTCAGTTTAGGCCTGGTGATGATTCAAGCGTAAACAGTAACTAAAGCACTAGCAAGTAATGCTATAACAGTGGCTAAAGTTCAGTTTCCTCCAAACAGCGGAAGTAGGTCAGGAGAATACTCATGAACCCACGGTCAAAATCACTCAGTTCTAATGGTGCACCTCCTCGGCGGGTTAGTAGGAGTGGTGGCGGTCTGATCCGACATGGACGGATCTCGGCGTGGAGCTCTGTGACAAGCTAGGCTACTTAGCCTTGCGGGCTAACTCAACAGAGCATCTCCAGTGCTCTAAACTCAACAATCTCTAACAATGTAGAAGTCATCAGCGTATTGACTCTAATGTTATACAGCGTGAAACTTACAAATACTGCAAAGTCAGAGTTTAATCTTTTTTTTTTATCCTTTTAATTTTTGTGCGGTGTTTTTTGCCAATGTATTTTACTTCTGATTTTATTGTAAAGCACTTTGTGAAATCTTTCTGCAAAAAGTGCTACATAAATACACTTTTATTCTTCTTCTTCTTCTTCTTCTTCTTCTTCTTCTTCTTCTTATTATTATTATTATTATTAACAGGTTCAGTCAATCAAATTTCAGAGCACACAGCCCACCTTTCTTCACGGACCTGCATATACACCCTACATTTTTATTTGTTCCATGAAAATGTATTAAATTATTATTATTATTATTATTATTCCCAATGGTCAAACCTCATTATTTTATATGTTCTCTCTTGGTTGTAGTGCTTCCAGTAGTGTATATGTATGTTAGAGCATTTGTCCAATCATATTTCATTCACAAATGCCATAGATGATATTTAAAACATTTGTTTTTATAATTATTTAGACCCACCTACACTAGCTTTGCGATCTACCAAATGATCACAATCAATGTGTTGGGCACCCCTGTTTTAAAGTGATAATTTAGATTTTTTTATGGTATTTTAGTCTTTTCTTCCTCTGCAACTTCCTCAAATTTGTGTCCATGCCAGTTCTCATAAGTGCTTCTCCTGGTACAACCACAGATCAAAAACTATTGCTTTTCTCCAAGAAACAAGTTGCAAAGACCAAAGAGATTATCATATCACTTGTCACATCACCTAAAGTTGCCCCGATGTGACTGTAAAGCCCATCTGATTGAGATGGAACACATATAGAACTGTAACTAACAGTTATTTTAAGTATTGATTATATTTTTTATTCAAGTGAGCATCTGTTTAATCTATAAAATGTCAGAAAACAGTAGAAGAAAGAGTTTCCCTATGGCCAATATCTTGTCCTCCAAAGTTTTGTTTGGTCACAATTCAAAGGTGCTCAGTTAACTTTCACTAAAGAGGGAAAAAAAACTAAGAATATTCACATTTAAGAAGTTGGAATATGAGAATCTATGACTCAAACAATTATCAGTTATCAAAATACTGTGAATTAAGCAGTTGACAAGTAATGGATAAATGCTCTCAAGTTACATAAGACATTTTAATTCCCACAGAGCTGTTATTCTGATTAGAAGTGGAATGTTAGGTCCATGTTATGATCCATTTTCAGCTTTTCATTTGCTGTGACTTAAGTGAAGCACTGACGGTTCATTTTCTGCCACTTTTAGGGCAACATCAGGAGAGGCTGTTACATATACTCCGCGGGCAATAATCTGTTTTATCATTTCGGTTGAAGGACTTCCTTGTTAAATTGAAGTTAATCCGATAAAACAAGCCTTTTAAAACGTGTCCTAAGGCTGTGGTGATTTGACTGTTTAGTCTCTGAGTGAGCCAATGAGTGGAAGGACTCCTGCATGTCCCTGTGTGCTTAAATAGACCTTTCATGACAACATCACAAAGGCCATTGATCCCTGTTGTTCTCTCTCTGCTGCCCTGTCTTTGATTTTGTAACACTGATTATCTAAACCTAATTAAGCTTGGGCTACATTCTACTAACTGACACCATGACACAACCCGCTGAAACGCCTTGCATAACACGCATAAAGCTGAACGGCGCCTCTGTATGCATGTGAATGTTTGCAGGTATCGACGTCCGACTCCAGCTGCGGTGAGCTAATGATAATTTTCTGGCCCACATTGCTGCAGCCTAATCCATTCCTCACCCTGCTGGTGGACCCTAATGGCCTGACACGGGGGCCGTTGGTGTGCAGGGGATGTTCTGCCCCGGCACAGATATTGACTTCATCGACAAACAGTGGCCTGAGAGCCTGGCCTACTTCTCTAGGGTGCATTTAGTGAGATGCCACAAACCTTGCAGGGTAAGCCAATAAAAAAACCTACAAAGCATGTGACCGACTCTAAGCAAACAGGCTCATAACACATCGATAACATACATACATATGTATCCGTGCATGGATTTGTATGCAAGGACATGCACAGCAGTTTTTGGCAGCCTGCACTCTATTTAGGTCAAAAGGAAACTTTTTTGGTAATATTTAGTCTTTTCTATGAATTTTAACAATCTGCATGAATGACATATATACCTATAGCAACACACAAAACCTATTAAGCATCTAATATTTATATTTTATATTATACATTTCACATATATATTTATTTATTTTATTTCATTTTTTATTTTTTTCTCTTTTATATATTGCGTATTTCCTATATATATTTGCACTGGAAGGAGAAGCTCTTCAATCTCGTTGTACACCCAGTATAATGACAATAAAGGGCATTCTGATTTTGATTCTGATCTAACCAATTGAAACACCTTTAACATTAATCTATAAAACAAAATTGTTTTACATATAATTATGTGAAAAAGTCTTAGTCCACCTTGAGCTTTGTTGTGTTTCAACATTGAAACTATCATATATGTTTATTTCTCATTCTCTTTTCTTCAGATTTAACAATACAGGAAATATGTGTGTTCTAAACGTTAAAATCACTATTTAGTGTGACCTCTGACCCCATGACAAGAAGCAGCACAAACAATTAGAAACATCTGAAACCTGGAATAAAACATCAAAAAATTAATGCCATAAATCTCACATTGTCTGAATTAAAGGGTTAAAGACATGTTAACTGATGTGAGATCACATTAAATACGACCATTTTGGTTTATAGAAGCTGTTTTTTCCCCTGAAACTTTAGTTTTTCCTGCTCTACATACTTCACATATATCCAGATTAGATCTTCATACAGAGACAAATGCATATGTGTGGTCCTTAGAACTTTACGACTTTTTCATAGTACTGTATATTTTAGTGTTCATGCGGTAAAACACAGGTGAGATGTGCTGTTCCCTTAAAGAGTCCATCATGAAACGTAGGAGTTTACAGTCAAGTTGATTTACAGCCTGGCCTCAGCAGAAAAACAACACTGGCTGATTTTTGTCGGGGATTAGTCTCACATATCCAGATGCATCTCCACACTTCATTAGATCAGTCTGGCACCGTTCACTATCGTTGTGGAATAGGAGTAAAAGGTCTCTGGGTCGTTTGGCTAATTGTGGAACACTGGGCATTTGCAAATTAGTGACAGAGCACATGAGAGAGTGTATTGTGGTATTGTAATCTAAATTGCAACTAATGAAATAACATATGAAAAAAAAACTTGTGTTTTTATCAAATATTGGCTTTTTCAGGGTGAAGCTGCAGGTCAGAGGTTGTTCTTTCACATAGTAAGAAGAACCATCAACCATGTATATATATTTATATTAATTTTAACTGCTGTTCCATGTATTCAGAGCTGATGCAGAGACTGACAAATGCACGTACTGTGACTGTACTGTGTGTCATTTTGAGCATGATTGGTGATCAACCTATTCTGTCCTTTACATTATGAGGGCGGGGGGCATTTCATCTCAATGTTTTGTAAACAAGGACGTGATTAAGCCCAGCCAAAACGACCATTTAGAGTGAAGCTTTTGGAATATTTCAGAAAAGGGTTTCCAAGTGAGATGAATAAGGACTAAAAGGGTTTCTGTATCGGGACACAGTATCTCAGAGATCAATAACAGCACCGTTTTGTTTATGAATGAGTCAGCTCACTGCAGTATTTTCTTTGAGAAAAACCAATATCATCTAAAACAGAAAATGGATCGTCTAATTAGCAAAAGAAGACTGAAATGGTGGAATATCCTGAATCAGATCTAATAATATCATACATCTTATGATAGTTTAGATCAGGGGTCACATTCAGTCCAGTGTGATCTGAAGTGGGTCAGACCAGTAAAATAATAACTGAAAAAAGTAAAATCATATTATAAAAATATTTACATCTACAAAGTTTAATTAAAAATGTGAATAACATGAACACCCTGAAATGTCTTACGAAATACAAATGCAATTTTAACAATATTCTGTCTTAGCTTACCATTTCCACATGTGCATTACAACTTACAGATCACAGTGGATCTACAAATACACAAAACATTTAGTAACAGGCTGGATACTGGTAAAATTACACTTACTTCTCTTCAGACATTTCATGTTGTTCATATTTGTTCAGGTTATTCACATTTTTTTTAAAGTATAGGTTGGAAATGTCAACATTTTCATGTAATTTTACCTTTTTACACTAAAACAAAGAAAAAAATTTGTAGATGTCATTATAGGTTATTGTGATAGTATTTTACTGGTTTGATCCCCTTGAGGTCATATTGGTCTGCATGTGGCCCCTGAACTAAAAGGATTTTAATATCCTTGATTGTTAAGTATCATTTTTGTATTTCACAAATTCACCCCATGGGCCATATGTTTGACACCTGTGGTGTAGATACTTTAACCCATACAGACCCAGTAGTATTTTGTGTCAGTTCCCAAATGAATTTTTCTCTGTTTAACCTTTCTTAAATGTTTTATCCCCATTTCTTATAATATTATCCTCTGTATTTTCCTATATTTAATTCACTGATCATGTAGATGTTCATTAAAGCTCAGAGCAAATTCAAAGGTTATTATATTAGACCATCGAAAAACGAAGAAAAAGTGACTTTTCCAACAAAATCTATCATTAATTCAACATAAATCAAGTGTGTCCATCCACTGTCAATGTTGTAGAAGATGACGGTGTTTCCATGGTAACTACAGAGCCTCTGGATGTCCAAATGGGTCATATCTGATGACCATGAACAGATGAATAACTGTATTTTACACCAATTATTGACACGTATTGATAGGATTAGTGGATCAACAGGTATTAAACAGTTTAGATCAGTAGATGGTTTTGGTCGACGGTGGGTGTTAAGTCTTCAGTCATATTTGGTTTCAAGTTGAAAATCAAAATGTATTACAAAGAAAAAGTTGGGAGGGCTATCATAATAATTTCCTTTTTGACATCTCTCAAATATCTCATTGTCCTGACCCACTGTCTTTAATCGTACATCCCTCTGGACAGAAGTGCCTCCCACATGAACTAATAGAAACGTCTCCAGAGTCCTGTACTCAGAAGTCTGTCTGCAGCAGCGTTTAGCCTGATTAAAACCTAGAGATGTAATGTCCCTTTGACTGAGCCGCATTAAATACTCCCACTTCCTGTCTGCCACCATATGTGAGGCCTTCATCCGTGACAGAGTCTTATTCACGGGAGCAGAAACACCACTTCACTGTTCCTGCCAGCAGAAAGCAGCCACACTCTGACTGATGAAACGTATTTTCAGTAACGATCATGTTCCATATTTGTCTGGCAGACAATGCAGTGGAAGAGGTCAGGAGGATTGTCTGAGTGTGTGTAGGAGGGCTGTGTTTGTGTGTGTGTGTGTGTGTGTGTGTGTGTGGCCATGAATAAAATGGGACCCTCATGAAAGTCAATAGTCAAAGTGCGGCGGTACAAAGACGACAGAGGCAAACAACATAATTGCAGATACTTGTGTTAAATCCAATGCGTTAACCTCGCTGCGAAGGCTGTTACAACACTTAATAACACTTTTGACACTCCAGACGCACTATGGAGTGAAGTATACAGAAATGGGATATCACAGAAGGAGACAAGAGCCCCTCTCAGCTCCTTTTTCAATGGAATCCTCAAGTCTCGTCAAATATATCGTGTTTGCTTCAGGGTTTTGTAGGAATTACCAGTTTTCTGCAAGTCACCCTCACCCTGTTTAGTCAGTAACACACACTGGAATAAAATGACACAAAGAATGAAGTAGTTCACATCATACAGCAGGACCATGTGTTTTTTTATTAGTATTGCTTTAGAAAACATTTAACTAAAAATAGTTTCAGAGTCCCTGTATGTCAGCATCATGTTCTATTAAGAATCAGTACCACCTGAACATGTGAGGTTGTCAACTAATAGTTTTTTTTGTAAATACACCACGTGTCATTAGAGTTTCCAGATGCTACTCAAACAGTATAACTAGATTTCTTTGCATTTTTTAAGGCTTTTGCTCCTTTATTTTCTGTTTGAGTTTCAGGTTGAATCTCTGTGTAATGTCAGAATCCGGTCGTATCAGCCATGGTGAGGATTTAGTGAATTCATCCATTATTCATTTGAGGTCTGGACTTTTAACTTGCAAAAACTCCGGAGAAGACTACAATCAGCAGACTCAGACTTTGAATGAATTTAATAAAAGGTTTTATTGTAATTTAAGGTGAAATTGAAGCTGTCACTTTACTGACGTTTATGATTCCAGTGAATTGCTCTCGGTGGAAACCTGCTGTCTGTACTCAAAGGCCACAGAACATTCTCAGGCCTGAACAGTAACGACTGAATACTAGTAAATCTACACTCACCTAATCAGGTAACTGGTAATAAAGACTTAAGCATGATTTTAATGGAGCTGATAATGGTGGGAGTCCATTAGTGAGCTGTCTTTCTTCTTTCCCATCTCTGTTGAGTTGGATGTGGGTAGAACTGATCAGGACAGTGTGTCGAGGCAGTGTTTATCCTCCTAAGACCCTGTGTCCACGTATGAGGACAAGAAATTCACAGCTTTATACAAAAAAACCCCAAAAAAAACCTGTCCACCGCAAATGACATTCCATGAAAATTTTTAAGAATGCATCTGAAAAAACTGTTGCATCATGATGTTTCCAATATAAGCAATTATTTAATTAAAAAAGCCAAAACTCAAAAACCTGTGGAGCTCCTGGGTCTGAGGAGGTTAATTTTTATTACGCAAGAAAAAGGAGTTTTGTTGGGTGATGTTGGAGGACATGGACGAAACCCTGAATATGTACCAATGGTGGATTTTCCTACCACCGCCCTCTGTGCCCAAGCCCCCCACCCAGCATTTATAATGTTCATTTTGCTTTGTTTCACCCCCTTGAACCCTCACAGGAGCTCCAACCCTGGACCCCACCATTCTGTTCCTCAAAATGGTTTATTGACATTTGAGATGATGTCGACGCATCATTACAGCTCTAGTTTTTTGTTATTTATAGCAGTTAATAACAGAAATAATTACTTAAAAAATATAACAATAAGGCAAATAAAAAATGGACTTTGAACAGGGAAACTTCAACCTTAAAACAGTGGACATTTGACCATTTAGAGCTAGAATTTCACCAATTTTTACCTTTATCTTTATCATTATAAAAAATTTTCTTGAGTGAGAATTTTTTGAGTTATGGCAACAAAAAACAATGTCTTTTAATGAGGTGACAGAAGCCTTGACCTTTGACCTATTGCCACCAAACTCTAATCACTTTATTCTCAAGTCTAATCAAACATTTGCACCAAAGATGAAGCCATTCCTGAGAAAATAAGTTCACACAAATTGAACAGACGTTCACTGAGAATGGACCATGAATGAATGGAGTCAAAATGAAGAACACACACACACACACATACACACACACACACACACACACACACACACACACACTCACTCATCATCAGTTCAGTGGATGTCAGCCAAGCCTACATTCATATTTCTATCAGCATGAGCCTATGTTTTGGGGATGAGAGGCTTAAAACAAATCTTGCTAATCCTTCTTTCTCTCTCCGTATGCTTACTGGAGTAGACCAAAACTACCAGCCTGAAGAAAACCACTAAATCCCTCCTATAAAAGTTACCCTCAGACTTCTAATTCACTCAAGAGGAAATAAAAACCACTCTCAGAGGAAACCCGCTGATATCGTAACTTAAACAAACATTAACATACTGTTCCAGACAAAGCTCTGTTTTTTAAGAGTTAAGCTGATTAGTGGCCGGCTGTTCCTGATGCATGTGAATGTGTGGACTCACTGGGCCTCATGGAGGACCAGTATGTTAACCCCAACCTCACACACTACACCAGGGCTGTCAAACTCATTTAAGTTCAGGTTCCACATTCACTCAATATGATCTGAAATGAGCCAGAGCAGCCAAATAACAGTGAAAAAAGTTAAATTACATTATGAAAATGTTTACATCTACAAACTATTGTTTAAAAAAAAATGTGAATAAAATGAACAACCTGAAATTCCACAAGAAACATAAGTGCAATTTTAACAATATTATGGCTCCTTTTATTATTTACACAAGTGCAGTACAACTTACAGAGTGCACTGGATCTATAAATGCACAAAACATTTAGTAACCAGGCGGAATATTGTTAAAATTGTACTTATTTCTCTTAAGACATTTCAGGTTGTTCATATTTGTTCAGGTTATTCACATTTCTAGTGAAGGGATAGTTTCATGAAATTGTACTTTTTTATACTAAAACAAAGAAAATAATGTGGAATTTGAATAGAATAGAATAGAATAGACTAGAATAGAATAGACTTTATTGTCATTGTGTCTTCCATTAAATAATCATGGATAAAAAAAAATGATGTCAGAAATTAAGTAAAAACCATCTCAGTTATGTCATGAGGCTAATGATATGGTAAAAACACAGACTACTCCCCCTACAGGTTTATCAAATCAAATCAAATTTTATTTATATAGCGCCAAATCATAACAGAAGTTATCTCATGACACTTTACATATAGAGCTGGTCTAAACCAGACTTATAAGTCCACTTTCCCCCACCAGCAATTAGAGCTGAAGGAGTCTATTTGATCAGAGGTGAAATGTTTTCAAAAGAACAAAACTAGTCCTGTTGAACCAGAAGAACCACCTTAAAAAAAATATTCTTGGTGATGTCGAGCAGCTTTTAGGAAAGGGAAGGAATAATCAGCACCGAGCAGCTGAGGAACCAGAACATACTGCTGTGGCATGCGGTGAAGACAGAACAGAGAAATGAGATGTGAGGGTAGGTGTATGATGGACAGAAGAAAAAGGTAGAAATGTAGAGATAGCAGAAGAAGCCGCCAGTTCCCTGGTTTGTTCCTAATCCTGTTTAACTAAAAACCCTCCGACCGCTCCTGTGGAGGGAAGAAGACAGACGTGTGGGCTGAAAACCCTGGGCATGCCTCTCCATCACTCACACCGCCGTGTACAACTCCTTGACTTTAACGCTCTCATTCCTCTCTTGTGTTGTTCTGTTCGAGCAGAAGACTGAGCATGTGCAACCACGAGATAGACAAGCCAAGAAGTAGACGGAGGCGGCCAGGTCTCAGACACTGCAGCGGTCCTTCATCCTGCTCCACTTAACTGTGAGTGCCGGTACCCAGACACTGACATCAGACCAGGTACGCATCAGTCAGACGGGACAAACAGCACCAGGTTCACACACACACAGTCTGTTTATTAAAGCCCAGACTGGCAGATGTATAGCATCTGGCACAACAAAACAGTGTGTCAGTGGACAATGGGCTGCATATTGGAAAAACTGACATATATTGTGATGTTAAAATACAGGGATTTTCTGCAAAGGATTGGAACGGCTCTATTGGGAGTGATTCTGTAAAGGCTTCTACGGGCTGTCTTATCAGTTTGTGGCAGCCACTCTTTGCAACAGGGATCTAATAAACTTGGCTACAACACATATGCAGACAGTTCAACGATAAAATCTACTGAATCTCAGGCTATGACGCAAGTAAAGATGCATGGAGGAAACATCACTAGCAGATTAACCCATAAAGACCCAAACATCCACCATCGACTGGAACCATCTCCTGATCTAAACTGTTTAATACCTGTTGATCCACTAATCCTATCAATACATGTCAATAATTGGTGTTAAATATAGTTTATTATCTTTCCATGGTCATCAGATATGACCCATTTGGACGTTCAGAGGCTCTGTAGTTACCATGGAAACACCGTCATCTTCTACAACATTGATTCACCAGTAAAACCCATGGATGGATGGATTAAATAATAAATAAAATGAATTAAAAATTACAAAATAATAAGTAATGTGAAAAAATAAGCAAACAATTGACTAAAATGAAGTAAAAAAATAAAATAAGCAACAAAATGAACAAAAACAGCTAAAGTAATCAATAAAATGAGCAAAAATGAATAATAAATCTACAAAATAACAAGTAACATGACCAAAACAAGGTACAAACTCAACAAAATTGAAGAAAAATTATAAGATAGTCACCAAAATCACAGTGGATGGACACACTGGGTTTGTGTTCAGTTACTGATATCTGTGCTTTTTCAGATATAATAACCCTCAACTTTAATCTGAGCTTTTATGAACATGTACATGATCAGTAAATTAAACATAAGGAAATACTTGATTTTCAATGAAAATTCACAAAATAAAAAAATACCATTTATTACAATAAATGGCGATAAATCACTTAAGAAAAGTTAAATAGAGAGAAAAAATCATTTGGGAACTGCCACTAAAGACACACTGGGTCTTTATGGGTTAAACATCATCTATCTGCACAGCAATGGATGTAAACAATGAAGCTACACTAATGATGTGTTTATGTGAAGTTGAAGGCAGGAGCTTGGACCCAGTCATGACTCAAGGTAGAAAACCACCTGGGATGACAGTTTATGACAGACCTAGAGGTTAGTTGGACTGACTCTTTGACCTGCTCCACATATTCCCATTCATATCCACAGAGCAGCGGCTATTGTAAAATACTGAAGTCAACATCTGCATGAAATAACTTTAGAGAGAATTGTGTTGTTTTTTTAAAGCTACCAGTACTGCATATTTGACCATGAAATCAGACACGTACAAACACTGTAAACCAAACAATACACGTCTCAGGCACGTTAAACACAGTCAGAAACGTTTTACTTCTTGTTCGCTTCACTTTCACAACCATTTTTCAGGCTTTTGCCAACATAACACAGCTACACTATGTGGACAAAAGTATGTGGACACGTTGAATCCAGGTGTTTCTTTTCTAACAGGGGTCTGGGATACAAAAC
>JAPQRQ010023373.1:0-14219 GCA_037367365.1 Apogon talboti
ATAATAAAGAATGATACAATTCAATGTTGTTTTGCTATTTATATACTGTGTAGTAATCAAAGGTTCTACATTAATAAAGTAAAAACCTAAAACTGCTCTTATTTTTTTGTAATGACTAAAACCAGAATAAACAAAATAACACTGTAAAATATTAAAACACTTTGAAGGAGACATTCTGAATAATAGGCACTTTTACTTTAAAGTACATATTGCTGATAATACTTCTGTAGTTTCACTTGAGCAATATTTAGCAATTAGGACGTTTACTTTTACTTTGAATCCAGTATTTGTTCTTCCAAATCAAAAACAAAGAACTTCCCTGTTTTTTGCATTGTCATTATCATCTTGGATGAAAACAGCGTGATGCAACACTTTTTCAGATATATATTATTATTTGTTTTTTATGGGAAATTTTTTTCCATTACATTTTTTTAATAAAGTTGTGAAAAAATGCAGTGTGGGTCTAAGGATGTTAAATGCATCTGCCACACTGTCATAAAACGCAAACCATCAGTGTATGCTGTAAATTAACAAATTGTCATGTCTCTATCCACTTACCTATAGTGGTTTGGTTCAGATCTAATGTGTCATTTCTATTTTTACTTACTAATAAAAGATCTGATTTCTTCCAGCTTTGCCTACTGATCATCAAAACATGCTGTTAATAACTAAAGATAATGGCGTGGTTTTATACTGTGACTATGCACATTACACAAGTGTGTAAATCCAAATATTTCTCCGTTTCTGTGTCTTTTATTCAGTCGGCTGTCTGAAGTGCCTGAACTGCCTGGATCTGCCCATTCTGCCCCAGGACGACTGTGAGCGCTCCTACCCCAACAGAATCACCTCCTCTATGTTCTGCGCCGGCTTCCTGGAGGGAGGAAAGGACTCCTGTCAGGTACACGCAGTAGTGGAAAAAGTATTCAGATCCTTTACTACAGTAGAGGTAGTAGTTTTACTGCTGCATTCAAGTGTTTGTTACATTTTACTGTTGTACATGTTTGGATAATTCATACATTGACAGATGGATTAATCTACAGTAATGCATCATATTCTATAAACAGACCTGTTTTTGCAGTTTATCCAAGAGGGATTTAAAAGGGCTTATGGAGCGGAAGGAGGAGGAGAATTTTCTTAACCACAAAAAACATAAACTACTAAAAAACAAACGCATTTAAAGACACGTGGCTTGTACAGGACAGGAAGGGGATGAAAAACTTTAATCTGAAACATAAGTAAAACAGACAAATATAGTGGAGTAAAAATACTACATTCCATAACTTTGTACACAGTGATAGAAATGCACAGAATGATGACAACTAATTAAAACAATGAATTACCATTTATGAGTCTTCATTTTCAGTTTGGATATTTCTATTCTTACCCCCCGAGACCATCATGAGGACTAAGCAGTTCAGAAAACGGATGGATAATTATATTCTTCTACCAATGTTCACAAAGTTTACTTCTTCTCATTCACTGTTTGTTGCCCATTTATTCACCACTTATTTATTTCCTTTGGTTGTAAAATGTTTCATATTTCATTTTATATCTCCTCTGCAGGTATTTTACATTGTGCATTTTTACATTGTTGTTTCAAAGCACAGTTTTCTCTTCTTATCTCCAAAGTGTTTTTGTGTTAAAATCTATATTTTCACATTCTCCATCAGGGAGATTCTGGTGGTCCTCTGGTGTGTAACGGGGAGCTGCAGGGCGTCGTGTCCTGGGGATGGGGCTGTGCGGAGGAAAATCGCCCTGGTGTTTATGCCAAGGTACCACCACATGTATTAGTTTTTTTTATTGTAATCGTTTGGTCGTCTGTCCGTCTGTCTGTCTGTCCATCTGTCTGTCCATTCAATGACATAAGGACATTATCTGAAGAATGCATTGAGATATCTGCACCAAATTTATACTGTAGATGCATCTGGGCATGGAGCAGAAGCCTCTTGAAAATGGATGAAACTGACCTTCATTTACAAGGTCAAATGGCGACATGTCTTTTCAGCAACAATATATAATACCCTTGAAGAAGGTTACCTAGCAACAGTTAAACAATAGGGCCACTTTGCCATGGTGTCAAATTTCATGTGCAGAAACAGACATGCCAGCTGAGTGGTTATTCAACTGAAAATGCCAGTGGAATTTACCAAGAAAGTAACAGAATGGCATGGAGCATAAGCCTATTGAAAATAGCTCCATTCTGGCCAAGGGTTCTTAGTGCGCAGCACGTTATTTTCTGTTGGCTACCTGTGTCAATTTATATGACTTTTGATTTCTTGTCCACAGGTCTGCCAGTTTACTGACTGGATCCGCTCCACTATGGCCGCTCATTGAAGTCATTCTGTGGATGAGAGGTCGATTCTGACGGACACCGCTGCATTAAAGGGGACACTGTTATAACATGTTACATTACATGAGGACTGTGTATGAAACATTCAAGTGAACTGGTGCAACATGTCATCCTTCAATAAAAAATAAAAACACTTTTAAGAATAACTTATGTATGAAAATTGTTCCATTGTCTATTGAAACCTAAAATAATAACCTTAACATTTCATTACCATAATCATCATTTACCATTTTCATTTCTGAGACCCACATCCCTCTTTCTCATAGCTGCATAGTGAGTAGTTTGACAATTTTCTGACCTGTTCTCCATGAAGCTACTCAGCACATGGATAGCTAACATAATTTTCAACAGCTGTACTGATATAAAAGCGAAATTTTATGCACTCAAAAATGTAATGCTAAAACAACTTCAGAAACTATAGTCGGTAGTGATATTTCAGGGTTAACACTGATTTTCAAACTTTAAACACATTTACTTATATATAAAACAATCTGACCAAGAAAAATACAGATGTGTGACTGAAATCAATCCCGGTCTATGTTAGTGACATGAAAATGCAGGAAAATACACAATGTAAATAATATTGATATACACAGTGTATATATATATATATATATATATATATAGAGAGAGAGAGAGAGAGCCTGATGATTTAGACAGAATTTCTGAGTCTTGTACTGGATTTTAGAGGTTTTGAAATGAGGAAGATAAATGATGTATGTAAAGTAAGGTTTGTTTACTCAAATACTTTTCAAATGTGTTTTAAGTGGTTTATGCCTCTGATGAGTGCCTGTGGATCAAATTTCACTATGAACCATCACCAAGATGAACACTCACTTAGATTTTGATTGTCATTTTATTTAATATTTATTAATGGAGAAGCTCACCTTTATACACTAATTTACTATAGGCCCATAAAGTGCATTTAGTGTGTAAGAAACTTAAACATTACTCGATTGTTGTCTCAGTTTGGCACAGTTTTGGGTGTTGATGCTGCAGTGACATGATGAGACAGCAGGGGGAAGCAAAGCGGTTCAGCCTCAAATGTGATAAACAGGAGAGAAACACCGAGGAAGAGTAGACGAAGAAGAAGGCGACCATGTTGATTTAAAGGAAGAAGAAACACAATAGAGACGATTCATTTCAAGTAAAATTCAGTTGTTTAAGTAAATTCTAAAGATAGAATTGATCACCCGCAAACTTGGCATTCCTTGTAAAATAACGGAGAAGTTAAGGTAGGTTTTCGGTATCTTCCAACAGTTCAGATGTTAAAAAAACATCCCGGTTGTTGTGAGCAGGCTATCTACCGTTAGCGGCGACTGTAGTCATTTTGGCTAAATTAGCCTTGAGGCTACTGTGAGCTTGCTAATCGCCCGGTGAATGGCTAACGTTGAAATTGAATCAAGATAACGTTAACAATGTAAAATGCTATTCTTGCACGATTATATACAAATATTGTTTCTATTTCTACATGAAAATCCGGTGAAAAGTTTAAAACTTGGAAATTGCAGCGATTTAGCTGTCAGAGCTAACACTAGCTTAACGTTATCTCAGCTAGCTAACGCTAGCTAATGTATTTGTTGAGACGCAGATTTCTGTCAACTATAACTTTATGGTTCGTCAAGAACGGTTAAAACTAACATGGCCACGTGAATGGTTTTAGAGAACCCACACTCAGTAAAGGCTGGTGCTTCGTGATGCAAATTTGAGAAACCAAAACATTTAAGTAAACTTGGTAGAAATAATTTTGAATGTTAGTAAACTTCATGGTAGCGGCAATAGTTTTCATCTACCTTTTGTCTATACCATAATGAAAACCCCCTAAAATTTGACAGGGGAAGAATCAAAGCTTTAACTGCTGGTCAGAGTTAAAACCTGTTTCCTTCGCTAATCTGCATCAGGGGAAAGGCTGCCACCTGGCATGTTCACCTCCGCAACCTTAAACCACATCATTAAGTGAATCAACTGTCCGGTGATCACTGCTCTAAAGTAATGTTTTCATTTACGGTGTACCTAAGTCCTAGTTTAGTCGTGTAAGCGATTGTTCCTGTAAGCTATGAATAGTGAGATAGCTGGTTACCAGAAAGAAAAAGAAAGTTCTCCGGTAGGGGTTGCACAATACACTTTTGAAGGTGTACAAGATCTGACAGAATAAGCAAACATTTGCACAATTTGTATTTTTAGCAACAAATCTTTTGTATTTTTGGGTAGTTGAAAAATATTGCGTGACAACATCCTACCTGGTCACTACTTCGCTTGTTATTTAATAGACTAAAAAGTAAGTGAAGGTCTGAGCTGCTGCTTTAGTCAACCTCATAATTATTAACAATGTGTTGGCAAATGTATTTATTATATTTAAAATGTATTGAATGTTCCCCTCAACTTAAAACACACAGCTTCCGTAGAAATTTACACGGTGTCTTCCTTTTTATTTATTTATTTTTTTAAACAAAAAATCTCAAGCAAATTTTATCAAGAGTTTGAACTTTTGTATGTTTCAAAATAAGCTTAACAGAATTGGATATTATTCAATGGAGTATTTTTCTGTTTCTTTAAAACATCACTGGAGGGAATGTGCAAACAATATTTAACACTGGAATTTTCTTGTTGCTGTGTGAGTGATAACCCCTGAGTAACCCCTGAATATGAAATGTATGAATCCTTTTGGTTGAATTCCTTTCAGGTGACAAGGTTGAGTTGTTGGCTGACTTTGAGGAGGCAGCGGGTTGATCAAGGCCACACTCACACTTCACACACTGACTTGAATACCTGCGGTTTTCAGGAAGAGAAGGTTTAACACCTGGACTGGAAAGGAAACGTACAGTGCGGACTCCAAGGGGGTGGAAAGCTATTTTGCTTTGGACTACATAACCCCTCGTATGTTTTGTGATTCCAGGATTATTTTTTTTCCCCTACGCATGTGGAGCAACACATACCCGCACAGTGGAAATAAACTGAGAACATAACAAACTTTATGATTTTTTGGGGAATACTTGTACAAAGTTGGACATCCTTTATTCAAGGACAGGGATATTGAGCAACTCTTATGGACTCAAAGTGGATCCAGGAAATATTGTTCAGTTTAGAAACAGAAGTTTAAATATTGAACTAAGATTATATTGAAGAAGCTATTTCCCAAGTTCAGATTGCCTTAGTTGTTCTATTTCAGGACTTGAACCGCTTTGATACTTGTTCACATATAATTTTTCTATATTGTGGGCAAGTATATTCATGCATATGAATGCAAATTTCTCTTCATTTTGAAGAGCCCTTGTGTAAAAACTTTTTTTTTTTTTGTTGTGCTTGTACGTCAGTCACTCTTGTTGAAGGGGACCGAACTGCACGTACATGTGTATATGTAAATACTCCGAATTGACTTCTGTTGTAAAAGCTTTGGACTTAAAAGATTAGAGAATATTGTTTGTTAATGCTTTATTAAATTTTTTTACTTTTGAAGAGAATTTTTAAAAAGAAAAACCTAAGAGGCAAAAATCTAATACTTTCAAGAAAATTCAACAAAAGTAAGGAAAAATGGCAACCGCCAAAACTGAAAATGTTGGCCCAGTTGTCATGGGACTGAACAAGCAGAACGGGCAACTCAGAGGACAGACCAAACCAGCTTCAGTCCAGCCAGCTCCCACAAGTCAAGGCAAGAGTTTGGCTCCACCTCAGAAAGCAGGCAGTGCTCCTCAAGAAGGAGGAGGCATCAAGTTTGGAGATGACTGGAAGAAGAGCCTAAAGCTCCCTCCCAAAGACAACAGGGTCAAAACCTCTGTGAGTTGAACTCCATACATGTCTAAAATCACTTCAGTTTGCACCTTGTTACCTTCTGTTATCCTAAACCCCCCCCTCTGGGTTTACTGCAGGATGTCACGTCCACTAAGGGGAATGAATTTGAAGATTACTGTCTCAAACGAGAGCTCCTGATGGGCATCTTTGAAATGGGTTGGGAAAAGCCATCGCCTATTCAGGTATGGAGCATTACTGTCTGCATTTCAATTTAGAGTCGTATAGGAAGTAAGAAAAAGACAAACACACTGGCAAACACCTGCAGTCACATGGGGAGCATTACCAAGGCCTGACCAAGTGCAAGGGAACATGAAATAGATCTTGGTCGACTCACAGTGGTCTCAACTATGTTATCTTTGAATGCAGCATTGGAGACTGCCCTTTTAAATACCTATGTAAACTGGTGAAGTGTTAGATGTGTAAACAAAGGTGCATCATGTGAACTTCATAGTCTGATTTCCTAAGTCTCCTTTCCAACTCTGTTCACATGAAACCCACAGTACACAGCAGACAGACAGTTCTGATCACAGGGTCCTGTTGTCATTGTTTGTTGTTGAGCAGAAGTTATGTTGCTATATCAACCACCAGTCCACTATTGCATCATTTCAACACTGTATTGGCAGTGCAAATGCAAATAAAAAAACTGTTGTTAAAGAGCTGTAGCTCTTGGCGAAGTGCCAATGTGGATAGACATGGTCATGTAGTCACCAGTACTGTTAGTTAATTAGATACTGTTGAGATGACACAATGAGACTAATGACACACGTGTTTGAATCAGGAGGAGAGCATTCCCATTGCCCTGTCTGGACGGGATATTTTGGCCCGTGCTAAGAATGGAACAGGAAAAAGTGGAGCCTATCTCATCCCAATGCTGGAGAGAATAGACCTGAAAAAAGACCACATACAGGGTGAGACACAACTTGTCATTTTACACTACTACCACAGTTTCTATCATTTGTCTTCCTCCTCTATCATATCTTTTTTCTTAGTCTAGAAGTACATTAGTTTGTAATTGCCTCCACTAAAATCCTTTCTCTCCCTTGATCTAATTTATCTCCTTGTGGGTTTTATTCTAGCAATTGTAATGGTGCCCACCCGTGAACTGGCTCTGCAAGTGAGCCAGATCTGCATCCAGATCAGCAAACACCTGGGAGGAGTGAAAGTTATGGCCACAACTGGAGGCACTAACTTGCGAGACGACATCATGCGCCTGGATGAAACTGGTAAAAATTCACATCTGATTTCATTTGATGACTTCTGTCAACAAGCAGGCTTTTCACGCAACTCGTATTAAATACATGGAAACTTTAAAATGTATTTATTCTGCATCATAAAATGTAAGAAAAGAAGTCATGGTCCATTATACATTGATTAGATTAAGTGCTGTGTGGTAAAATGTCTATACTTTTCTGTGCTGACGCAATTTTAATTGTCTTCCATCAGTGCATGTGGTCATTGCCACCCCTGGCAGGATCCTTGACTTGATAAAGAAGGGTGTGGCAAAGGTGGATAGAGTCCAGATGATGATTATGGATGAGGTAAAGATGAATCAAACCATATAAAAGTACAGAAATCTGAATCTAATCAGTCTCCTATATAGTATGTGAAATGAGTCCAGCAGCTTGTTTTCCAGATTGGAGTGCTGCCTGCTTTGTGTTAAATTGTCTGTTTCCTTTCAGGCGGATAAGCTGCTGTCTCAGGATTTTGTGGTGCTCATTGAGGATATCATTAGCTTCCTGGCCAAGAACAGGCAGATCCTGCTCTACTCTGCAACCTTCCCAATCAGTGTGCAGAAGTTCATGGTGAGTAGCCAGCTAATTGCTGCAGCACTCAGCCAGCCTGGTGGCTCCCGGCCACTTGGCGCCACTTGGCTCATACTGCAGAACAAGCTGTTGTGACATTACACCCAGCTCTGTGTTTGCATGTTATATATTTCACCAAGGCTGTCACTGTTTGTGGCAGATAGTCACCGTTTAATTGTTTGAATAGACTGTGTTTGAATCTCTGTAAAGAAAACATGCAGGCTGATTCAGTGACAGTGTCGACTGGAATTTTTAAAAACTTGCAGGAGCTGTTTTCATGTGAATTTTATGTCTTCAATGAATTTTTATAGATCTTGATTGAATCGTGAAGTTAACAGGATTTTTTTTTTTTTAACAAAGTGTGTGTGTGTTTTTAAGGAATCTCAGCTTGAGATCATGATTTAGTAAACTTGCAAAACAAAGCCAACACAGAACCTATACCCAGTTATGCAGCCAGGTCTGAAATGAATCAGAGCACATTGTGGTGGAGTATGGGCTAATACGGTGTCTCCTGATTTATTAAAAAAAAATAATTAAATTTAAAAAAAAAAAAAAAAAAAAAAAGCTCTTCCATAAGCAATTAGTTAAAAACTTAGATAATTTCATCTTATATATGTAAGTGCAGCATTAGCTCTGCATTTTGAAGCCTGCTCTACTTCATGTAACAAATAAGGAGCTTTGGATATAAAGGTTAGAAAAACATAAATCTGCCTTTTTAAAAAGGCATTTTGTGTATGTGAAATAGGACTCAAGCTACCTCTATAAAGGTCTTAAATTGAACTTGGAAACGCTGAACTAAAGAAACATGTGAACGACAGTACAGTGATGCCGTCATCCTCCTACACAGTAGAAAAACTCACTCAACCATAGAGCACATTTCCTGCTGTTATGTGTAGTTTTAAATAAATCCCATTTTAAGTTTTTTGGGTTTTTTTCTCCTTGTGCCCTTGCTTCAGGCCAAGCACCTTCAGAAACCCTATGAGATAAACCTGATGGAGGAGCTGACTCTGAAGGGCATTACTCAGTACTACGCCTACGTCACAGAGAGGCAGAAAGTCCACTGCCTCAACACGCTGTTCTCCAGGGTAACTGACTCATCCATACATATCAGTGTCTAAACCACTGGTGTGTGACTTTTCAAAGTAGTTCAACATGTAAATGTTTAGCTGTAAGTGCACAGATTGTGACCGCCCACGTCCTTTAAACAGCAGCATGAGCAGAAAAGGCAACCTCTGTACAACCTCTGTATCTTTTTTTTTTTAAGTCATTAACAAATACCTGTACTATATTTATATTTTCAGTAGTACATTTAACGTAGGGTTTGGGTTATAAAGATCGTTCACGTAGTCATGTAAACTATTGCTGTATTCATTCACAGCTTCAGATCAACCAGTCAATCATCTTCTGCAACTCCACTCAAAGGGTTGAGCTTTTAGCCAAGAAGATCACTCAGCTGGGCTACTCCTGCTTCTATATCCACGCCAAGATGATGCAGGTGAGGTCACAACAGAGACGCATTGATATTAATCTTTACTTATTTTCTAAACAGCCTCTTTGCTTTTATAATAGATATTTCACAAATTTGACATAAAATGGATATTTTTGTTGTTGATATTTGACTAAAAACCATATGTTAAGAGCAAAGTGGTAAAAAATTTATTTATTTTTACAAAGTAGGTATTGCATAAGTATGAAAGTGGAATGATTCAAGTGGTTTGGCATTGGCTTTGTGAGGGTTGAGATTTAAAACGGTGGATTCAAGTCATATTCAGATTTATTTATGTAGCTTCAATTATAATGTGTGATTATAGGGTTAGTGGATAGAGGAGAGAGCAATGACAAACACTGGGAGGGTTGGAGTCCAGGAATAAACAGAACCAGAAATACCTGGAGAAAGGTATAAGATAAAGGACAGAGAGGCACCTTGAGCCAGTTTTAACCCATTTGACAAGAGATTAGAATATGAAAACAGCTGCACTGCTCTGCCTTATTATAGTACTGCTTTCATTAGCATAAAAATGTTGTTTCTCTGCAGTTGACTATATCAGGGTTTTTACACTTGCCACCCGCCTTTCTTAGAGAATTTTGTGTTTGTTGGTTTCAGGAATATAGAAACCGTGTGTTCCATGACTTCAGAAATGGTCTGTGCAGAAACCTGGTCTGCACTGGTGAGTCTCTTTTGCATAGTGAGACATTTCAGAAGAGGCCGTCTAATTTTACACAGTGGTGATGACAATCTAATCCTCTGTTGTCGTCCAATAGATCTGTTCACCAGAGGTATTGACATCCAGGCCGTCAACGTCGTCATCAACTTTGACTTTCCCAAGAATGCTGAGACTTACCTTCATCGTATTGGAAGATCAGGCACGTTGTTTTCTTTTTCTGTGGTTTAAAAGTGGAACATGGTCATGCTGAATTTGAACATAAATGGACATGGACTCTTTGGACTTCAGCTCAGTGGGATTTTACTGTTTGTTGATTTACACATGAACTGGGCAGTCTGTTAATGTGAGATTTTTCTGTGGTATCCATCTGCCACGGTTGAACGTGTTCCAGAATGACGATCTTGTGTTTCACTGTGGAGAGAATCCTGTTTTGACCATTGAAGCAAATGCAATTTATGGACATAGGGAATAAAGAATGCGCTCTTCCTTTTAGGGAGGTTCGGTCACCTAGGCCTGGCCATCAACCTGATCACGTCAGAGGACCGTTTCAACCTGAAGGCCATCGAAGACCAGCTGGTGACCGACATCAAGCCCATCCCCAGCAGCATCGACAAGAGCCTGTACGTGGCCGAATACCACTGCTCCAACGCCGACTGTGATGTGGAGGAGGTCGAAGAGAAGTCTGGACACCAACAGGACAGCACCTAAAACAGGTGAGACACAGAGAAAGTCAGCACTAGGGCTGGACGATGGAACTGAAAAAATACTCATAGGAAAGTACTTAATGTCTATTGATAGCGATGGGGTATTTTAAGGACCTAAAGATGAGCAGAAAGAATGTTTGTTTTCTTTGTAGATCATGCAACTCCAGTAAAATGGCCACAAAGTCACAGAAGATAAAATGAACCATATTATTATACTAGTATACAAGTTATTAATGTATGTCAGAATTTAAACATCACTGAAAATGTGTAAAATATTACAAAATGAAACTATCAGTTTTCTTATTGATATTTATGAAGTATCTAACACGAGTGTGTATTGTAATGATTTTATTGCCCGGGTCTAGTAAAATTAACTCCAGCCTACAGTATCATGTCAGTGCATGTATGAGCTGTTGTCTTAACTGTGGTTTTGGGTTTCTTCTAGGACAGTTGGATGCACCAGGCTTTTGCACAGACATCAGCGCTTGCACACAGGCTTCAGGCAACTCTTCAGTTTCACATTTCTTCTTTTTATTTACCGCCTGTCAAGCGGATGTTAAAGCTCTTTTTATTTTGAAGCACCTCTTTAGTTTTACCTTAAAGTAAGCTGCCTCATTATTTTTCCTAAATTAGATGAGAAAGCCAAACCATATTGTTTTGCACCAAACTCGAACTGAACAGAGCATCCTGTGTATGAGCTTAGAATATCTGACCTTCTCCCACTCTTCCTAAAATATACATCAGGCAAATATCAGAGCTGTTTGGAGCCATTGACAGTTTTCATCACCAGCAGCAGGGTTGGCTTCCTCTTTAATGTTACAGTAATGCGCTGAACACCAGCCCTTGTTACGTCCACTTACACTGCTGTTGTCACTTAAGTGCCTTACTTACTTCCATGTGCACTCATCCATTCATAGCCTGCTGTTTCCTGTCATGCAGCAGAGTACGAGCACAAGCAAGTCGAATAAAACATAACCTGAATTTTTTGTTTTTTTAACATCCATTATGCAAGGGAAAAAAGGTACTCCTGCTGGGAGGTGTCGCCACACGACTCCTTGAAAACATCCTGAATGTGAACGTTTATTTTTAATGTGAACGTTGCAATAAAAAAAAAAAATAAGGGCAGCTTTATTTAAATACTGACTGTTTTCCCTTTCACTATGAATGATACATGTGCAGAGTTTTAACAAAATGAGAGGACTACCTAAAGACAAAAGCCCCACACTGGTTCATAGACGTTTGGCTGCACAAACAGCGTGGGAAACCAACGGCAGCCTCATGTTGTTACGTTAAAGCCGTCAAAGGTGATCTTGCCACAGATAGCTCCTATCCGGAGGCTCTTTTACATAGAGAAAAACTTCACATTTGGTTGGTGAATACTGTAAAACCCATCAGCCACTGCAGCTGGTGGATGGAAACTGTCTTTTTATCTGTGTTGTTGATTTGGTGCATCGGCGGCTGGTTCAGAGCAGCTTTGAAAAAAAATCCGTATTTTTAACCTGATGCAAAGGAGATGATTTGATGGTTATCACATGTCCAAAGTTATTGGTGCAAAACACTGTGGTGTAACTTTCTCTTATTTTTCTCTTTTCTTCCCCATTTAAAGGTGAATTACATGAGCATTTTTTCGGATCCTGAGCTAAAACTCAGGCCCCCGTCACGACAAATTGAAGTTGGTGAATGTATCCGTTGCCAAGTAAATGTATATTTTGCAGCCCAGTGGTTGAATGCCAAGCTCTTAAGCATTGTTGTCATTTGTGTTGCCGCTGCTCGATGATCTATTCAGTAAAAATCCTCTTCAGATGATTAGTTTTGATTTCATGGAACAGTAAAAGCTCTCGTGGACCGCAGGGTGATGAAACCTGCTCAGCCTTTAAAGGACCACTTCAACCTGTAATTGACTTATTACACACACACACAAAAAAAAACAGAACAAATTGCCAGTTTCTTTCTGCAGCAGCAGCCATAAACATTTTCCTTTTTGTAGGATTTTTTTGTTGTTTTTCCCCTGGCACAGCTTTTGTTTTCTAATTCTAAAAAAAATGTGAGGATTACCTTTTACCGAGGGGCGGGCTCTGTGTTTTGAAAGCAAAATTGTAGCATCTTTGAAAAGGCAGCTGTGACTTTTTTTTTTTGTCCTCCCCTTACAGAGCGTTACTAATGATTTAAAAAAAAAAAAGACATAAAAAAGAGAGTATTTTTGCTTTTAAGACTTATTTTTGATGTTGCTTAAAGCAGTTTGGAGGGGGCGGGGGCTCTGTGAGGATGAAATCCTGGAGGATTTTTCGGGTGGGTTTGCAGAAGCCAAGTGTTTATCAGATGCTCTGTGGAGCGTCTTGAATCTTTCCTTCTCTCTGGTACTTAAAGCTTCCAGCAGAACAGTGAAAATGAAAAAACCCTTTGTGTTTTAAGTGCGAGAGAGAGAGAGAGAGCACGCTAAGTAATACACAGGAGGGAGTTTCTGGAAAGCGTTGAAGCACTGTGATCTTCTTGAACCTGTTCCATGTTGACGTGACGGATGATCAAAGTGCTGTGATTTATTTTCAGCAACTCGGTCCATTTCCACTAGGGCAATCTTTATACGAGGTGTTGTGAATCATTTTGAGGAAACTAAATTGTAAATGATTCATTGTTTACACTAGTCGTTTACAATTATACAAAAAAGAAAATACTTTGCTTCATGGGTGGTGGAGATTTTTTTTTTTTCTTCCTTGAAATAGGTTTTCAGGATTTACATTGAAGCAAAACCAAAAAGTGGAATGTGTGCATGAGTGTGAAAGTGTGAGAGACGGTGAGGTGTGTGTTTGTGTGTGTTTAAGAATGAGGGATGTATGTTTGAGTTGTAAGTAATGCTACGTTTACGTGCAGCTTCAACTTGTGTTTTAGAAAATCGTTTTCATTCAATTGGAACCAGCTTGATTTTCCCTTCAGTGCAAATTCAACTGTTGCTGCATGTAAACGTGGTTGAAGCTTTTTTTTTCTTCTTTTTTTTCATGTGCTTTCATTTGCAGATTCGTCTCGTGCGTTTTTGTTGGCGATATGCAACGTCTTAAATATCCGTATGGGTGTTTACAGTTGTCAGGGATGTCACTTCTGTTTGTCTGTTTTTTTTGTTTTTTTTCTTAATTTCCATTCTTCTCCTGTTGAAGTTTCTAGACATTTAATTTCTAATGACAATGACCACTTTACTGTTCTTATTGATGTTTTGTGTTCTTAAGCACATCCCTGACAATCATTCCCTAATCTCCTTTGTGACCCAAAAGTCCAAATAAATGGCAGAGATGCACCTAATAATAAACACATGGAAGTCAGTTCATAGAGTAATCTAATGTTTTAGGCATCATCTTGAAAACAGAAGTTCAGTCCAACTTTAGTGTTTATTGTATTTAATTTTTTTTTTTTTGCGGGG
>JAPQRQ010023381.1:0-14218 GCA_037367365.1 Apogon talboti
CCTTCCCTCCCTCCCTCCTTCCTTCCTTCCTTCCTTCCCTCCCTCCCAGAGTCGTGAACAGCGGCTTTAAACACCGTCTGACAAACATATCCTCTCTGCTCTAACAGGACCTAGATCTGCCAGATCCAGTGGTTCTGCTCAGACTCAGACCCGGACTCAGAACGATACTTTGAAGCCCAGACCTTCAGGTTTCAGCTCCTTGTGGTCTGGCCTTGACGTGGGACTGATGGGAAAGCTGATACTGGAGCGTGGCCTGAGGCAGATACTGAGGCAGATGGGATCCTCTGCTCGGGGAATACGTGTGGTTTACATTTAAGTCCTGTTGGACTTTTCTCTCCACGGGTTTCGTTTTATACCCACGTCAATTTGGATGCATGTTTATTATTCCCTCTGAGCCATTTATCTAATCAGTCTCTGGAAAATATGGGTCCAATTAATGGCTTGTGTTGTGTTTGTAGGTGTGTAGGGATGTGAGACGGAAATGAAATAGGCTGTGTTTGTTTAGTGTGGTTTTCTGGACAGTGTTGGGAGGAACGCCTTACAAAAGTAATCCATTACAGTAACCGATTCTTTTTTGCTGTAATGCAGTAGTGTAAGGCATTACTAATCAGTTTTCAGTCATATTTTACTTGGTACATGTTCAATAGCACTTGCGTTACAACACAGTTTTCGCTCATAATTCAATTGCTCAAATGAAAAAAACATTTTGGACGTATCTTCACAACACTGTGTACAGATACAGTCATAAAGCGTTTGCATAGATGTGGACGGTCGTTTGTGCACGTCTTCACTGTACATTATGGGCTGGTAAACAAACAAGAATGAAGCTGCAGAAAGCATTCATCTGCCACCGTATTGATAAGCTGATTAATGAGCGGCTCTTCACACCTGGGCGGATAATCAGTTAGTGTACGCAGTTAATGCCATGTTCATCTATACTTGTACAGCTCTGGACACTCATACAACCAGAGCACGGCGTAGATATTAGCATTAGCAGAATGCAACATTAGCACAATATGTATCTATTCATTCACAGATTTACATATAAATTCAGTGTCAGGATCTGTGATAGTTTCCTACACCTGTACGTCGATGATAACTCAAACATCTTCACCCTTTATAGGACACACATAGACATACTCTGAAATTCAATATTTCAACCTTAGTGTGTTATTGGAGGACATAACAAGACTTTATTACTTTGTGAAAATTTTTCAACATTTCTTATCGTTATGTAGAAAATCAAGTTCAGTGAAGTTACCGTATTTGGTTCCTTACTCTTAAGTGACAAAAAAAAAAAAATCCAAGAAGTTTATATTTAAAAAAGAAAATCCCATATAAGGTGAAAGGAACATGTATTTTAGGACATTAGAACATGACTTTTATAACATTAGAACATGACTTTTCTAATGTCAGACCAACATAAGTGCTGATCCAGACACCTGTCAACATCCACATTATCCCTTTGAATGACCAAATGTCCATATTAGTATAAATGGGCTATAAACTGGGCTGTTTTACCTTTAACCCATAAAGACCCAGTGCTAATTTTGTGGCAGTTCCCAAATGATTTTTTTAAGTGATTTATTGCCATTTATTTCAATATTATCCTCTGCATTTTGCCTTTGTTTCAGTGAAAATCAGGTATTTCCTTATATTAAAGTTATCGATCATGTAGATTTTCATAAACGCTCAGAGTAAATGCAAAGGTTATTATTGAACATGGATGATTTGTGGAAAAGAAAGAAACACAGTTATGTTATTATTTTACTGGTTTGACCCCCTTTAAATCATATTGGTCTGAATGTGGAACCTGAACTAAAAGGATTTTAACACCATTGATCCAGACGATTCACAGTTGAATATGACATCAAAACAAGCCTCACCAACATAAATCAATATACAGCCTAATTCTACATGACTGCAGAAAAAGGATGGATAAAGCAACAATATCATCAGTATGTTTTGCATATTAAGATGATAATTCACATCCAACACCTTTCCCCCTTATAAGAAATAATACACTAAAAAAAGAGAAAAACTTGTAATTATTATTATGACAGTATTTTACTGGTCTGATCCACTTCAGATCACATTGTTCTGGAACCGGAATTAAAATGATTTTAACATCCTTGATTGTTAATATCTTCAGTGTAGTTTTTTTCATTTCACATATTCATCCCATGGGCCAGATTGGACCCTTGGGCGGCCGTTTTTGGCCCACGGGCCGTATGTTTGACTCCCCTGCCTTACATAGATTCTGTTACGACGTGGTTTTTTTTCACTGAAAGGGAAGTCCATCATGTGTGCGTGAGTATACAGAGATATATTTGTGTTTACTAGTTTTTTGCAACCTCAGTGGATTTAAGTCGTATTCATCTCCCTTCGCTGACTTCCTTTTCAATCTCTACGTCTGCATTAGACAGTCGCTCATATTTAGATGAACTGCTCTCAAATAACGAAGCTCAAGGAGGAGTCACATCCCCATATTTCCATCTTAACCCATAAAACCCATTAATCTGAGCTTTTCTGAACATCTACATGATCAGTGAATTAAATATGGGAAAATACCTGATTTTAACTGAAGAAATGCAAAATACAGAGGATAATATGATAATAAATGGTGATAAATCACTTTGAAAAGGTTAAATGTAGAAAAACATCCGTTTGGGAACTGCCACAGAAGTATCCCTGGGTCCTTATAGGTTAAAACTCCATCTCGTGGTCACTGCTGTTCACAGTGAGGTACTTCCTCTTGGTCCTCGCTGTGATGTCGCACCAAGCTGTTTCAGGCAGGAAACGGAAAACCCCGAAGAGGAGGAAGGAGGAGATTTAGAGAGCGAAGTGGCAGAGAATTACCAGGGATGAAGACTCAGGAATCAGCTGCAATGACGGAGAGGAGATGCAAAGACCTTGAGTCTGATTCAACACATTATGAACTGAGTCTGTTTACAGTCCACGCACATACAACCCCCTGACCTTTAACCTCGCTCGCTTAAATACGCTATCCGTCACTTTCCATTGTATGACTACAATGTCCTCTTCAGTGGAAGGAGCCTGTGACTGCAGAAAGTAGGTCTGGTCCAACAGATGTCGGAGTCAGGAAAACACAAGCGCTTTAAATGTTAGTATTATTGGAAAGACGTATATGTTTCTGCGAAATGCTAAGAGATGTTTTTCCTCTGGTTGTTTCTGTGACTGGACCATCTGCCAAGGACAAACACAGTGGAACAAGTAGGGACAAGTGTGGAGGCGTCGCATTGTGTCGGGATCCCTCAAATTAATTCTAAAGTCAATTCTTAAACTCCATTCTTTTCATTTACAGCTGTGTCCAGTGGAGAAACAACAGCTTCTATTTTTATCACTTCTGTTCTATGTCTCTGAAGGTTGTTTCTCACCAGTTCTCATCTCATCTGGTCACTTTCTGATGCTTATAATCCTACAATCCTTGTAATATTTACATGTAGCATCAGCTGATAGTTTACAGTATAGCTCTGTTAGCTTAACTCTGTTTTTAGACAAAAAACAGCCACAGTAAAACCACAAATCACCTTTGTTTTTTCTGTTTGGTTTGTGTTGTCAATAGTTGAACTAAAGCTTCACTCATGTAAAAGTTAAGTCTCAAACACGCTGTGGTTAAGTTTATGGGACACTAGTGTCTCAGATTAACCACATTCACCAAAAGTAAACATTGAAAAATTATCCACAGAAGGTGGTCGTGGTCTCTGAGGGTTAAATGTATTTTTTTGGGTAATATTTATATACATATATATATATATAAGTTATATAGAATTTATATATATCTACATCTTTCTTCAAAAAAAATGCTACATCTTTTTTGAAGAAAGATGTAGCATATTATTAAATCCATCATTGATTAAGACCAGACTACACTGTTTGGGTCTGCTGCGAACTTCAGCATTTTCCTCATTAAAAATGTGTTTTTTTGGGGGCATATAACCATGTTTTTTTTTTTTTAAATACTACAACTCTATTCTCATAATACAGTGGTAGAGAAAGGACATAACTAAAAGAAGAGAATTAGTAAAAAGGACAAAACACTGGTCAATTCTTCCAGGTAGATTTCTTTTAGGCTGAAGTTTCAGTGCGTTATTCTAAACCTCATCACTACTCCTTGTTTTTCTGTTTCCAGGTCTCCATGGATACGAGTCACCCATTCCCAACAGTAGACGTCCCGGGATACGTTCATTACACCATCGGCGTTGTCATCTTGGCTGTTGGCATCACAGGCATGCTGGGAAACTTTCTCGTCATCTATGCATTCAGCAGGTCGGTTTTCATTCAGGCTTCTTCAGAGAACGTAATGCAAACCATTAGTTTTCGGCTGATGTTAGTGGGTAATACCGTTTAACAGTCTCCAACTGCGGTTCGAGAAGTAAATCATAAATACAATATACAATATGAGCAACAAAGGCATGGACCGTTTCAGACATCATCCATCATGCTGTCAGTGTGAGCAGCTTAATGTGGTCATTCAGACATATACTGTACATGTGCACTTACACTCAACATCAACCAAAGAAAAAACAAACAACGACTGGTACGTCAACAGACTCATATAGGTTATTCAGAACTGACTACTACAGCTGACTCATTTAGGGTTAGGTAATGGTAGTTGAAATGGACATAAAAACAGAAAGGACTAGTAAATGTTTAACTCATTCCAAAGAAATATGAGTCAATGCTGTGATTTTTAATGGCTGGTATCAGTCGGTTTATTTATTCCACATCAAATCCCATGTTTCTGGTTTGTAACTCACCAGCCGATGAGCTGTGGTGAAGGTTCTGTGTCTGGCGTCATCTTCATCATCTTCATCAGCAATCTTCTACAACGTAACTACTGGTCGGATTCATTTTTATGTTTCTTCCTCGGGACAATGTCTACAAAGTTTGTTCACAGTTTGGAGAAATTTACATTTTTGTATTTTAGATGAATTTTTTCAATATTAAATATGTTCCTGTCCTTCTACTGGTCCATATGTTGATGGTTTATAACATGTCAATGTTTCCACATATGAATCTAGTTCCTATTGATCACTGATAGAAGTCATATATGGACTGGGATTGAATGAGTTGAGTTCTCCTCCAGTGAAAGTACCACCCACTACTATTGGAGATTGATCTGCATCCAGACCACAGGACTGGAACAGAGAACAGAACCTGACAACCTCACACATTCAACCTGTTATTGATTCAATAGAACATGATGCTGACATACAGGGACATTGGTCGTATTTTTGTTTTTGCACCATATTTTCTGTAAATGCTTCTGCACGGTTGCCCTCAGGGTTAGGATTGAGACTTCTTTGGGTTATGAAACATACTGTGGATTTATCTTTTCATAATCTAAAATGTATGGTTGTATAAGATCCCCTTTGCCTGTGTATGTGCAGGAGCAGGGGTTTGCGAACGCCGTCCAACATTTTCATCATTAACCTGGCGGTCACAGACTTCCTCATGTGCCTGACCCAGACGCCCATCTTCTTCATCACCAGCATGCACAAGCAATGGATCTTTGGAAAGAAAGGTAAGACAAGCACTGAGGGTCATTAAGTATTTCACCAGTCAATCAAAATAACACTGTGTCTTGTAATCTTCACATGCCGCATCAGCTGATAGTTTACATTGTAGCTCTGTTAGCTTAGCTCTGTTTTTAGACTGAAAACAGCCACAGTAAAACCACTAATCACCTCTGTTTTCTGTACGGTTTATGTTGTCAATAGCTGAACTAAAGCTTCACTCAAGTAAAAGTTAAGTCTCTATTAAAACAAACATGCTGTGGTTGAGTTTATGGGACACCAGTGTCTCAGATTCTTGCAAGTACAGTGAAGGTTTATGTTTCTTGTCCATTTTATAAAACTTAGACACATTCACTACAGAACCTCAGTGGGCCCAGATAAGACACATGTGGTACCCCTGGACAGCTGAAAAACTACACTTTTCCTTACTTTTTAAAGTATATTAGTAGGAGCGAACATTGAAAAAATATCCGCAGAAGGGGGTCATGGTCTCTGAGGGGTAAACAATTTTTATTTGTAATTTAAGACATGTTTTTGCTATAGTGAATAGACTTAAACAGCTTTTCTATTTTCTATTTCTTTTCTGTTTTCATCTTCTTGCATCTATAATTTTTTTCTGTGTGTTTTTTACATTGTTTTAGTCCGGTTTCTGTCATTTAGGTCATTTTCATGTTGCACCTTTTACTTTGTTTTTCTTGTTGCATGTTTTATATAATTTTTACTGTCTCTTTTACACCATTTTCATCTTGTTTTGTACTTTGTCATTTTTTTCTTGTTGCATCTTTTACATCATTTCCATGTTATATGTAATGTTTTATACACAAAAACTGCAGCAAAGTTTAGTCAAATATTACAATCGACAGCTCATTTTCCTGCTGTTATTTATGTCCACTGTTACTGTGAATTTATTGATTAATCCATCTACACTTGGTCTCTTTTTAAGTCATTTGTATGAATTCCTTCCAACTTTGCCATCGACCATATTCCATCTGGTTTTATCTTTTCCCCTGGAGAACTGCGGTCACATCACAACTAATCCAAGAGTTTATTTAGCTTAAGTGAGTGGAGAATTTTCTCACCCATAAACGGCAGCGGTTGATGCCAAACAAGACTATGGGGCTTCAGAGAATGTAAACACAGCAGTTATGGATTAACGAGCAGCATCAGACTTCGTCATGAGGGTTTAATTGGAATGTTTGACTAAACGCTGTTGGCATTTCTCGTCCAGAGTCCGTCCATCTGATCGATTCCCTCGTGAATGGATCAGTTTAACCAGATTAGAAAGTAATCAGTAACACATCGACTCACGTAACAGTAGGATTTAACAGAAAACTAAGGCCAGTAATAAAGGTGAAGCAGCATTTATGTGAAACAAACTTCATTTAGAGTCATCCCAAAGGTGGACAGTTTTAATCCAACTAAAACATTTCACTTCTCATGTGTCTATAATTGAATTCTTCATTAATTCTTATTTCATTGTATTCACTGTAAATTCGGGACGACTGACATATTCACTCTCTTTAAACATATTGTCAATACATTACTCTATTAGAATTTGATCTATGTATATTTCAGCCTTTTTTGGTTTATGTTCAACCAATGTTCCATTTATTTATTTATCACCACATTGAAGTGTTTTTCTATATTAATTTCCCTATATAATGTTAATGAACCTGTCTCATCTTGTCTAATACAATCACATAATAATTAGATTTATTGCATTTTTCACCAATGAAGTGATTGGATTTTTATTCTTTTTTTTGAGGATTTATTTGGAGTTGTGGCTGATTGTTTTTAACAGAATTGCGAAGAGGATTGTGGGTAGGGGAAGTGGCGTGGCTTCAGCTCTCTGATATCATAATAATTTAACCTGGAATGCCTTTCGTAGCTCATGATGTGGTCTAGTTCATTTAGTTTTTCTAACCTTCAGGCTCACCTGATTCAGGTTCATTTAAAGTCAAAATAAACAATAAACAAGTTACAGCGATTTATTGACTCAGATGTAGAAAATATAATGTAACAAGGTTAATGCTTTAACACATTCACAACAGAACCTCAGTGGGCCCAGACAAGACACATGCGGTACACCCGAAAAGCCGTAAAACTACACTTTTTCTTACTTTTTAAAGTATGTGAGTAGGAGTGAAAGTTGAAAATTTATCCACAGAAGGTGGTCATGGTCCCTGAGGGTTACAGGCTTTAGTTTTTTTTGGGGAATGTTTTTGCTATAATGAATAGTCTTAAACAGCTTTTCTATTTTCAGCTGTTTTCATGTTGTTACATATTTGTAGTTTTCATCCAGTTTATGTCATGGAGGTCATTTTCATGTTGTGTCTTTTACGTCATTTTTGTCTTCTTGTGTCATTTATATTATGTTTTGTATTTTATATTGCTTGTATTTTGCGTCTTTTATGTCATTCTCATCTTGTTGGGTCTTTAGAATCTTTTAATATACTTTACATAATTTATGTCTTGTTTCTTTTACACCATTTCCATCTTGTTTTGTACTTTGTCATTTTTTGTTGTTGCATTTTTTTATGTCATTTTCATGTTGTTGCATCTGCATTTTTACACCTGGCTTCATTCAACATGTCAGATGTTTCCAATTCCTTGTATTGCTTCTTGTCATGGGGTCAGAGGTCACCTAAATAGTGACTTTAACCTTTAAACCCATCTAGTTCAGGTTTTTCTTGTGTGTCTTTTAAGGCTGTGCACATATTTCCTGTATTTTCTTGTTGCATCTGAAGAAAAGAGAACAAGAATTAAATATGTATGATCATTTCAACCCTGAACACAACAAATGCTGCATATAACAATGAACATAACACAAGAAAGAAAAGACACACAAAATACACACTCCTACACACATTAATGATAATGAAGATCCTCTGCAGGGACTTGCATTGTTTCCTTTCCTTTCACACTATAGATTCCTCTCAGAAAAACACACAAATGTACTGTTGTGATGTATTTTATCATTCTGGATGCAACCGAGGAAAATAAACAGTTTCATAGTTCTATTGATCACATTGAATACGTGTTGGGAACAGGTTTTGTGTTCTTGGGTGGATCGGGTTTTTGTTTGCAGTCCAACAACATCCACCATATGGACAAAAGTATGTGGACATGTTGAATCCAGGTGTGTATAGTTTTATATTGGGATAAATATGCAATGCTTGATTTTTTTTTTTAATCCATGACTATGATTTTAAATGTTCTAAGAAAAATCTCCCATTAAACTTTAAGGAAATATTGATGTTTTTATCTCAAATCCTCATGAACAGGACATCTGACAGCTGTAGACATGATGTGTCCCAATATTTATGTCCGTATAGTTCACTATTCTTCATTTCTCAAAACATTCATTTTGACTTGTTTTTTATCCATGACTATGATTTTAAATGTTCTACCTCTAAATTTCAAAAATATTTTTTGTGCTCTGACTGTAAATAATAATTTTCTACCACAACTAACCATCTCTGAGTTATTTTGGAAACAAAGATAACAATTTAAACCAAACTAACCAATGCAATGATATTTATCCCAATATCAAACTATACACACCTGGATTCAACGTGTCCACATACTTTTGTCCATATTGTGGACATAAAGAGGCTCCTTCCTCTGATCAGACGCTGACAGTCGAGGCAGCGTTTCCCTTCAGGTGTTGGCGTCCTGACCTTGACGAAGACAGTCAGTCATTGTCAGATCTCGACTGTGTTTCTTTTTCCAATCTCCTCTCCACCGATCCCACCTCCACCGAAGTCCAGTCTGTTTTTTTTTATCTTTATTCAAACTCTCAAAACATAAAAATGGATAGAAGTGTCAAGGATGCACGAGGCAGATGGAAATCTAAAGCCGAGGCCCAGACGTGTGTTTTCTTTGTCTATATCCATCAAATCTAATTCAGTTTACACATGTCCAAACACACACACACACACACACACACACACACACACACACACACACACACACACAAACTGTTCAAATAAACAGTATAAAGAAATAAAACACAGAAAAAATGAGCTGAAATATGACATGATTTGACATAATGTCTCCATAATGTCTTCATTGTTACTGGTTCCTCCACCATCAGAACAGTGTCGAATTAAATTCAAAACACAAATCCCACTAACAGACACACGACACACCTTCATTTACTTTTTGCTTCCACAACACTGTAAGTTTTCTGCTCTTTTACATCAATTTAATTTATGTTGTAACATGTTTGATGTTGTGTCTTTTACATTGGATTTTTCTTTTGTCTTTTACATTGTTTTTGTGAGTTGACATCATGTAGGTTGTTTTCTTGTGTGTTTTACACCATTTTCCTTTTTTTTAAACGAATTTTAAGCTGTACGTTTTACATTGTTTTCATGTAATTGTAGATTTTGCATCATTTTCATCTAGTTTTGTCTTTTACGTTGTTTTTATGAACATCTACATGATCAGTGAATTAAATATAGGAAAATACATGACTTTCACTGAAACACAAAGAGTCTAATATTATTATATATATAACATTACAATAATATCACAATAGCTTTTTCTATTCTATTTAATTGTATTCTATTGTATTATATTTCATAAATCACTTAAGAAAGGTTACATATAGAGATTAATTTCATTTGGGAACTGCCATGGGTAAAACTACAGGATATAAACTAATCTTTTCTGTGCATAAATTAAACCACAAATCTGAAGCGTACAATTTGGACGTGTAATATAAAGTTAACAGGGTTAGTGTGTTACTGTGTGCAGACTAAACATCTGTGAGTGTTTTAAAGGCTTGAGCTGCCGTCGGGGTTTAGCTTCAACATGCTAATGTTGGATTCAGTAGCTTCACTTTGCATGTTTCCATTTGATCCCATTTGATGCACGTTGGCTGTTCTCCATTAGAGCCTGTTGAATCCATCCATAATGCATGAGCAAATCTGATACACACGTATGTGCACTTGCAGATGTCCAAAATACAAACACGTTGGATTAATTGGTATTTGTCGCCTCGGGCGCTGAGCGTACGGTTAGCGCTAACCCGCCAAACACTACGCAATCACAACGCAATGTCAACACGTCCAACCACGCACCAAACGTCACATATGTGTCGTCTCCAACCGACGCCTGTCATCCAGACTGTCTGTATGGTAGTTCCATGTCTGCCGTTCAGTCACTGAGCCTAATGAAATCCAGACCGGTTCACCAGGACCAGCAGATGTTCTCTGGAGAGGAACAACATGTTAACATCCTGGGGCATTCTGTCATAACACCACCCTGGTCAAGTCCAGATAAAAATCATTGGTGAATCACCTCAGAAATGAAAAAGTAATTTAATAAGATCCAGTGACGACCTGTTAAAGGCCAGTCCTGACATAACGGAGCAACAAAAGTAGGAGAACACAAGTAAAAGTTATGCTTCCAAACGTCAATGTTTTACCGTTAAAGGTGTTCTATATAGTATTAATGTTCCAGACTCTGACCAGCAGGGGTCAGTCTGGTTCCAGAACACACTTAGTTCTACCATAACCACCAACGAATCAACCCTATGTAGCCACAGACAGCATCAGTCAATAAATAAAGTATAAAGGTCATTGTTGGCACACATCTGTATTATGGTACCATCAAGTTTTCTTCAAAAACTAAAACTCAGACATTTATTTTAACAGTCGCTGAAACAACACTGTGTCTTATAATCTTCACATCAGCTGATAGTTTACATTGTAGCTCTGTTAGCTTAGCTCTGTTTTTAGACTAAAAACAGAATGTACTTACACTAAAGCAACAGAAAATACATGTACATTCTCACTGGGTATTTTTATTGAAAATGAGTGAATCAGTGTGAAGTATAGGAACCGAGCTGACGTTTTCATGTCAGTTTCATCGATCCTGTCTATTACCTGGACACAGATGATAGTCTGTTCAGTTCACCGGTGGTTGGTGGATGGGAGTTATTGACAGTGAGAAAAACCTAGAATAAAACCTAATGGTTTCTACATGTATCAGACCTGGAATATCAGCTCAAGGTGAACGACAATAAACAGAAAATAAAGTTCAAGTAGTTTTATTAATGTTATAGTAATCAGAGCTTAAATATCAGGTAATCCTGCTACCTTTTAGGGTTTAGTCTTTTATTATTTCCCTTTTCTTCATAACCTCCACTCCCATAATCGCATATATTCCCTCTTCATTACATCCCAATGTGCTTTATTGACTGGAACTAAAAAACTTAAATTAGACACAGATTTAGATTTATTGATTGTGTTTTTTATAACAGAAAATCAAATCCACCACAGACGCAACAGAAGCCTTGAATAATTCCAAACCACCTTGACTAATTCTCAGCAGCAAACACTGAAGGTATGAAGGTATGTCTGTTCACATAGGACTGATCTGAAAACAAGGTTAAAACAAATATACACACAGGAAAGCATCAAAAATGCATGACCGCTGAGCAGCTGAACATGAATACATTCACTACATTTGACACGTATGGATTTACCAACATGGCCACGAGTGAAGGTCTGGTCCTTTAATGTGACGTTATGTGGACGGAGCTGCTGCCACCTGTTGTTTTGAAGCCACTAGTTTGTAATTGGGCCTTTTGGAACCAGAAGTGACCATATTTGGACAAAATGGGTGGGCTTTTAGGAATGTGAGGGGAGTTAACTTACAGATTCTAAAATGGTGAATTTGATCAGTTTTTTCTGTGACAAAATCATTTTACGGCTTTTTGACCACTGGATTCACTTTAACGTGTTACACATCTTCCCTACTTTTTATGAACTCACTGACCGATAGGCGCCTTCGTTAGCAATTTCTTCAAACATCTCTGACAAAACTACTGGTCTGATTGATTTCCAAGTTTTATGTATCTTCCTTGGGACAATGTCCACAAAGTTTGTTCACAGTTTTGAGAAATTTAGATTTTTGACGAATGTTTGAAATGTTCCTTTCCTTCTATTGGTCCATATGTTGATGGTTTATAACATCAATAGTTCCAGATATCAGTCTAGTTCCTATTGATCACTGATAGAAGTCGAATATGGACTTGGATTGAATGAGTTGAGTTCTCCTCCAGTGGAAGTACCACCCACTTCTACTGGAGGTGGATGTGCGTCCAGACCACAGGACTGGAACACAGCGATACAGGGACATTGGTTTCATGTTTTGGAACTGTACTTGTAAGCTAACGCCGGTCTTGTTTCCATCCATGATAACAGCCTGTAAACTGTCTTCTATAAAGGACTTGGTCTGTTTTTTATTGTTTCCCACTGCTACTGTTAGATTACATCTGAATCAACAAACAACACAAAACAGACTCCAACACAAACCTCACATATTCACCCTTTCAAACATTCCGTCTTGTTTTCGGAGACGTGGACGCCAGCTGGCCCGGCTAAACTTTTCACCTGTTTTTTAATCTCTTTTTCCATCTTTCATTCCAGATAGCTTGTCTCAGGTGAAGAGTTTCTCTGAGGGATATGTGGCTAATCAGGAAACAGATCTGGCAACGCAAGCCACGTTAAATTGTTGCTAACAGGCGTTTAGTTCACATGAAGACGACCGGTGAAGCAAAGCAAATGTACAACAGATGTTCTGGAGTTAAACCCACACACCGTTAATTAATGACAGCGACGGGGAGATAAACTGTTAAAAAAGGCAGAAAAATGAGCGTAGCACCAACACTAACCCACTGTGTTTAAGCAGAGCTCAGGTTTGTTTCACTGGTGACGTTGAGTTACTATGTTTTAACACAGATGGACTCCATTCACTGTTATTACTGTAGTTTTATATGGATTTATCGATTGTCCTACATACGTTTCAGACTGATTTCAACCTGAATGGATGGAAAATAAAAAATAAAATATGATTCCTAAAAATGATAGAAAACATGTAATAAGACTAAACCATTTCATACATGGGTTTTTGCAGCCGAGTAAATGTCTTTCAGTTCTTGTTTTCTCTGTTTCTTTTTCCTTCTTTCTATTTACTTTTATTATTATCATTATTTTATTATTATTATTTATTACTTTCTATTCCTTACATTTTCTAAACAGGTTCATCGCTTTGTTTAAACAAAGATACTTTTGAATAATTTCACACTTCATAAATACATGCAGTCTTCAGTTTTCATGAAGTTATTACCTTTTTTATGACTAGGTTTGCATAATTTTTGTCAACTATATCTATTACACCATGTTTTATCCTGTTGCATCATTTACATAATTTTTGTCTGGGTTTTTTTGGTCTTTTACTTCATCTACATGTTCTTTTACGGCTGCATTTCACATATTATTATTATTATTATTATTATTAATAATAATAATAATAATAATAATAATAATAATAATAAATGTGCTTTATGACACACCCTATAAGAGAGAGCACAAAATTCAATAAAATAAATAAAAGTCAATAGAAGCAGTTAAGAACTGATGGTTCAACATTTATGATGTTTATGAGGAAAATTACTTTCTATCATATCATTCATACATATTTTACTTTGACAGTTGGATTCTGTCATGTTAGTTTGTTGCTAACAATAATGTAAAGCCTGCTAATAATGTAATACTTTTGGCCACTGTAATAAAACCAATAACCTAAGAACTTTTCATAAATGACATGCAACAAGATAATTCCTTATTTCCATACATATACATATAAACATACATATACACATA
>JAPQRQ010023400.1:0-14215 GCA_037367365.1 Apogon talboti
TCTCCTCTTCCTCTCCTCTTCCTCTCCTCTCCTCTTCCTCTCCTCCTCCTCTCCTCTCCTCTCCTCTCTTATCCCATCACTTTGGCACTAATCAGGTTCAGGTGTTGATAACAGATGAGAATGACTGTGTCCCAGAGTTTCTCCAGTCCATCTACAGTGTGGATGGAGTCCCTGAGACTGTAACCACGGCAACATCCCTACTACAGGGTAAGACTGCTTTGACCCTGTATTTCTTGTCCATCTGTTTCTTTCTAAAGAGAAACTTGTGAAAAGCCACTTTTCCTGCAGGAAAACAACAGATGTGTTCCCTGTTTCCCTTTTTTTCAGGGAGCTAAATCCTTAAATCAGGCCTCAAGTCATTGTTACAGCTTATAAACTCAAAATTCTTCAGCTTTTGCAAAAGCTAATAGATCTATAATCAAAATCTCCATTACAGTGTTCTGAGTTGGCCGCTAGAAAGATGCCACACATTTGTTTTGATTTGTTGTGTGCTGTATGAATAATGGCATGTCAGCTTATATATTAATGCATGAGCCTACTTGATAATGGCCAATTTTGAAACTAAAGGTGTGTGTATTGCCATCATTGCAAACCTAAGTAGACATGTTTGTCAAAATCTGCAGCCATGAGAAAAATGCAATGCCTTCAGAAATGAAAAAAGTTTGTTGAAGTGGCTAATCAATTGCTGTTAATTGTTAGATGACTTGCCTATGGTCCCTCCAAAAAGGATGTTTTTTCCAATATCATTGCCTGTTTTTTTAGTTCACCGCGAGGAAAACCACACGTAGGATTACAAATGAGATTCAGGTGTTTTGAGATGCCTTATATTTAACTACAGCCTCAGAACAGATTGGAAAGTACCTTAACTGGATCAGAGAATTTTTCACAGTCTTATGTTTTTTCTCTCATATTAACATAGGCTTCGGGCAAAACCACCTTTTAAAGATTTTAAAATGTAAATTACATACAAAACATGCCCCAAATTCCAGGTGAATTCTTGTTTAACCTTGCTCAACGTTCAGTCCTTGTCAAACTGTTTCTCTATCAGTAGGACTGCTGTCCCCTGTGTTCTACCACAGGTGATTTAGTGGAATTTCTGGCAGGGCAATTGTTTCTAGAGGATCTGGGTGAGAAAAATGGAACAAATTTAATCTGAAAACATTTTGTATACAGAGCCTGAAGCGGAAAAATTGTTGGCACTGTAGAGCAAGCAGTAGGAGAAAATGACAACTACCGCCACAAAAACAAAACCAAAAAAAAAACCTGTTCTGTATGACACAAAAAACTCAGCAGTGGAGGGATCAAAGGTGGAGACACAGGGAGTCCTCTGAAAGACAGGCCAATGGCAAAGCAAAATTTCTACCTACCTGAGTAAGAACTTTATAGATCATTAGAATAACCCTAACATGAGCATGAAATGCCCTTCAGCAGTGGGAAAAAGGTGTAATTTCTTAATCTGGTGGACTGCACAGCTAATTAATGACATGTTGAAGGTTTAAGGCACTAAAGGAGTAAAATTCCTATTATCCGATCACCCAGGCCATGACACTGTAAGACACAGATGGGTACTTTACAATGAGGTTTTCTTTTCCGCCGAGGTTGAGGCTAAAAATACGAAATGATATATAATCTGTAGCAAAGCCTATAGAGCAGGAGTAACAAAAGGGTATAAGGGACATTTAATCCTTCTATTTTTTGACAGTCGTTGAGTCTGTCATATTATGCACACCATAAAAAGTAAGTAAATGCCAGGATTTGACTATATTGCAATATATTGAATGAAGAAGAATGCAGCATTGGGATGCACAAAGTACTGCTGCTGATGCTTGACACAGAGGAAATAAACACATCAAAAGAGAATATGCAATATGCAAGTGTTATGAGCTAGAGGGGCTGTGCATGAAAACTGAAATTCACCAAACGACAAGCAACGACTGAAATTAGCTTTGCAACCAAGGGTGTTAATATTTGTAGCTGTAGTAGTCATAGAAGGAAAAAACCTCATTCCATATTAGAAACCAATCTATAGTTTTTCTGTGTAATTACCATAGAATAAAAGGATTTCAAAACAGTCTCAGCAGGAAAACACCACTCATTCATTTCTCTGTTTCTTTTTGCTGTCTTTAAGCTCATTTTTGCAAATGATGGTAATAATTCTGGAGGGCACAGTGCAGTTTGTGTGCTAGTAATTGTAGCTGTCAAAGCATATGATCTATTACATGTTTAGCAAGGCCATAAAAAGATAATGATCCACACAGATGTCAACATATTCATCAGCTGATGCCACCTCATCAGCTCATTTTGATTAACTGTTAATTGATGATCCATGTGTGATGTCTTCCCTCCTACCAGTGCTGGCCACAGACTGTGACTCGGGGTTAAATGCTGAGCTCACCTATTACACCCTGAGTCCAGACTTCAGCATTTCACCACACGGGACTGTTTTTCCTGCGGGCCGGCTGGACTATGAGAGGCCTAACCATCTGTATGAATTTGTGGTGATGGCGGTGGACAGCGGAGACGAGCCTCACTCCGGCACCGCCACGGTCCGCGTGAGAATGGCCAATGTCAACGACGAAGCCCCCGAATTCTCCCAGCCTGTGTGAGCAGCTTTATCACATATATTCTTTTATTACCTATAACACTTATGAACCGTTATTCTCCAGCCTATTACTTTGAAATTCAATTTTCTCCTCACCTTTTACTTTATAACAAATAATAATAGTGTTGCAGTTCAGGCATAGACCAATTATCAGCTATGGTACATCATCAGATCTAATATTCAGCTTTTTGCCATGGTGTTATTGGCATTTTCAGAACATTTTTAATCTGACATCCGATGAAATGAATGAATCGAAAAAGAAACTACTTTGACTACAATAGCCTATAACAGAAAAATATGAAAAGCACTATTATTTATTTATTACTCCTCAGCATTTACAATATAACCTTTCCACGTCAATGCAAAAACTGACAGAAATAATTAAATCTGATTGAACTGCATTTCTTGTTTATTTGATTTGATAACTGGTTTAAAGGCATTATAATGAAGTCTTGTTTATTTTTCTAAAACTTGTCTCAAAGATTTGTAATGTTTATTGCAATATAGTGTATTGCGTAGTGTTACAGTATAGTGGTTCCAGTTAACAGTTTCCTGGGTTAGAAATTGACTGTACAAATGTTAGTTGTTCATGGTTCATGTAGCAATAATAAACTGTTAAAAAAAGTGAAAAATTTTTTTCTTGATCATTGACAAAGATCAAAGTTTGTCACCAAGTTGACAAGTGTAAATTATATGCCTATTGCTGAAAGTGGGCTGTCAGGGATCCTCTCACTGATCACCTTTTATCAGTGTGAAGCTTTGCTCCTCAAACAGACAAGGTAGTTGCATCACAGATATGTAAGTTGTTACATCACACAGTAGACCTGCCTTTCTCCAGGCTATCCATCGCTAAAATATTTGTAGGTAGTTCTGCCATGAATACAGGCCAACTTACAGCAATACGGCTATAGCAAAACCAGCGAACCTCTGTCACTAAGGCAAAATTAACATGCTTTATTTGGAGTGTTAATCTTAGCCATCTGGCATCAACGCTTTACAGTGTTAAACCGCGAACACGCTCTGACAGTGTTACTTTGAGAGCGAATTCTGGAGGCTTGTTGAAAAGGTCTCCTGTTCAGTAGCGTAGCAAACATTCACGCAGCATTCCTCTGGGTTTATTTTTGGCCTTTTCCAGAGGTATGCACTAAAATGACATACGGATGCAATCCAGTGTGTCCTGGACCGCCTTTTTGGCAAAGCTGTGTGAGTGGGTGGGCAGCAACTGTCACACTGGCTCCACTGCATTTATTCCCCCAAATGAGTAAGCAGCTTGTCCTGTCAGTCATGTTTCAATGACCTTCACAGAAAACTGTTGCAGACCTCTGCTAGTTGCTCTTGTTGTGTTGTCAGGTGTCAGTCTCGGTGGGTGGCTAGACAAAGAGCCAAACAAACAGGCAGACAGAGAGGTGGAGATGTAGTCAGACAAACATAAAACCAAGGAGAAAAAACTGAAACATGGTTGCAGGGCAAGCGAGTCAAGAATACCAAAAACATACAAGGCGAGCAGACAGGAGTCAGATATGCAGATAAACACAGGAGGCTGTCGGGAGCCAGAGAAATACTGTTTCCAAACCAGCAGACAGATAGTTAGAAATGCAGGCAGATTGCCAAGTAAGGTGTACTGCTTCGTCATACTGTGGATTACTGAAGCGTAGATAAGTCCCGAGTGGACAAAGACAGGCATGTGAGGTAGACCGAAAAAGATTTTTATGAATTTAATCTGCGAGTGAGACTAATTGAGACATTTGCACATGCAAGGGGCTAGGCTAATGTTTTATGGCAGTCCTCTCACTTCACATTTCAACAAGTTGTAGAGAGGCTCAACGTGATTGAAGTGAGCGACGGACAGAGAGCAGAGATCTTACAGAAATGCAAATCACCAGACGTTCAGGCCGGGAGACAGACAGGCAAGCACGCTCAGAGTACAACTTCACAGTTCACTGAGATGTAGGGAGATGCTTCAGGAAGAAAAGCCGAGGGAGTGTATATGTCTCATCCCACAGTGTTGCGGAGAGGTGGCCTCTGAGTCGGGTGACAGATTACAGGTCACTCATGTTGCCACGGAGACTGCCGCGGCTGGCGGAGATGAATCACCCATCAGCGTTCTTCTGTAAACCATCAATCACCTCTGACTTCTCGCCACAGACACCGACACCCCTCACACCCCCTTTGCGCAGACACACATATTTACGCACACACATTAGGAAGATACAGCACAAAATCTCACAGGGGATGAGTTCTGCTGACGAATCAGCTGAAACTCTGAGAACGCCGCCCCCTCTTATATACTGCTCCTCTCTGTCTATCAGCCTTCCTTTTTGCTCTTGCTCCTCTCCTCCTTCTATCTCCCACATATCACTTTACCTGTCATATCAGTGCCTGCCTTTTTTTCTGTCAATCGCTCCTCTCTCCATCCCGCCTTTGCTCTGTTTTCCATTTCTCTTCATCTCTGCGTCCTCCAAGTCACACAGTTCATCACCACCCTGTTGTGCTTTGTACCACAGTGGTATATCAGTCTCCTGTGTCTGGCCGGGCATCTTGCTGCCCAGCACCACAGAGCAAGCAAATCACTGTTGACATTTTAAAAGGCACTGGATCAAATAGCCCACAGTGGGCCGGGAATGTGGAAGCACCATTTGTTCAATGACTTCAACATCCCTGTAGACATTATCATTTGTCTCTGGTCTGGCCAGCTAAGCGGACAGGTTAAATCATAGTGACAAGGAAAAGCCACAACCATAAGTCTAATCAACGTGCTGATGCTTTGGACTGTGTAAATGATTCGTGCCTCCTGTCTGGGTGTGTTTCTGTCATCGACTTGTGCTTTCCTTATACACACTCTCACTTCTTGCACGTGTTAAATTTCATTTTCTCTCTGCAGGTATCGAACGTTCGTTTCTGAAGATGCAGGACCCAACACCCTTGTCGCCACAGTTCTGGCCAAAGACCCAGATGGCGATGGTATTATCTACTCCATAACGGCGGGCAATGAGGAAGGAAATTTCATCATTGACAGCCAGAAAGGTGATACTTCTTAATTTCCTAGCCCTTCACATTTAGACTTCATATTTGCAGCTCTCAGTCTAATTGACAGGCTTTCCGTCAATTCACACATTCAATTTTCTCTAATACATTTCCTCTATAGTGGAGTGCAATGAACGCCCTCTACTTTCAAAGTCAATGTGGAAAGATATTGAAGTTGATATTAAAAGCTGTAATTTCAATATGAGTGCTGCTCTTTCTGTTATTGGGGTCATAAATATAAACGATGACATTATTTAGGAAATTTCCACAGTGGTTTTCCTTTTTGCAGGTGCTAGGAGAAACGTTTCCCGTGTTTTTGAGCTTTCTAGCATTGGTGACTGCACAGTTTATCTTTTTTATTTACCCTTTGATCCGAAACCAGTGGCAATCGCTGTGACATTTGTCACCCAACCCTTTCAATTCAATTTCACAACAACTGCTCTATCATACCTCACAATCTTCAGGCTGCGCTCTGCCAGCTTCTCTTTCTTTTGTGTCATCTTTTAATATTCTTTTCCACTTTCTTTTGGTGGATCCTCACCACAAGAAAATGCTAAGTCTGATGTCCTTTGGGTGCGTAAGACCACTATACGGATTCCCACTCGGTGTATATGCACAGAGTGCTGGCTCATTGAATAGGTGCTGGAGCTTCTGTCGCATTTGTAAACAAGGTTGACATTTAAGCTGGGAGAATTACTATGTACATCCCACACTTCACTTATTTTAATGTAGTACTGCAGTGATGTCAACGTCACACACTGTTATTAGGAGCTAGTCCCCCTTTCTGCACGGTGGGCAGCCAGGATCACAAGTAAATTGGAAGAGAGGGAAGTCAGGCACTCACATCCGCGTGAACCTGCATGCTGTGCTGTCTTTAATCAAGAGCATTGAAAGAGATGAATAGAAACGCAACAAGAGAATAAAAAATCTCCTCGTGCTCTCACTTCAATGAGTCCCCCCACATCACAGCCTGCCTGCTCGTCCTGCAACCTCTGATGTTTTTGTACTACTGTTGACGAGAAAGATGTTGACTCAGATGCTGCATCCTTTTATCCCACCTTTTATCTTGACTGTTAACATGAAAGCAGACAAAGGGGGAGAGAGGAACAGCTAATAGGCATCTGCTGAGCCTAGTTAACTTCTAACCCAAGTCACTTATTACTTATGTTTTCGCTCAAATGGCTGAACTGGATGGGCATCTTTAGAGCAGATCGTGCAATTATTAGATTAGAAAAGTGACAAAATCACCACTGTGAAATTGGTTTTTGGATTTAGTCTGCATATCAGATTTCTTTTTTTACCTTTTTGTGGACTTTTGGGGTGAATTTCCACTACTTCCTATCTCCCTTCTGTTTTCTAGAACATGTGGTAAGCTTTTTATGTGTGTGTGTGGGTGTGTGTGTCTGTTTTTATTTATAGCCTGTTCCTCAACATGCAAGGCCACATTGACATCCTGCTTAATGACAAATGGAATTGACTTTTTTTTTATAATGTGTAGTTTAATGGCTCTGTGATCTTTGTAGGGTTGATTCGTCTCCGCTCCACTCCCCTGCCAAAGCTTCAAGGCCTGGAGTATGTCCTCAATGTAACAGCCACGGATGATAATGCATCAGGCGGGCCTCACTCTCTCTCCTCCACTGCTCGTGTCATCGTTGGAGTTGACGATGTCAACAACAACAAACCGGTTTTTGAGGAGGTCAGTTTTAAAGTACACATAACACAAAAAGCTTTTCAATCTACTTTACTCCCATGACTCACAGCTGATCAAAGAATTGGAAAACAATTTGCTTTATGAATCATGCAGTCTAAGCCTTGTGGGTTTTTAAATGAACTTAAATGTCAAATGTCAGTCCAGATGAAATGACAGATCTGTTGTTGACCCACAGTGACACACAATCTCACAAACATGTAAACAAACTACACATGTCCAGATGAACAGCAGCTGTTTGCTTTAGCCAGAGAGTTGCCTTAAAGGTGTCTCCCTCCGCAGTCACCTACAACAGCTAATCCCAGGGGCGCATCCTGTGTTACCTTTCTTCCAACTATAGAGGCGGGTCTTTTAACACATAACAATACATATAAAATGAGTGTTTCATGGAGAATGTTTAGATGCTCATTTTGTTATTTTAGAGCCATATTTGTCAACATTTACAGCAGAGGTGGCAACTGAAAGTTATCATTAGAATTAGAATGGTCACATTATGAAAACAGAAGTGTAGATATATAAAAAATTCATGAAGTTGAATTTTAATGAATTCTCATTCAGTTTTATATCAGTGTTTTGTTTGCTCTTGTCACTGCCAAAAGCATGCTTAATATACAAGCAAGTACACAATATTGTTACATTTTTCTCCCATCTGCCCGTCTGTCTCTTCCTCAGCACTACCGTTATTCCTCTGTCTATCACCTCTTCCTTCCTCTCCTCACTGCACTCTCTCACTCTCTTATTTTTGCCCTGGTGTTCTCATTTCCCTGGCCTCCGTCTCTCTCCACTCTGTTTTCCCATGAGTTCTGATTAGCCTGCACACCCACTCTATCTTTAGGCGCTCCATTGGGATTTCAATTAATTTATGAAAAAAAAAATGCAATATCATCACAATATACTATACCTGTTTAATTAACTTCTGCTTTAATTAGGAATGACTTGAACTTCAGCAGAAGACATACTAGTGGAGCTATAGCTCCTGGTGTTTTGGGTAGGCTGTACGTCTTGGCAGCTGATGTACTTAAATATCAACTAACGCCTCAAGAACCGGCTGGGCTAACGTGACCTTCTATTTGATATTATGAGATTTTATGGACAGCCACCTACAGGCCATATGCTCTGAGTTAACACATCTCACGGACCCCTTACGTTATTTTTTTTTTTTTTCTATCGCTCTCATATCCTTTGATCCACTTCCCTCCCTCCGTTACACCCTGGTGTATACGTGCTCCTCCCTGCCTATTGTTTTTCATTTCTCATGGTCATTCTGTTGAAAAGGAGTTAGCATTTATATCTGATTACAAAAAATAAGGACTCCAGAGAGCAGCTCTTTTTCTGGGGCATATGTTCATTAGAAGGATTGGATTGAATTCCTGACTAAGACAAAGCTGTTCATGTCTGGTCTTCAAAAGAAATCAGCCCAAATGCTTTAATTTACATAGATATGAACTACCGCATGTGTAACTTCTACAGTGTTTTTATGTGCAGTGTTTCTCCATGTGTGGAATGACCTTCTCCTAATGAGATTATTTTGTTTGATCCTTGTATTCTCATTAATGTAACATTTTCAGACAATGTATTTTCATGTATGAGGAATGCTTTTTGTGTTGTCTCTCTCCTTTCTCTCATCATTCCCCCTCCCCTCCTCTCTCTATCTCAGTGCCAGCAATATCGTGAGCAGGCCTCTGTGCTGGAGAACCAGCCAACGGGGACTTTTGTGTTGCAAGTGCATGCTGTGGATGCAGATGAGGGAGCAAATGGAAAAGTCAAATATGGCTTAATGCACAGAGACAGCGCCATGGCTGCCTTCAGAATTCATCCAGACACAGGTAGAGCAGTCACGAATCGTCTGGGCTAAAATAGGTCTCAATTAGACATAGAGCTCAGAGTTAACTGTAGATAGTGCTGCATTTTAATGGTAATTGACATCGCCAGGGTTATATCAGTTAACTTGCTATTTGAGAGGGGTGGAAGCTTGTTGACGAAGTTGAGAATGTAATATAATTGAAATAGATTTTCTTAGGAACTATAAAAATGGCATTATAAGAATAATCAAAGAAAATCGAGGAAGAGAGAGAGGTCCTTACATGTTACTTTGTCATTCATTATCTTTCAGGGTTTTCCATCTTTTTAATCTCATCATTGAATAACAAAATCACTGCACTTGAAGTGAATGCTTGAATCACCCTGAATGCATGTGGAATTGTTTACTTGCTTTCATGATGAATGAATATGGATGGGTGTGTGAATGTATGCACTGATGTGTAGATGGGTGAATTGGAGAACTGCTGAATAGATGGATGGCTGTATGCATATTTGTGTGTGTACATTAGGCGAGATAGAGTAACGAGTTGATCATTGTTTTGTATTTACAGGAGTAATTGTGACAGCCAGGCGGTTCGACAGGGAGCGGCAGAGAGAGTATTCAATTACAGTAACAGCCACTGACTGGGCGGAGGAGCCGCTCATCGGCATCTGCCAGCTCACCATCCAGATACTGGACCAGAATGATAATAGCCCCAAGTTTGAGAATTTGCGCTATGAGTGTAAGTGCTGGATAGAAAATATAAATGCTGTTATGTGTGTCAGAATGACACATTGCTGAAGCAGGAGCGTTACCAAACTAAACAGGGTGAGACGAAGTGGCACGGGGCTGCATGCCCCTTTAATGTAGTAATTTCATTTAATTGGTTTGTGTTTTAGAGTGTAAATGCTGTAAATATGCCCTAATTTGGTTTTTGAGAAATTGTTTAATACCATTAATTCCCCTGTTAGATAAATAGCATTTTTGCTTAAAAATGGAGAAGATGAAAAAGACTCCTCAGTAGCAACAACCTAAGTTATGTTTGCTTAATGACCAATGTTCATAACATTCTTCATGCATGACCTCAACTACTCCGTGCCCTTATCCTTATTAACGTCTAATAAAGAAATGTGTGGATCCTTTTGTTTAGTAAAAGTATTAAGAGTATAGTGTGAAAATACTCCACCACATAGAAAAGTTCTGCATTCAAAGCCTCACTTACTGTAAATAAAAGTACGTAAGCATATTATCACCATTATCGTAATAATAATTAAAACATTTTGTAGTAGTATAGGCCTGTTTGCAGCTTTGTAACAATGCATTTTCCAGCTAATCCAAGAAGGGCTTTAAAGAGTTTATTAGATTTTCACACTTTTTTTTCCAGAATATACATGCAATTACTTCCTTTTTGATAGACATAAAGGCTTTGAAATATTAGAATCTGAAAACTAAATGAAGCAGTCAGACAAATACAGTGAGCTAAAAGTACAATTGATATGTGTTGATGTTATGACATAGACTAAAGATGCACTAAAATGAAATACACAGGTTTGTTTTTTTTACCTTGTAATTACGTTTTTTGTTATTTATTTCTTTTGTATTCTATGTATTATGTTTTTAACTATTGTTGTACAGTGTCCTTGGGTGACTTGAAAGACGCTTACAAATAAAATATATTATTATTATTATTATTATTATTAAAGAACAAGTATATCCCATTTGTTCTTAAGTACAGTACATGCGTAAAAGTACTTTATTACATCCTCCTGTTGATGTTTACTCATACAGTATTACTTTTGCATCCTTTAGACTTTTTGAGAGAAGACACTTTGGTCAGTACCAGTTTTCTGCGTGTGGCGGCTCATGATGATGACTTTGGCACCAATGCGGCCATCACTTACTCCATGTCCCTAGAGCAGCCGGAGTACCTGAGGGTCAACCCCGTGACTGGATGGGTCTATGTCAACCAGCCCATCTCACAGGTCAGTCAGCAGTTATTAGCAGGCGCTCAGCCAGTACAGACACGCAAACACACTTAGTCTCACACACAGTCAGTCTGTATCTCATGGTAGCCTGTGGGTTTGTGTCAACAAAGTTAATGAATGAGCCATCTCCAAGTGTCTGTGTCTGCTCCTCCCAATCTGGGGTATGTGTACTCCCAGAGGTGCTACATGTGGGAAGACCACAGAGATAGAAGATGGAGCGAGACTAAATCAGGCTAAACATATTATTAAAAATAGATCTTAACAGCTTGGTATTCCTGAGGTCATGTGTTGTGACAGCATCTCTGTTTATTGCACTGTTTTCGACACTGTCCTTTAGACTCTTATGGAAAAAATGCACATCCTCTATTGAAATGACTGGCACAGGTTTTCAAAAAGCTAATTATCCCCAGCTAACATTTTCCTATCTGAAATAGTCTGGCGTTGATAAATAGGATTCAGCACTTATTTAATTTTCATTTATTATATGAGACTTTGATAAGCAGTCTGACAGCATGCAGCACTATTACACGAGTGATATATTTCGAAGCTATTTACTCGAACAGTTCAGAGGCTGGAAGTGTGTGTGTGTGTGTGTGTGTGTGTGATTTGACTTGCAAAGAGTCATCCTGGTGCTAACAGCTAAAACATGTGCTTGTGAATGAAAAAATAAAATGATAAAAAAAAAAAACCTTCAAGATAAATTAAACATTGGTTTTAAAGAGGTGAATCATTTTAGTCTCAAAGGTTTGTGTTCGACACAAGCGTTTGTCAGAAACTGCTTCGCGGTTTGATATTTGTCAACTAATTGCCATATTTTTGATTTGTGATTTATTGTCAGAGCAACACAATATTTTCTTTGTACATTTTTAATAAGTGTTACATGATTTCCAGAGCCTATCAGCACTCTTCCCTCTGTTGTCTTCTTTCACTTAGTCAAATGTAAGAGCTGTTCTTTGCCTAGGAACTTGCTATAGCACTATAAAATCTGTATTATTTAGCATACGTTTTAGCACACTGATGTTTGAGTCTCGGGCAATTTTTGCCACTGACTTCATGCAAAATTCAACGAGTTAAGTCCAAATCCTGGCTGAACATAGCTGTTGCATATTTCACAATGGTTTCACAAGTTATTTGAATCATTCCATAACCTTTTGTGGTGTAACTTAGATTATAAAAGTACAATATTAAATGTTAACTCTCACAGTTGGTGTGAGATGTTGTATTATTGTATCTCATTACTGTCTCTGATTGCAATGAACATAAGGCAAGTTTTTCACACCACACTTGACAGCAGTATGTGGAGTTTAAATCCCAGATGATGTACCACATTTCTGTTGAATATCCAGGTTATAATAAGCCGCAGCAGTGGTTCTGCCCTGTGATAATTCTGCATGACATTCTTCATTCAGTATAAATCTCAGCTGAAATAAAATGGAGAAGATGCGTGAAGTTGCTGACCATACACACAATATTTAATGGATATTTTCTAGTTCTGATTTGATACAATTATGGCATATTTAATATCAAACATGACTTGAATGTATCCACAAAGTCAGGGAGTTATTCAGGTCATGTAAAAAAAAAAAAAAAGAAAAGCAGCACCAGGATCCACATTGGACATCACAGATTAAAATCTTTGTTCTCTGGTTTCAAGCTTTGGTACAGGGTTGTACTTTCTTACAAATACTAATTGGATTGTCCCAGGAACAGAAAATGTAATTCTGAAGTTAAGTGAGATTCCTTTTTATCTGACGGCTGCAGAACAATAATAGTCGCCAGGCTGCAATTTGCATTGATAGAATAATGCAGTTGATGGGTGAAACCCTACATCTTAACAACTGAATTCTTACATAGGCCTCTTTTCTAACAAAGTGGAGCAAAAGTAACTTGCATTATCTTCTGCAAAGAGTTGTGACAGTTAAATAAAATTACCTTCACTGAGCAAAAAGGGTCCTTCAGGGGATTTTTAAAGGATGCTTTTTCTTCCGCTGGTCTGAGTGTAATGTTGATGCTGCACATTGTCTAATTTAGATAAACAGAAACAAATACCCTAATGACCTCTTAAGGAAATTTCCAGCTTTCTCTGCAGTGTCCACTTTGATAAAATAGACTTTCTCGGTCACGTTTACTCTCTCATTTCCTTGCAGTTTAATTATACAACAAAAGTAGAGGAGCTTTTGTGCCATTGGGATTATAGTTATAATAAATTATTGTGAGGCTTATGTTGTTTTTTATGCCTAATTGAATTATTTCCTTAATAGAGTACAGAACAAGTTCAATTTCAGAGAAGAACATGAAGTCTTAACAGTCATTATCAGATTATCTTGAGTATCACCTGCACATATATTCACCTTTCAGAGGAGTCTGCTTAACAAGTCTGCTGATGTTATAAAATGCACATGGTTTATTATCATTTTAGTACAATCTGTCTCATGCATGATTTGTTATCTTTTTCTATTTGATTTTTAGAGTTTGGCAAGACATTGAATCACATTTCACTAAAGGCATTTGTATTAACCTAAATATTAAGCTTTGAGAAGAATAACAAACTATGCATTCACACATTCAGCACATTAGTCTGTCAAAGCACTTAGTAAACTCAGTTTTTAAAGGTGCTATACAAATAAAGTATTATTATTAGTTTGATGAATTTAAATATACATTTAAAACTTTATTGATCCCACACAGGGGAAATTCACTGATTAAGGCAGCAAAAGGAGAAAATGTGCATTACTGTTTATTAAATTGATATCCGTATATGTGATGATTATCATTCACATCCATTTAATCAGGTCATCGGTTCAGCTCTAATGACGACGTTTTACTAACCGAACTATTTCTGTGGCTACAGAGGACCTATATCACACGAGACATCGTCGCAACAGACGGAGGAAACCGAAGCACCTCTGTGGAATTAGCCGTCACCATCACAAATGTAAAGAACCAGCCACCTCAGTGGGAAAAGGAGAGCTACAGTGTGATCATCCCTGAGAACACCGCCCGAGACACACCTATAGCGGTACTCTGTGTGTGTGTGTGTGTGTGTGTGTGTGTGTGTGTGTGTGTGTGTGTGTGTGTGTGTGTGTGTGTGTGTG